>JAUJYZ010000995.1:0-174299 GCA_033675265.1 Actinostola sp. cb2023
TGGGATTGTCCTTTGGATGAAACTATCGGTGATAGATTGAATATGTCTGATGTGGCTTGTCTTTTGATTAGGGTTGTTTTTTGATGGTGGTCTCTCTGATGAGATTGTTTCATGATCTGGGAATGTCTTTGATGAAACTATCTGTGATCTAATATTGATTAATGTTTTTTTGATGTGGTTGTCATTGATAAGGTTGTTTTTTGATGTGGGTCAAGCTCTGAGAGATTGTTTGATGACATGAGATTGTCGTGATGAAACTCTCTGTGATAAGAATTGATTATGTTTGATGTGGTTGTCTTTGATTCGGTTGTTTTTGATGTGGTCGTCTCTGATGAAATTGTTGCATTATCATGGATTGTCTTTGAGAAACTATCTGTGAGAACATTGATTTGTCTGATGTGGTTGTCTCTTCTTGAATGGTCTTGATAAGGGGGTTGTTTTTTTGATGTGGTCATCTCTGATGAGATTGTTTTTCATGATCTGGTACTGACTTTGATGGAACTTCTGTGATATAATTATTGATTATGGTTTGATGTGGTTTTCCATTGATAAAGTTTTGTTTTTGATGGGGTCCTCTCTGATGGATTTGTTTCATGATCATAGATTGGTTTTTGATGAAACTATCTGTGATAAGATTTGATTAGTCTATGTGTTGTCTCTTCTGAGATTGTCTTTCATAGGGGTTTGTTTTTGATGTGGTCGTCTCTGATGAGATTGCTTCATGACCATTGGATGTCTTTGGATGAAACTATCTGTGATAAGTTTGAATTTATGTCTGATGTGGGCATGTATCTTCTTGAGATTGTCTTGGATAAGGTTGTTTTTTGGTGGGGTCCATCTCTGATTGAGAGTGATGTCATGATCATGGGATTGTCTTTGATGAAAACTATCGGTGATAAGATTGATATGTCTGATGATGGCTGCTTTTGAATAAGGTTGTTTTTGGATGGTGGTCATCTCTGATTGAGATTATTTTCATGATCATGGGAATGTCTCTGTTAATATCTCTCTCAGCTTCTCGATGGTTGTAGTTGATGTGGTAGATTTCATTAGGTGCACCTCCAGCCACTTAGAGTGGGAGTCCACTACAATCAAGAATATTCCTCCCATGTAGGGTCCTGCATAATCAATATGGAGTCTGGACTACGGTTGTCCGGGCCACTCCTAGGGCTGCAGGGGGCCTCCGCTGGGGCTACCTGATGCTGCTGACATGTCTCACAGGTCTTAACCTCCTGCTCAATGCCTTGGTCCATTCCCGGCAACCAAACGTAGCTGCGTGCAAGAGCCTTCATGCGTGAGACTCCCGGGTGGGCCTCATGTAGTTCCGTTAGTACCTTTGACCTTCCTTGGGGTGGAACAACTACTCTGGACCCCCATAATAAGCACCCTTCTTCCACACTCAACTCTGTCTTCCTTTGGAAGTATGGCTTGAACTCATCAGAAGTACAGACTGTAGGCCAACCTGCCAAAGTGAACTGTACTGCTTGTGAAATGATTGGGTCCCTTGTGGTCCAATCTCTAATCTGACTGCTACACACAGGTATCCCTTCCTCGTCGCCAATGTAGTAACCTTTTATTGTGGTTCAACCCGAGTACTCTAGCTACATGACAGCTAGCCTGTACTGACACACACACTCGGCCTCAGTCCACTTCAATGTCTGATGTGGTTGTCTTTGATAAGGTTGTTTTTGATGTGGTCGTCTCTGATGAGATTGCTTCATGACCATGGGATTGTCTTTGATGAAACTATCTGTGATAAGATTGATTATGTCTGATGTGGTTGTCTCTTCTGAGATTGTCTTTGATAAGGTTGTTTTTGTTGTGGTCATCTCTGATGAGATTGTTTCATGATCATGGGATTGTCTTTGATGAAACTATCTGTGATAAGATTGATTATGTCTGATTGGGGGTGTCTCTTCTGAGCTACATTTTCTTTGATGATGTGGTCGTTTTCATCTTCAAAGCGCATCGTTGTGTCGATTCTTCGGTTCGCGCGATTTCTCTAGCTTTCTGGAAGGTCAATACATTGCCTTATGCCTTATTTCATCATAGAGTTTCGCTGGGATAAACATCAAGTGGTCTGTTGTCGGTTCAATATATGGTTAAACTTATGTTTTATACTGATCTTACATATTCCTTGAAACGTTTCCAATATTCATTGATTTCATTTTCTTCATCTTCCGATAACTTCCATACATTGAAGACATGTAGTGACTTTAGTTACACTTTCATTCGTCACTTTGTGGTTTGAGTGGCCTATCAAATCCGTAAATCGCATTTCGGTTTAATTCGCTAAGCATTGTACGTATGTTAGTCCAGTTTGTATAATGTTTACAATGTCCGATACAATAAGGGCAAATCGTACTTTCTCGTCACGTATTGGGGCTGGGACCAGGGAGCTGGGATCAGTAAATATCTACGTACATCCTCGAATGGAGTACCTAGCCAGTAGACATCAGGATTGTATCAGCTCTGCTAAACACAGCCAATCAAGTATTTCATTTTGCTATTTTGCAGGGGCAAATGTACTACTGGATTTTGTGGGCGATGTTAGCTTTGATGGCGCAGTGAGATACTACCATAAAAGGGGACTGTGCTCGCATAGCGACACCTTTGCCAAAGTGGCACCTGTGTTTAAGGAGTCAGACCTTGTCATAGGAAATCTAGAGTCTCCATTCGTACGTCCAGACATGAAAGCCGATGCACAGTTGAAGTTTTTTCCATTATTAATATGTTCTGATCCAGACAACGTAGAAGCGTTAAAGTAAGAACATGAATATGATATATAATATGATTATTTTCTTTTGGGATTTTGCTAGGGCCACAAGTTTATCAGTTTACTTCTATACTGTCACGTGTCACCCTCTTTAAGTAAAGTCTTACTTACTTACTTACTTACTTACTTACTTACTTACTTACTCACTCACTCACTCACTCACTCACTCACTCACTCACTTATTTACTTACTATACTTGGATGCACTGGCGGGAGATAGGCCGGGACAGAACATGAAATAATCCTTCTAAATTGTTGTGCAGCGTAAATTAAAAATAACGTTTTTTCAGATACGCAGGTTTTGATATAATGAACTTGGCTAATAACCATCTGAATGATTACAAAACGAAGCCTATAAATTACACGGTGAAGCTATTGAGAGAACATGGCATCCATTCCTTTGGTTACAACTGTGGTAGCATAGAAGAACAAAGACCACAAGTTAGTGTTTATATTAACTCCTTTTCACCTTTCTTTCACCCTTCCACACTTCCTTTTTCTTTCCTTCCTTCCTTCCCCCCTTCTCTCCTTCATGCCCTCATTCCTTTGTATCACACACATTTGCAAAATCTACGACGGCAACGTCAACCGGAAGTGTAAATAACTTCTGTTCGGGGTTTCGTACATTAGAGATTTAGTCCAAGCCTATGCCTGTGAGGTTACTTCATCCACAGGGAATACCAACTATGAAGGCATGAAACCCCGAACAGAAGTTATTTACACTTCCGGTTGACGTCGCCGTGGTAGATTCTGAAAATCTTTAACCAGTTTGCCGTTCAAGCATGTTGTACTGTTCTGGTAGAATCCACTGATCGTCGAGAGAAATGGCATTAAAATTGGTTTCTTGGGATACTGTTCGACTTACCGTCGTAACTTAGACTCCGAGGGACATGTCTATTATCACTGTGTTAAGAAAAGAGAAGAGCTTGATGCTGGTCCAGCGATTTACACCGATGAAGCTGCAACCAGAGATGTCAACCGTATTAAGGTACAGTATGTTGCCCAGTTTCCGGCCGGTACCAGTATCCGGCCAAAAACAATTTGAATCGATTTTTTTCGTCGGAGTTATTATTCAACGCCGACCAAAGTATTCAGATAAGAACCCCAACATTCTGGCTTTTCATTGGTAGTTTTGGCTGGCTTTTTGCTCGAAGAGACTCGAGCGAGAACGAGTTTTGTTCATTGTTCAAGTGAGTAAATCTTCATATTATGCTATTTTTTACGCTTTTCACTGCGCAGTAAAACTACCGTAGGTGAACTAATGTTGATAGGAAATGTTCAGCCAAAGTAATTTCTCAGTTTATACAGCAATGATAGACTAAAGGCCTTGTTACACGGTGAAACGTTTTCGTGAAACTTTTTCGTGAAACGGTGCGAGACAGTTTCACCGTGTAACATGTTTGCTGAAACAAGTTTCACGAGGTGTGTTACACGGTGCAATAGCTGGTTTAAAGGCCTTGTTACACGGTGAAACGTTTTCGTGAAACTGTTTCATGGGCATGAAACAATGCGAGACAGGTTTCACCAAGAGTTTCACCGTGTAACATGGTCGTTTTCAGGAAACGTTTTCTAATTTGCGTTGCGAGAGAGTTTCATGAAAAGTAGAACTTCGTTCTACTTTTTCGTGAAACTCGAAGCAAAAAAGTTTCCGGATTGCCGGATAACTGTCCGCTGCTCCATACATTTCTTTGTAAATTCTATCATTTTTGAATGGCCATAAGTCGTTCAATATTGACCCGATTAACACCAAACTTTGGGTTTTTGCTTAACTCGATGTGCTCTAGTCTGGGCTATGTGGGTCTTGTGTTGATTATCACAATATTTAGGGTTCGTACCCAGTCTCTCACGATATGAAACCCGGCAATGTTGGAAAGTCCATAAATTAACTCAGGGCGCTCAGCGGTCTGTGTACGATAGTCAAATTGAAAATGGCGGACGACATGGAAGAGAGTAGCAATATCGACAGCGAAGAAGACGAGCTTTCCGAAGCTGGATCAAGAGAGCTCGAGAGAAAAATAGGTGAAAAATAAAAAAAAGAGATTCTCCTACATTGTCCACAATAAACCTGAATTTCTGTCCATTCATACGAAAGAAATATCTGTAGGCTACTTCATCTTCGAGCTCTTAAACTCTTTTATCAGTTGACTGATAAACTCCCCTCGTCGCTCTCCTTCCTATCCACGATCGTACCCAGTTAATACGCTTTCACTGTTGTACAACTGGTTCAGTTTCGTCATCCTCCATGGCCTCTACTATCATTAAAACGGCAAGAGCACGTTTTCTTCTATCGTCTCGCGCCATGTTTTAAATTTTCGCGCGCCTGACCGGTTTCGATAAAGCGCATGGCACTAGAAATAATTATATCGAGGGAGGCTGGTGAACAGAATTTCACAACGAGTTTCAGCAAACGTTTAAACGAAATCTAGTGCATACATTGGATTTCGGGTCCTTAACTTTTTAGTGCAAAGTTTTTTTTTTATGATCACGTGACCTATGACGTCATTACTTTGGAAAACAGAAAAATAGCTCGTTGGTGGCGAGTTCAAGTAGGAAATTCTAACAAATACCTTAAATATATTTCTCTCCCAGTGCTTTATAGATTGTCGTTCTGTGTGGCATGGGTGGCTCTTGTTTGATTTTAAAGAAAAATTTGAATAAAAATGATTTTGATTATCTGGTCACGTGATCTGTTTTACCCCATATCTCCTTAAAAAGAAATGAAAGTCACCCATTCCGAACGACAATCTATAAAGCACTTACAACGAAATAGCTTTAAGGTACTAGCTAGAATTTATCACTTGAACTCGCCACCAACGGCTTAAAATAATTGTGTATTGCTTTTATCTCTCTAACTGGTCACGTGACCACCCCTAATGCAAATGTTTTGAGTTAAGGCTCTTTATCTACCCAAATTCTATTGATGGTCCAAATTTCAAGTCATTTTGACACGTTTTAGGAAACAACAAAAAATCAAAGTTTTGTTCCATAATATATAGCAGCTGACCCAAGCCTTAAGGTACCAGGGGACCTTCGTGACCACTGTTCACTGAAAGCCGCGTAGCGCGCTAACCACTCGTCCAACATGTATAAAAGTATACATTTTCTTAAAGCTGAATAAATGCAGATTCTAAATTTGCTGGAGATTATTTCCTATTTGGTAAATATTATTTTGTTATTGCACATTTTAGAAAATTCGACCGGCTTTGTTCAAAGAGAATTGTGCACGCGGGAATTCAATCGATTTCTAAACGAAAAGTGCTATTGTAATGAGCACACTTTGTTCTAAAAAACCGTGTCTCCGATTTTTGATATGTTGCCTCGTTTAAAAGTTATTTGATGATTTATGTGTAAATCGCTTAAAAACACATTATTGAACTTTGACAGCAAATATCTCCTCAACAAAAGCGTTTATCGGAAATCGGAGACACGGTTTTTTAGAACAAAGTGTGCTCATTACAATGGCACTTTCCGTTAAAAAATCGATTGAATTCCCGCGTGCACAATTCTCTTTGAACAAGGCCGGTCGAATTTTCTAAAATGTGCAATAACAAAAAATATTTACAAAATAGGAAATAATCTCCAGCATATTTAGAATCTGCATTTATTCAGCTTTAAGAAAATGTATACTTTTGTACATGTTGGACGAGTGGTTAGCGTGCTACGCGGCTTTCAGTGAACAGTGGTCACGAAGGTCCCCTGGTACCTTAACATACTTGAGTGTCTCGCACTGTTTCACGAAAAAGTTTCACGAAAAAGGCCTTGTTGAAACGTTTTTGCTTCGAGTTTCACGAATTCGTTCTACTTTTCATGAAACTGTCTCGCAACGCAAATCCGAAAAAGTTTCCTGAAAACGACCATGTTACACGGTGAAACTCTTTGTGAAACCTGTCTCGCACCGTTTCACGAAACAGTTTCACGAAAAAGTTTCACCGTGTAACAAGGCCTTAAGGATAGCATATTTCAATGTCAGTCAGACTAAATGTTATTGAATTTCAGCAGTCAAAAGTTTCGTTTCGAATTCGACATAGGGTTCCAGTTTCCGTCCACCCAGAGGCATATTTGTCATTCAATGTTGAGAATCAACATATTCACCTATACATTGCAGCAGTGAACAAACTGTCAATCCATGGGAAGTCCTTCTAGTCCGAATTCAAGGCTTTGGAACGACTTCTCATACTCATTAATTATTACATGCAGTGGCTTAAAGGCAATAAATAAAGAGTTCCAAGATATTAGCCCGGAAAAGCAAGAAGTTTGTCTTTGCATATGCTCTGCTCATGCGTATAGTCGAGGACATCGTATCCCACATGTGTTGAACTCTTGAATTGCATGGAGTAGAGCCTGCTTTCAGATTAAAGCGAATTCGGACAGAGTGGTATTGCCTCTACCATGTTCAAGGCCCCGATAATTGTTATATGAGGGATAAGAACTCGTGTACAGTCATGAGGAACGATTAGTTCTAAATCTTTTTTTCCAATCACTGCCGGAAACATTTCCAGATACTCTTGCCAGTACTTTCCCTTAATTCAAAGTACATCACGTGGTATTATTCTGCGCATTTGATTGGCTGGTTACCTCATGAATATGATAATTGCATTTCAAGATAACGGTCAAAATGTACTCTCATTGAAATAGCTTTTTCTATCTCTTATAACCACAACAACTGTACTGTTCGATGTGTCCATTACTATGACTGCATTCCTTTTTTTGCTTCGATAGGACAAAGTCGACATCATTGTAGTTATGATGCATTGGGGAGTAGAGTACGTCACGACTCCAACAAAGCGACAACAAAAACAAGCTGCACATCTGCAGTCTATTGGTGTTCATGTAGTAATCGGTGGTCATCCCCATGTACTTCAGGGACACTCGATCAGTGGAAAATCCTTGGTTTCATTCAGCGTGGGGAATCTTTTATTTGGGCCAAAGTACAAAAATAAGGTGAGTAGTATGGTATATACCGAATAGGCTGGTATATTTTCGGTGGAAATTCGGCGGCTTCGGTGATGAGAAAAGACGAGGAAGTGATAAAGAAATGACGGAGTTTTGAAGGGTTCAGAGAGGGTTCTACAAGGGTTGTACAAGGGTTCTACAAGGGTTCTACAAGGGTTTTACAAGGGTTCTACAAGGGTTCTTCAAGGGTTCTTCAAGGGTTCTTCAAGGGTTCTACAAAGGTTCTACAAGGGTTTTACAAGGGTTCTACAATTAAGGGTTCAGAAAGGGTTCTACAAGGGTTCTACAAGGGTTCTACAAGGGTTCTACAAGGGTTCTACAAGGGTTCTACAAGGGTTCTACAAGGGTTCTACAAAGGTTCTACAAGGGTTCTTCAAGGGTTCTACAAGGGTTCTACAAGGGTTCTACAAGGGTTCTTCAAGGGTTCTTCAAGGGTTCTACAAGGGTTTTACAAGGGTTCTACAATTAAGGGTTCAGAAAGGGTTCTACAAGGGTTCTACAAGGGTTCTACAGGGGTTCTACAAGGGTTCTACAAAGGTTCTACAAGGGTTCTTCAAGGGTTCTACAAGGGTTCTACAAGGGTTCTTCAAGGGCTAGGGTTCTACAAGGGTTCTACAAGGGTTCTACAAGGGTTCTACAAGGGTTCTACAAGCGTTCTACAAGGGTTCTACAAGGGCTAGGGTTCTACAAGGGTTCTACAAGGGTTCTACAAGGGTTTTACAAGGGTTCTACAATTTAAAGGGTTCTACAAGGGTTCTACAAGGGTTCTACAAGGGATCTACAAGGGTTCTACCAGGCTTCAAAAAGGGTTCTGAAGTGGATATTAGGATTCTGAAGGATCTGCAATTCTCACCGACTGTTTCATCGAGTGCTCCCCGAAAAGAACAACATGCATAAACTATCCTACTAATTTGCGTTTCTGTCGATTTTGAATTTGAATTTCTGAACAATTTCCGTTTTAAATAAGGCATGGCCAACCCTCAATTCTTACTTCATCATTCTGCTGAAATGCCTTCAGCAACCTCTAATATGTCAGATAATCCCAGCCAGCTCCATGTATGTCCCCTTTCTACATGACAGATTGAGCATACTGCAAGCTTTTTCCACTAGTAATAAAACACACACAGAGTCGACTGATGTTATTTCCCTTTATCATAGCCGTTTTATTGCAATAGAAAACCTTCCGAAAAAACACAGAAGGAATTAGAAGAGTACATGGCAACGTCAGGGTTGGAAGATGATTTGCAATCGCGTATTTTTCGCGTCCAGCTGAATAAGTAGGTTTAAACTCTATTATTTAACAGACATAGCTAATCCTAATAACATTCAGACACTCGGTCCAGGCAAAGAAAACTGACTGTTAGTTCCAATATAGTTATATTCTATTGGCAGGCTGTCAAAATACAGAAGCGCAAATTGAAAATGTACAGAGTTGCATAGGAAGATTTTCAGGCACAACTTTAGCAAGGCACCCAGATTGCAAAAGAGGCACCTATTCAAATATATCATGAATAAAAGAAACAAACACAAACAAAATACAGACTCAAACCGGACGACAGGCAGACAGACAGACAGACAGGTAGACAATAAAGAAAGCACGCCAATAAACAAAATTTTGTGACAACAGCTACTGTAATATTGTTTGGTTTGTTTATCAGACAAGGAGTTGTTACCGCTGCTTATCTTCCACTTCGTATACAACTGAACCCAAAGACTAAATGTCTTCAGCCTACGCCCATCAAGAATGCTAAATGGATCATAGCTTGTAGTCCCGAAGACAAAGCTTGCTTGAGGTCAACTGAATAGACATGTTGTAAAAGACTACAGGAACACAACCAGACACGTTGACAGAAATGTGGACCTAGTAGGGGAATTCGTGTCCTATTGTACAACCGCCTAGTAGCTCCTAGTGTAATTATTATTATAATATGCAAATAAATCAATCAATCAACCAATCAATCAATCAATAAAGAAGTAAGTAAGTAAGTAAGAAAATAAGAAAAAAATGAGAAATGAAAATAGAAATGAGACTATATGATTACAGTTAGAAATGTATTCGAAGTACATTTGACAAGAAAACTTGACATTAAAAATTAAAAGCAAAAAAAAAGGTTTCGGTTTCTCCATTAGAACCATCATTGACGCATGCGCACAGAACATTGTTTGAATTGTATTGTATTTAAAGTGCAGCCCTGCTTCACAAAGACCTAGCTGTGGACAGTAGAGTTATGGGAAAATGCGAGTCCGCAGGCGAGGAAGCGCGAGCGTACACTAGTCATCTCAGCTGTGGGTGGGGAAAAGGGTGGGGAACGCCATCTATGGAACGAGTTCCAAATTGTGAGTACTCAACCTACTACAAATTTATATCAAAGGTGCGCAAGGCTCACCGCAAGGCTCATCGCAAGGCTCACCTAATTCCCCGGGCGGCATGAGCTTCAGCGGTTATGTTAATGTGTTATTGTTCTGTCCAATTTATAGTTGTTGTTACGCATGGCTGCACGTTAAATAGTAACAACACATAAGTAAGGGATTGGTTGGAATTGAATTTATCGAGGTTTGGTTGGGTGGAACACGTTGTTGGGTGTTCACCTGCCTTTTGTAAACATTGTAAAATAAATAAATAACAAATAACTATAAACCCTTTCGGCGTCCATGCAACAGCGAACTGGAGTATTGCTGGTTTGCGATCAATCCCTAGAGATTGTAAGTACATTGACGTAGCCGCCATGTTGGAGGTAAACGAGTAAAGGACTGGGAACGAGTTTTTAGAATTAATCTAATTAAGAAATGAAGTTTACAAAGTTTCGATAGGTTTAGTTAGATATTGAATGAGTAACAGCTTCCCAAACATCTCAAAATTTACAAAGAAATTGGCTTGTCCCGTAACCATACATTTCTTTGCAGTTTTTGAATGTCTGCAGTTCATTTGCTACTTGCCCAAACCCTATCAAACTCCTGAAACTTACTAATTCTGATATGCTCTTTCTTGTGATGGCGTTCATTTTTTAATTAGATTTTAATCTAATTAAAAGTTTTTAGAATTAAAATTCTAAAAACTCGTTCCCAGTCCTTTACTCGTTTCCAAAGTGGCTTATACTTTTTTATCTGGAAACAACATGGCTGCCATAAAGTCACGTGCAAACATGCAATCAACTCTGCCGGTTCAAAGAAGAAAAGAGAATAATTAAAGCACGCTTTACCAAGCGAAAATGAAAATGGATGCTCTTTACTCCACAAGTTTTTACTCTAAACATGAAACCGCGCTATGCCAGCGAGGTAGCTCTCGCCTTCCATTGTCAGTCATCTGTCAAATTGTCAGTCATCTGTCAAATTGTCAGTCATCTGTCAAATTGTCAGTCATCTGTCAAATTGTCAGTCATCTGTCAAATTGTCAGTCATCTGTCAAATTGTCAGTCATCTGTCAAATTGTCAGTCATCTGTCAAATTGTCAGTCATCTGTCAGATCTGTCAATTGAAAAGTAGTTTCTCAAGAATTTTAATGATATTCTTCGTTCTTTACAACTTAAGGCCTTGTTACACGGTGAAACTTTTTCGTGAAACTGTTTCGTGAAACGGTGCGAGACAGGTTTCACAAAGAGTTTCACCGTGTAACATGGTCGTTTTCAGGAAACTTTTTCGGATTTGCGTTGCGAGACAGTTTCATGAAAAGTAGAACGAATTCGTGAAACTCGAAGCAAAAACGTTTCAACAAGGCCTTTTTCGTGAAACTTTTTCGTGAAACAGTGCGAGACACTCAAGTATGTTAAGGTACCAGGGGACCTTCGTGACCACTGTTCACTGAAAGCCGCGTAGCACGCTAACCACTCGTCCAACATGTACAAAAGTATACATTTTCTTAAAGCTGAATAAATGCAGATTCTAAATATGCTGGAGATTATTTCCTATTTTGTAAATATTTTTTGTTATTGCACATTTTAGAAAATTCGACCGGCCTTGTTCAAAGAGAATTGTGCACGCGGGAATTCAATCGATTTTTTAACGGAAAGTGCCATTGTAATGAGCACACTTTGTTCTAAAAAACCGTGTCTCCGATTTCCGATAAACGCTTTTGTTGAGGAGATATTTGCTGTCAAAGTTCAATAATGTGTTTTTAAGCGATTTACACATAAATCATCAAATAACTTTTAAACGAGGCAACATATCAAAAATCGGAGACACGGTTTTTTAGAACAAAGTGTGCTCATTACAATAGCACTTTTCGTTTAGAAATCGATTGAATTCCCGCGTGCACAATTCTCTTTGAACAAAGCCGGTCGAATTTTCTAAAATGTGCAATAACAAAATAATATTTACCAAATAGGAAATAATCTCCAGCAAATTTAGAATCTGCATTTATTCAGCTTTAAGAAAATGTATACTTTTATACATGTTGGACGAGTGGTTAGCGCGCTACGCGGCTTTCAGTGAACAGTGGTCACGAAGGTCCCCTGGTACCTTAAGGCTTGGGTCAGCTGCTATATATTATGGAACAAAACTTTGATTTTTTTGTTGTTTCCTAAAACGTGTCAAAATGACTTGAAATTTGGACCATCAATAGAATTTGGGTAGATAAAGAGCCTTAACTCAAAACATTTGCATTAGGGGTGGTCACGTGACCAGTTAGAGAGATAAAAGCAATACACAATTATTTTAAGCCGTTGGTGGCGAGTTCAAGTGATAAATTCTAGCTAGTACCTTAAAGCTATTTCGTTGTAAGTGCTTTATAGATTGTCGTTCGGAATGGGTGACTTTCATTTCTTTTTAAGGAGATATGGGGTAAAACAGATCACGTGACCAGATAATCAAAATCATTTTTATTCAAATTTTTCTTTAAAAACAAACAAGAGCCACCCATGCCACACAGAACGACAATCTATAAAGCACTGGGAGAGAAATATATTTAAGGTATTTGTTAGAATTTCCTACTTGAACTCGCCACCAACGAGCTATTTTTCTGTTTTCCAAAGTAATGACGTCATAGGTCACGTGATCATAAAAAAAAACTTTGCACTAAAAAGTTAAGGACCCGAAATCCAATGTATGCACTAGATTTCGTTTAAACGTTTGCTGAAACTCGTTGTGAAATTCTGTTCACCAGCCTCCCTCGATATAATTATTTCTAGTGCCATGCGCTTTATCGAAACCGGTCAGGCGCGCGAAAATTTAAAACATGGCGCGAGACGATAGAAGAAAACGTGCTCTTGCCGTTTTAATGATAGTAGAGGCCATGGAGGATGACGAAACTGAACCAGTTGTACAACAGTGAAAGCGTATTAACTGGGTACGATCGTGGATAGGAAGGAGAGCGACGAGGGGAGTTTATCAGTCAACTGATAAAAGAGTTTAAGAGCTCGAAGATGAAGTAGCCTACAGAGATTTCTTTCGTATGAATGGACAGAAATTCAGGTTTATTGTGGACAATGTAGGAGAATCTCTTTTTTTTTATTTTTCACCTATTTTTCTCTCGAGCTCTCTTGATCCAGCTTCGGAAAGCTCGTCTTCTTCGCTGTCGATATTGCTACTCTCTTCCATGTCGTCCGCCATTTTCAATTTGACTATCGTACACAGACCGCTGAGCGCCCTGAGTTAATTTATGGACTTTCCAACATTGCCGGGTTTCATATCGTGAGAGACTGGATACGAACCCTAAATATTGTGATAATCAACACAAGACCCACATAGCCCAGACTAGAGCACATCGAGTTAAGCAAAAACCCAAAGTTTGGTGTTAATCGGGTCAATATTGAACGACTTATGGCCATTCAAAAATGATAGAATTTACAAAGAAATGTATGGAGCAGCGGACAGTTATCCGGCAATCCGGAAACTTTTTTGCTTCGAGTTTCACGAAAAAGTAGAACGAAGTTCTACTTTTCATGAAACTCTCTCGCAACGCAAATTAGAAAACGTTTCCTGAAAACGACCATGTTACACGGTGAAACTCTTGGTGAAACCTGTCTCGCATTGTTTCATGCCCATGAAACAGTTTCACGAAAAAGTTTCACCGTGTAACAAGGCCTTTAAACCAGCTATTGCACCGTGTAACACACCTCGTGAAACTTGTTTCAGCAAACATGTTACACGGTGAAACTGTCTCGCACCGTTTCACGAAAAAGTTTCACGAAAAAGTTTCACCGTGTAACAAGGCCTTTACAAGAACACACATTCCCCAATGTCATTATAAATTATCGACAATATGGATGTCTAGCTTAGTTGTATCGATGTTTTTAATCGTTGGTTATGTAGACTGCAAAACAGCCACTACGCAAAACACCCGCGCCGAGAAGCGTTGAAGTTCGATCGCGTCGCTGATCGGGCCGCTGTAAATAATGAGGCGAGACGAAATAAAGCAGGTATCGGTACATGTATGTTTTGCAGTCTCTTTATGACAGCTAAATGAGACTGTTCATACCTCACAATTTGAGAAAAATATCCAACATTTGACATTAAAATATTTTTTTATAAAGTTGGAGGGGGAACTTTATGAATGAATGAATGAATAAACTTTATTTACAGAGGGTAAGACACACAACAGTTACCATTAAAATAACTGTACTGATAACTCAGTGGCCCTCCAACTCAGTGGGCCTCCTTTAGCGTTTGCAAAATAGCTTGCGACTCTTATCATGCGTACTGATTTTTAAGATCAGTCAACTGGTTTCTTTCTAGCTGGTGCAAACAGCCTATATGATCTGAAAGAACATTTCTGGAAAGTTTCGATGGCATAGGATAAAATCTCAAAAAGGTATCGGTGTTCACTTCTCAACATTGTAGTAGGGGGAAGGGGTTTGGCAGTTGTTTGATAAATCTTTGAAGCGGAACGTCACATTTGTGAAATATAGTTATGAAAAAACCTATTTGTGTCAACTATTTTGCATACGACTGTAGCCTATATGTAGTTACGACGGTTTGTTTCGTTATCCATTATATTTTCCTTCTTCAATAATTCGTTTTAAATTTGAACATGACCCTAGAAGTTCCAGAGTGTCATCAGTGAATCTAGTGCAATAGAGTGCAAACACCAAAACCGTGAAACAGTACAAACTATTTAGTGCTAAATAGCACCAATGGAACAATAGAAAACAAAAGACATTGCACATGGTTTTAGTATTTGCACTCTAGTCTATTCGAACCAGTAATAGACCTCTTTAGCTTCGTATGTAAATTGCCCATTTCAAACCATGTGATGTAAACATGGTGTTCTCTGGAGAATTAGTCCTTTCAATATGAACGAATAAATTTCAGAAATACATGTATATAGGAACAATTCTCCAGAGAATATCATGTTTATATCCCATGGTTTGAAATGGACAAATTACATACAAGCTATAAAGAGGTCTATTTGGCCGCCATTCATTTATAAATACATTCAGTAATATTAGCTGTGAAGAGAATAGTCGCCTGCAACTGTCTAAATATTGCCTTTGTCAATCGCTTCTGAAATTTTTCCCTCGAGACTACTGGACACCACATCCTCAGGAGCTGAACGCAGTAGCAACTGCTGCAGGTCCTTGGTCTCTGGTCCAATTACTAATTCCAAGTTGGTGGTTGAATTCTTTCGCACGAGAAATCCCTTGTAGCCCAACTTTGCTGGTAGGTCTTCACGTCGGTGCAGCAAATTGTTCGCCTTTGCTTTGTCTAAAAGATCCACTACTGTGGTATAATGTTGATCGCCGGGCTTCACGAGCCACTTGGGATCACGACGACCAGAAAAGTAACACACAGTCACATGCAGGCCGTCTAAGGAAAAATACCAGCATAACAAACTTACAAGTGGAGAAAGAACATTTGTGATTGAGGTAGGACTCCCGGGGTTGGACCCCTACTCGCAACTGTCTCTTGGGTTACCTGTGGCATTTCCCAGTCATCACACCCTGCAGACCTCCTCTGTTTTGATTTACTTTGATCATCTCACTTTGATCGATCAAATCGTCAAAAACTGACTTTTGAAAAGCATTGAATGAATAAAATATTTAAAAACAACAGGACACCCGCAGAGGCGAATCATTTTGAAGAGCAAACAACTCGGACAATAATAACATAAATGTCTTTAGAAATGATTACTAACTAACTAACTAACTAATTAACTAAATTAACCACTGTAGCTAAGGTATATTTTGAGGTTGTAACGAGGACAGTTGGATGTAGAGCAAGATGGAACGTGATTTACAGCGTGACAAGTCAGTCGTGACAAGACATTATGATTGAATTATAATAGTGAGTTGTTGTGCATGTCGTAATAAACGCGAAATGCCACAAAAATGTCCCTTGCAGTTTACATTTCTTTGCCTTTCAAATATAACATGAATTGGACGTCGAGGAATCTAATTAATTGTCATGGTACGAACATTTATACTACTGAATGTCTCATGTACTACTTACTGAAGTTTGCATCGATGATGAATCGGAAATAATTCAATTTGTTTTGGCAGAACTTCACTATGCTACGAGGACTTTCATATCTCAAAGCCGTTTCGAATCCCTTATTTACAAGTACAGCATACTGATAAGTAATTAAGCTTATGTATTATGATTTATAAACTGTGAACGAAAACATCTTCAAAATGACAAGCTACAAATGCTTGACCAACTTGAGAAGAAGCTTCGTCTGAAAGTGAAACTTACCGGATGAATTTCTAGCAGCACTACCGTCTGAACTCATTCTTTAGGATATAATCAATAATATATTTGTATGAAACGACGAACATGTGAATTCTTCTAACATTTACATCCCATGATCGAAGAAGATTGTGTGACATAAATACTAAGGTCGATATGCATTGTGGTCTAGTTTGTAAGCTCGAGGAGGATTGTGGGTGTTACAATGTAAAGGCCTGACGTCATATTTTCGTAGACGACCAAGCACAGGTAGCCCAAGCTCACCATTTGAAGCTTTCAGACAGAGATTATGCAGTGTAAATTTATTAAAAATCGAAAATACGATAAATTGTTTTTCAATTGGCTGTATTTGTTGTTTGTGAGTTTATTTAACTTTGGGGAAAATTTGGTGTCGCTACGATTAAAATTAAGCGAGTTATAGCCGTTTGAATTTTACACTTAGTGGTAAACTCAATTTTAATCGTAGCGACACCAAATTTTCCCCAAAGTTAAATAAACTATTTAAAAAATCAAAACAAATACAGACAATTTAAAAACGATTTTTCGTATTTTCGATTTTTAATAAATTTACACTGCATACTGATCTCTGTATATAGCTTCAATGGCGAGCTTGGGCTACCTAGCTGTGCTACTACACCATTGCCTTCTGTAGGTAGCTCGCGCATTAATCGTTTTTTCTCTGGATGTAGACGAAGATTATCCAGAAGAGTGTGCTTTGGATGTGTACAAGACCAGCCAGAACTATACAATGAACGATTCCCCAACGGACACAAATATGACGTTTTCCACGTGCCTACATCGCTTGTCTGAGTGCCGAGCTAGCAAAATAAATATTGCCATATTAATTAATACATTTGGTCTCGACTATGCTAAAAACATTAAAGTCAAGATACTATGTGGTTATGATTGTTAGTGATGCAGTCGTATACACCTATTTCAAAAAACAATATTTCCACCATATGAACATCGGTATATCATTACCTAGTAATGATAAGTTGTCCTCTATGTCATGAGATTACGACTGAGGTCAAATAACCTGCCTCAGACTGTTAGAAAGCAATATGATATCAGTTAACAATTACCTATCATCACTTACTGGTAATGATATACCAATTGTTTTACCCTCAGAACACATACAAGAGACGCGTTGGGACAAAAATGGAGCTTTATTGTTCTGCCTGTGCAGTGGTAATGCTTCACGTACAATAAAACTCCAACGCCAAACCCAAGCGGATGTTGTAAGTGGGGGGTTAGAGGATAAAACAAATGGATGTATTAAAGAACAATAACTAATTGGTAATTTTAAAAAGAACGATTACAGGTTGTTTACTGTAGCCTAAGTCTAAAGCATATGAATTTTGTGCGCCATTTTCTGTGAAGCTCTGTGTTTTTGAGCATCTGTCAACTCTAGATAGCCCTGATAAGCGTTGCTGCGCCAGTCGCCTTGCATTTTGATAAACTCCGCGGGTAGTCCGCAATCAAAAGCGAAAGTCGCGCCTCCCCGTCTAAAACTATGTGGGGAAAAAACACTGGGATCGTGACCTATAATTGATATCAACTGCTTAAGAAAACTACAAAACATTGAATACGTAATAGGGTGCGATGACCCGGGAGCGCTTAATACTGAAAAAAGTGGTTGATGTGGAGCTATTTTGTTTAATAGCAAATGGTTGCGTAAGGCCGAAATCGGGCACAAGCGAGAACCTGAGATGCTTGGAATAGGTATGCAGAGCTTGCGTTGCTTAAATTGGATAGTCTTAGTTTCTCTAATAGCCAGACTCGCTCCGTGTTCCGTGAATGTTAAATCGGAGCCTAAAAGGACCTTAGTAGAGTTGGAAGCGTCGCTAAAGACTAAATTTGATTTCCGCAAAAACGAAAAGAAAGCTACCAAAAAAAGCGACCACATCGCGGCATGTAGCGGGCTGGTCAGCTTTAAGCATGCCGACATTTGGTGTAACATCTGGGGCGTAATAGCCTGTTTCCGGTTAACAAAATTACTCGCATAGCGCTTAAGACCTTTCAAAGTTAAAGCGAAAAGAAAGTTAGTGTCCCACCCCAGGGTGAAACCGTGTAATTGATGAAAATGTTTCAACTTGCGATATGATTTTGGATTGTGCCGTATTTGCGGCCGTAATAGGCTAAAAAAGCTACGTAACGAGAAGCAACCAGCGGTTGTATTGGGAAAACAACATAGTGTTGTGTATTACAAAACTTGAGATATGATTTAAGATGAGACCGCCGATTGGCATGTGTGGACTCGGCGGAAGCCAGATGGATAAGCTGTGTACACAAATCATCCAGGATCGGCTCCATCCCACCTAAAATATAATGAATAATGAAATATATAAAGTAGCTAACTAATGGTATAATTATTCTACCTGAAACTTGAGCATTGATGCTGGAACTGATACAAAACTATACTGTATATCTAGTTTAGCACACTCGGAATAAAAAATGTCTTGATATTTAGCGCTCATGTGCCATCTGCTCAGTGCGTCCGCAAGTGAATTGTGCACGCCCGGAATAAATGATGCTCTGAGTTCAAAGACGTGTAAGGCCGCGGTAAACCAAAGCTGACGAAGACAGCGCTGCATGAAACTGTCTCTTGAGGATCCAGAATTGATTGCAGTCACGGCAGCCTGATTATCGCATGAGACTATAACACGTCTATGTGCAAGGACAGAAGACCAAGTTCGTGCGGCGACCACGACGACGAAGAGCTCTAAAGCTGAAATATGCCCGGCGTCATTGATAATGTCTGGTGGGAGATCGAATGACAAACACTGGTTGAGACATGTGGCTCCGCCGCCTTGTAAACACGAGTCGGTTGTAAAATGAAAGTCGTCGTAGTTCCAAGTTGAAGATTTTATAATGGTAGTACCGTTAAATTGCGGGAGAAAAGTTAACCACCAGGCGATATCCGATATTAGTGATTGCGTTACTGCTGTGGTGCGTTGACGTGACGGAAAGGCTCGCAGATTATTTAATAGACGTGACATGAAAATGCGACCTGCTGGGACGCAAGCTGTCGCGAACGATAACTTCCCAATTAAGGATTGTAGTTCTTTAAGACGATAGGATTTCTTGTCCTTCCATGTAAATAACTCTTGTAGTAAGTCGTTGATTCGTAAATTTCGAATCGACATGCGCAGTTGAACGCGACACTTAGAAAAAATTGACCTCGATTACATTACAATAAATGTATGGAGTCAAAATACTTATATCTCAATATTCCCCTTTAAATTAAAATTGAACATTTACTTTGCCTCCATTTTAACGAACGTAGTTTCTAGCTTTAGTTTAACGGTAATTACAACATCTTACCTCCAATACTCGGCTCGGTTTTTACGTTTCTTCAATCGTTGAATTATAAGTACCCCATTATAGAGAAACATATGGCGGATGCCTCAACTACAAAGAGTTCTGGCCCCTGGTGTTTGCCTGTCCTTGCACTGATACACTTACTTTGCCTCTGGTTCGAAAGACGAAGAACTAACTTAGAATTTCAGCTGGTTTCCAATAGATCCTACAACAATTTCGGCTCGGTTTTGGACATGTAGTTTGTGCAATATCAAGGCTCGGTGCCATGCTTATATTGGAATCCATTATGGCCGATAAGCTCTAAAAAGTGCCTTTTTCTGTGCCATTTCTTGCTTCCACGTCGATCGACGCCATGTTTACATATATTTCAGTCAGGCGTTCCTTTTTTGCACGAAAATAGACTAGAAACTAGCTGAAATTTCGCGCGAAAAAGCTAGGTATTCCAAGCTTTACACTACATGTTTTATTATGTCTTCTTTACAAAAAGCGTGTACTTTTCCTTACCGAAAGTCTAAATTCAAGTATTAGCTTAAGGGAACAACACAAGAACGAAGAATGAAGTAGCTTTTTGGCTTCAATTAAAGTTATTTTTTCTTAAGTCAAATCGTCATCGATCAGAAATATCTTATATTTATTTTTTGAATCCTGTTATTACAGGCAAATCATTTCAGTTATATATACCGTGGTAGCATAACGCATTGCCTTTACGACCAATCAGATACGCTATAAGACAATACTTTTGATTGGCAGCCAATTCGTTATGGTTGACTGCAAGTTATTTATCACATTAAGCTCCACCCACTTTGATTCGAAATTTCTGGCGATGCTATTGCCAGAATTCGAAGTTTCAAAGGGGAGTATACTTGTAATGATATAGCGACCGGGCCTCTGCAGCGGACTGCCGACACCCGAGCCCACTCCTTCAGCATTGAACTACCGTAAAGTTCCGAAAGTAGCGAGGGCGTTACTTTCGGATTTAGCATCCTTAGGTAACTGTTACTTTCGGGGGGTCGCTACTTTTGGGTGGTCGCTACTTTCGGGGTACTAAAATCGTTAACTTTTAGGAGCCATACCGTGTACCTTAAACGACATCATGTACGGTATTTTAACTGAAACAACGAATATTCACAGGATCTAGAACGTATTATATTATGATTATAGCTTTTGTTACATTTGTTTATGTGTAGCAGTAAATGTTCTGGCTCTTTACGTGCTGTTTACTAGTGCTGTTCGCCATCTAATCTAATCATCGCTCTAGAGGAGGACCGCTACTTTCGGAGGGATCGCTACTTTCGGGGGATCGTTACTTTCGGGATTTGTTAGCAAGCATCATTTTTTACTGTTACTTTCGGGGGGTCGCTACTTTCGGGGGGTCGCGGATACTTTCGGGGGTCGCTATTTTCGGAACTTTACGGTACATTGTCAAATGTACTTCGAATAACTTATTCAATGAAGTACGAATTCAAACTGGTTGGGGTGCATACGATTATATATTGCACAAGAAATTAAACAGTGCTGTAAAGCGCACTTGATTGAACAAGCACTTCTCACTGTAATCCTAAGGTGTCATTATGTCGGCTTAGTATTCGACACTTTGTGCGTAATGTCTGTCAACGTGTCTTGTTGTACTGCTGTTGTCTTTTCAACGTGAGACAAGTCTTTTACAACATGTCTATTCGGTTGACTTCAAGCAAGCTTTGTCTTCGGGACTACAAGCTATTATCCATTTAGCATTCTTGATGGGCGTAGGCTGAAGACATTTTGACTTTGGGTTCAGTTGAATTCGAAGTGGAAGATAAGCAGCGGTAACAACTCCTTGTCTGATAAACAAACCAAGCAATATTACAGTAGCTGTTGTCACAAATATTTTGTTTATTGGCGTGCTTTCTTTATTGTCTACCTGTCTGTCTGTCCCTCTCGCGCAGCTAACGTTATTTTGACTTTCACTGAAGAAGGCTAAAGAACTAGCCGAAACGTCTGTCAACTTTAATTTAAGTCAGAGACAAAAACTTTTGTAATTATGCCTCCCTGTCTGTTTGGGTCTGTATTTTGTAATTCCTTTGTCTGTCTGTTTGTTTGTTTCTTTATTTCATTTTTATCTTTTAATAGATGCCTCTTTAGCAATCTGGGTGCCTTGCTAAATTAAGATGTGCCTATGCCACTCTGTCCTGTATAAATTTGCCTTTCTGTATTTTGATAGCCTGTCAATGGAAAATAAATATATTGGAACTAATAGTCAGTCTTCTTTGCCTGGACTGAGTGTCTGAATGTTATCAGGATTAGCTTTGTCTGTTAATAGAGCTTAAACCTACTTATTCAGCTGAACGCGAAAAATACGCGATTGCAGAGAATCCTCTTCTAACCCTGACGTTGCCATGTATTCTTCAAATTTCTTCATTGTATCTTTGGTAGGTTTTCCATTGCGATTTAATAGCTATGATAAAGACGAATGACATCAGTTGGCTGTGTGTGTGTGGAGAAAGCTTGATTGAGTATATGTTCAATCTGTTATGTAGGGGAAATACATGATGGAAGTGGTTGGGGTTATCATTGTACGTAGAGTTTGGCGAAAGGCATGAATAATGAAGTAGGAATTAAGGGTTGAACCATGCGTTAATTATTTAAAACGGAAATGTATCAGAAATTTACAAACGGAAACGCAACTTAGTAGGATGGTTTAAGCATATTTTCGGTGGAAATTCGATGACTTTTGCTATTTCTCAAGTCTTTGAAAATACTACGTCTCCTCCTCTCCCTTCTCCTCCTCTCCCTTCTCCTCCTCTCCCTTCTCCTCCTCTCCCTTCTCCTCCTCTCCCTTCTCCTCCTCTCCCTTCTCCTCCTCTCCCTTCTCCTCCTCTCCCCTCTCAAAACCCTTCATGATCTCCATGTTGGACTGTTGGTAGGCTAGGACTCCACAGTTTCATAGACCTCTCATGGAATCTTCATGACCCTGTATACACCATCATTGGACACTTCATGGACGCTGCATATGGACCTCGTCGACCACCACCTAGAGGTTTGGAGTATGACGAAACTCTCAAACATTGTGAAGGATTTGATGAACTCTTAGATCCCCTGCAGAACCGATTTTTGAATCCTTTCTGAATTCTTTCAAAACTCCATTATATCTCCGTCATTTTTTCATCATTTCCTCTTCTTTCCGAGCCACCGAATTTCCAACGGAAACAAACCAGCTGATTCGGTTCATACCCTGCTTCTCAGGATGTTTTTGTACTTGGGCCCATATAAAATATTCCCCAGGCTGAATGAAACCAAGGATTTCCCACTGAACGAGTGTCCCTGAAGTACATGGGGATGACCACCGATTACTACATGGACACCAATAGACTGCAGATGTGCAGCTTGTTTTTGTTGTCGCTTTGTTGGAGTCGTGACGTACTCTACTCCCCAATGCATCATAACTACAATGATGTCGACTTTGTCCTATCGAAGCAAAAAAACAATAAAATAATGCAGTCATAGTAATGGACACATCGAACAGTACACTTGTTGTGGATATAAGTGATAGTAATTACATGATTACCACCTCAAGTATGTTAAGGCCTGGTTCAAGCCCAAAAACGAGAAAAAAATGTGAACAATTATAATGTCACTTTCTTTTTACCAAACATTACAAAACTTAGCACAGCCATAGAGTTCGACATCCTTAATTGATTGAAGTCAACAAAATACCAAAAAAGCTGAACACGTGATTAACCACGTGACAACAGTCTTTGACAATTTACTTTAAAATGCGGTCGCGGTTTTAAGAACAGTGTAAAAACAAACAATTGCATATGTTCTCAATTCTAGTGGTCTACACAACTGCGTTTGGAAAACTTGTCTCTGATTTCTCTTAAGAGAGATATTTACGAAAATAGGTCACGTGACCATTTAACCAGAATACGTTTTCTCAATTTTCTCGATAACTAAAATTATGGGACAGGTTTTCCAAACGCTATCTTTTTTCATTAGTTTTCCTTAATGTGGTAGCATAAAAACTTTTTCAGCATATCTTAAACTCGCGACCGCATATTTAAAAAACGAAATTTCACATGCCCAGGTCACGTGACCACTTGACGTCAGTATTTTTAGGGCTAAATCATCAAACATCTTGAATATAATCTTATGCCTAAATATCAATGCCATAGAAATGAATCGTGGGGAATACTAAAAATAAACGTGATTTTGAGTGATGGCTTCATGAACCAGGCCTTAACATACTTGAGACGGTTTTATTTGGTAATCTCTGACATCCCTCCCAGCAGTAGAACACCTTTGCTACCCTGGTAGAAGACTCACTGTTGTAATCGAAGATCATTACCAAACACGAGGAACGATTAGTTCTAATCGCCCCTCATTGATGAGTGACGATACCACTCTGTCCGAATTCTCTTTATAATCTGAAAGCGGGTTCTACTCCAATACATGTGGGATACGATGTCCTCGACTCTGCGCATGAGCAGAGCATATGCAAAGACTGGAATTCTTACTTTTCCGGACTAAAATCTTGGAACTCTATAAGTTTGCCTTTAGCCCATTGCTTATAAACGCTAGCACTCCATGAAGTGTGTTATCTCTCTCGAAATTTCGGGCATGCACTTTCCCTTGAATGGTCAACTTCAGCGTGTCTCCGCCATGATTTGTGATCAAAATGACTATTATTGCCTCGGTAATCATCATAATATTATAAACTAATAGCATGACATTTCGGGTGATTAGTGATTATATGTCCCCTCAAGCCTCGGGAGGTTTAGTAAAAGTTCAACACTAAAACCACCCACGGCTTTCGGGGACATTTAATCACTAATCACCCTCATGTCATGCTATTATATTATTATAATAAAATGTATTTTAAGTAGAGTACATTTTGACAGTTATGTTACACAACAGAATCACTGATTTAATCCGATACTATTAATTGCTGTATATTCTCAAACACTTCTAGTTAAGCTAAGTTAATATCATTAAGACTTTAATCCCATTATCTCTAGAACCAGATGGTATTCCAGATCATGCAATTTCTTATAATCTTATCATTTAGTCTCCTCCTATTTTGGCATAGACCACACATAATTATCTACCACACCCCAAGACACTATACTTAGTCAGAACTTCTTATTCCTATTTTCCACTTACAATATTTAGACACAATCAGATAACTTATAATTATTACTATCCAACAGTGTAACTTTGTTGCAGTGTTGCAGAAGTTAACTATCTAGAATCTTTAGATTACTTGTACGACTTAGCTGCGTATTTGATAATTGTAATCTAGAAGCACATAGGATATAGCCAATCACAACCCTAGATTATACTGACATTGATATAATGATAGACAATTAGTGCGTCACTATAAAGGTGACCGCACCACAACTTGTAATTAGTCCTAGCCAGCCAGAGCTTGATTAAACAACGATTCCTACCACCTCTACCGAGAGCCTCCCTTAACAGTTATATTGAAATGCAATTTACGTATTTCATGAAGCCATACCTTAAGACGGTTGACATCCCTCGTTGCAGCTTCATCGGTGTAAATCGCTGGACCAGCATCAAGCTCTTCTCTTTTCTTAACACAGTAATAATAGACATGTCCGTTGGATGCTATGTTACGCCAGAAAGTCGAACAGTATCCCAAGAAACCAATATTAATGCCATTTCTCTCGACGATCAGTGGATTCTACAAACCGAGTATGCGATAAACTGGGAGGAATTAGAAATAAAGGAGAAAGGAAAGAGAGAGTAAAGGAGAGAGAAGGAAGAAACAAAAAAAAAGGAAAGGGAACAAAATAAGTAAGAAGGGAGTCTGGAAGGGTGAAAGAAGAAATAAAGGTAAAAAGGAGTTAATAAAAAGACTAACTTGTGGTCTTTGTTCTTCTACGCTACCAAAGTTGTAACCAAAGGAATGGATGCCATGTTCTCTCAATAGCTTCACCGTGTAATTTATAGGCTTCGTTTTGTAATCATTCAGATGGTTATTAGCCAAGTTCATTATATCAAAACCTGCGTATCTGAAAAAACAAATTTACGCTACACAACAATTTAGAAGGGTTATTTCATGTTCTGTCACTATCTCCCGCCCGTGCATCCAATTCTCATGTTCTTACTTTAAAGCTTCTACGTTGTCTGGATCAGAACATATCAATAGAGCAAACTTCAACTGTGCATCGGCTTTCATGTCTGGACGTACGAATGGAGACTCTAGATTTCCTATGACCAGGTCTGACTCCTTAAACACAGGTGCCACTTTCGCAAAGGTGTCGTTATACGAGCAGATTCCTTTTCTAATAAAGTATTTCGCTGCACTATCAAAGCTAATATCTCCCGCAAAATCCAGTAGTACATTTGCTCCTGCAAAATAGCAAAATATTTAAAAAGTATATATAATTAGTTACTCTATCCGAGGATGTACGACGATTTTCACTGATCCCAGGTTAGCGAACGTGAATTGACAGTCGACGATGCTTTCCAGAATCGAGTTTTTCCTTAAAAAACAATGCTAGTGATAGTAGCTCCACAACAGGCTCTGGTAGCCGATCAAATCAATTCGTGTGAAAAGTTAGGGCTTTCATGCGTAAAACTCGAAGATGTGATGGGCGAATGTGTGGCCGACTGAATTTTTACAAGTCCGGAACCAGAAACAATATTTGAGTCCGAGTGGGCGTGGAAATGCATTGGTCTCTAAGCAACCGTCTCGCATGATCAAATAAGAAAATATAGGATTTCGGCGGAGTCCTCTATTCTCAATCTCGTTCCCAGATCCATTATTTATTTCGTCGAGCATGCGCAGTAAGAAATAACGGCTTGCTCTATCATATCCTTCTATCGCCCGGAGGAGGTAAAAGATGGCTCTGCTCGCAGGGTAGGCTATTGAATGCTCAAGCGAAAACTACTTACCAGTTTTATGGATGTCGCTCCATAGTAAAACCATAAATAGCAGATTATAAATCATCATAAAGTTGTCGACCTTCCCTGGCGTCATTTAAGAGTTGGTAGGTGTGTCCAGCACTACATCGATCTGTGCATGGGAAACTTCACATATGTTTAGAATAGGCCATTATCACGTGACAGCCATGTTAATATGGAGCTGAGGCTAATTATAGGCATGACTAATTCAAGATGGCGGCTTATCACTGCTGTGTGCCGTTGTGCACAAATGATACTCGAAAAAAAAAAAAATGTCGATCGTTTCACAGCTTTCCGGCTCTAACGAAAAGGCGTTCTGAATCGGGATCATTAAGATTCGTGGAGACCTCGGAGACTCTTTCAAGGTATGTAGAAGTATAATAATTTGCTTAAATTGTTATTATATGCTCTGGCCGTCTATTCGGTACAAAGTCATCAGACTGTTGTTTAAGGGATCATTTCTCCATTTAATGCAATATATGCCGCTTTAAAAATATATATTGTTTTTGATTATCGTTTGAAATTAATGACGCCTCTATTGTGAAACATCAGTACACGCAGGCGGGGCCGATGATTCAGACTATCAAACAGGTTTATTTTACTTGCAATAGATTAGAGTGTACTAACTAACAAATGTACTAACTGTAGTGAAATTAAGCTTGCTGTAGCGAGCTGCTTGAAATAGTAAGTCTGTTTTATGGTTACAAAGACCCTCAGGCCGACCTTGGAGCTACTTGAGTGCTGTATTACTTTGGATGAAACACCAGTTTTTGACAATAAACATATCTAGCAACAGGTAAAACATAAGTTTTTAGTATAGGTTATATATTTTATATGTTATATTTGATTATTCATTTTTGTTGTTTCACCTGGGCGCACTTAATGTAGAGCCTAGCTCTGTTGTGTGACCCTCGCCATACATCTTATAATTATCTTATTATCAAGTTTTTCTTTTTTTTCTTTTTTTCTCCTGTTATTTTGTATGGTGGAAGTTTTGTAAATAAATAAATAAATAAATAAAAATATAAAATATCCTTTAAATGCGAAAAACAAATGGATATTATTTACAGTACATATATTATTTACAGCATGCTATATCAAGCAAAGAGCAAACAATCAAACAAGGTTAATTCTGATCAACTACTAAGCCGGCTACCTGAAGTTGATTTGGATCTTCATTCTTTTTTAATGAGTTAAAACACTTTGATCTCAAATACACCTGCATGGTTTGTATTGTCTGGTTCAGTAGCAACTGGAATGTGGAGCGAAGATAAAAAAAGCCGCTAGAAGGAAAGCGAAAGCAACGTTTCACAGTCACGGACAAATTGTTAACAAATCTTGGAATTCGTGGATGAATAATTTATATCTCTTTGTTACCACTTTTAGGAGCTTTTTCACAAACAACAAATTCTTCCACATCGTTCATTGTGATTTTTGGGCGGATTTCAAGAGACGCTGTCCATGCAATGCCTGGATTAATCATAACTATTACAATTTCCTCGAATCTGATTGGTTGAGAGACTGTCCTATTTTAGCAAATTAATAATGGTAATAGGACTGAGTGGAGTCCAATTCGGTCTGTAATCGTTTATCACGAGTATGATTACAGACAGAATTGGACGACACGAAGTCCTGTTACCAATTAATCATAACTATTACAATTTCTGAGAAAAAAGATTTTCATGATAAACAATGCTAAAATGCCCCAAAACAATGACATATTTTGGTGAAAAAGCGAGAAAAGTTTGTGAAAAATTTCTTGAGCGCGCGCGCGCTCGGTAGCGTAGCGATTGCGTGATAGCGCGCGCATTTTACTGAAAAGGTGTAATGTGATTGGCTCTTGCAACTGTCCGATTACAACTGTCCAATATGACAGTGCTTACAGTGGAGGCTTACGCCATCTTGGATTAGTCATGCTTTATTAGCCACGTTTTCATGTTAACATGGCTGCCACGTGAGAAAGGCCTCTCATGACCTTTACCTGTATTTTACTGGTAGGTGAACTCACAAGAGGCGTGGTGTGTCAGCACAACCCGCTACTTACAATATGAAAAGAACCGATACGCTGAGATTACTACTTGTTTATTGGATATAGTACGAAGTGCTTGTACTAAAATTGGCGTTGGATACAAGTCAAGCAATATACGCGGCTACCTTGGATCAAGGTTATACTTTTAGAATAAGTAATATTTTAAATATAGCTAATTGCATAATCGTTGTCGGGTTGAAAATCATAAATCATAGAAGCTGAGACCGCAAGGATGGATGGGAAATCAGTTCATGACCCGCATTACATGCAGATATATTCAATGTTCTCGTAGTTTTGAAGGTATATGAGCTATTTACTAAGATCCTACAAGTCTGCATAAAATGGTTGATGATTTGACGGTGTTATTTGAGAGTTTTAATTTCCCAGAATTCCTTTTGGTCATAGCTTTCATGATTTTCAACCCGACAACGATTATGCAATTAGTTATATGCGGCGAGCACTTTTGATGCCCATATAGGTCGATTGCGAATATTTTAACTCCCTTATCAATTCCAACGATGTATAACTGGATGTTTTACTATAATTTTGATGATAGGAAGCACTGTTTGTCTGAGTAAATCAAAGTTAAAGTTGAATGCAAATCAGGACGAATCACTTGCCGATTTAAAGATACTGGTTTCGCTGAAGATAATTATTCATGAATTTGATAAGGTCTTTCAAAATCTAGCTAATTGAAATAGAAAGTTTAAATGAAAAACAGTTCGATGAAGAAAGCTAAAGAGACACGTGGGGAACTGTAAGCAAGGAAAGAGACGGTAGCCTTTGTGTAGCTTATTACACGAGTCTGGTCGAGTTTATTTTCACGAATTCATCGTAGAATGCTAATCTGTGAACTAGATGAAACGATACCGTCTACTAACTATGCTTAAATCAAACTACAGGAAAAGACATGTCTTTCTCGAAGTTTGATTCACTTCAGTATTACAACTAACCCGGCTTTGAAACAACGATTAAAATGTTTCTTGTAGTTTGATTCAGTTCATTATTAATCGCAAGTCCTGACTAACCGGCTTAATTAATTCTAGTCGAGTATTAGAACTACTGAACCGGCTTCAGTTGAAACAGCAAGTCTTTGTTGTAGTTTGATTCTAGTCGAGTATTAGAACTACTGAACAGGCAGCTTTGAACTGATCAACAAGTGTTAATTAATTTGAAACATATCCACTTGGTTTGAGAAAAATTAAATAATAAGCATTTTCTCTTAAAATTGAGTTTTTCAAAATCGATTGTAACTCAAAAAATGTTGGCTTCCTCACAATAAAATTGTATTTTTATGAATTTTACGAATACCATATAGGCATGTGCCACCTTAGCGAAAAACGTTTTTCGTGCTTTTCTAAAGTACAAATTCAACAAAATACACATGGATTTGTTAAACAACTACACAGAATTACGAGATGTATTACGGATTAGGACTTACCAATTTTAAGATAACATTCCTCGAATGCTTTAACCCGAGGAGCAAATCAAACCTCAAAACGAGAGAAGCGAGATAGAAAACAAGGAAGATGAACTCAATCACTGTTAAAGAGATAGTTCTTCGCCACGTTGACAAAAGTAGTACTAGTAACATATAAAAGTACTTCTATTTAACACTTATTCGATTCATGAGCGCGCTATATGAGGTAATAATTATCAATAAGTCAACGAGCGTCCATGCGTCCATATTGCGTTATAGAATCTCGAGAGAAAATAAAAAGAACCCATCTACAACTGGAACCCACCCAGTAAGGAGAAAAGAACCCATCTACAACTGGAACCCATCAAGTAAAGAGAAAAGAACCCATCTACAACTGGAACCATCCAGTAAGGCGAAAAGAACCCATCTATAACTGGAACCTATCCAGTAAGGAGAAAAGAACCCATCTACAACTGGAACCCATCCATTAAGGACGTTCGCGCGCATTGTTCACGCGCATCTTTTCTGCGCATAAAATCATGGTTCGAATCATCTCGTTCCAGTCCTCTTTCCTCACGTCCAAGATGGCAGCCAGTCACGCATGTTACGTAGACGATTTTCATCGGCTAATATCTCGAGAACGATATCGGTGACCCCCATCTTTTATTTTGTGATTTTACAAAGAATCATAAAAGCTCCCCATGTACCAAATTTAAAGAAAAAAACATGGATAGATTTTGATAAAAACACGAATTTTGATGAAACCTTCAACCTACCGTCACGCGATAGAGTCGTCGATGGTTACATGGTGACTGTAAATATGAGCCAAAAACTACAGGTTTCTATATATTCACAAATCTTTGTACATAATTTTATTCTATAAACTCTTAGATAGCCATTTGAAGAAAATTTTAGCAATCCGTTTAGTTTTTCTACAAAAAAATACCTGTCATTCTCGACTTTCCGTGGATTTAACGCACGTAATTTTCGATCAGAAAAAGGGTTCAAACAACATATTAAAACCATGTTTTTTATACAATTAACTTAATCAAGCTCAAGTATAACTTCTATAGTTACACCTCCAGTTGCGACCACCTCTCCTAAGCGACCAGTTTTCCAAAATACCACAAGTTCAGTTTCAAGTCAAATCACTATAGTTGGAACCTTTCGTAAGCGACCGCCTCTCGTTAGCGACCACAAAGGCGGCTTGACATTTTGGGTGGTCGCTTAGGAGAGGTTCGAATGTAGTATTTACCGTAAATCTTCTATTAAGCCGCGGCGTCCCCCTCAAATAAGCGCCCCTCTCTAATAAGCGCCCCCCTTAATAAGCAAGGAAGTTGACAATTCATATTGGCTTTGTTTCTACGTACTAAGTTGAATGATAATAAAGTATACGAAACTGATACATTAAGAGAATCTGAGTCTTCATGATTCCGCTTCCACCCCCGAATCTGAGTGTTTGGTTTAGGAAATTAAATAAGCGCCACTCTCTATTCAGCGCCCCTCTTCTAATAAGCGCCCCCCTAAGACCTCCGAAATTTAAAAAATTACGTTTGTCTTTATTCTCGCAAAATACAAGTAGTCTATTTTTAAAAGCACAAACTATCTAGTACTACATAGTTCAAATATTTTATGGCAACATTTTGTCACAAAGTGGACTCTGGACCCTGCCATTGTTTTTATCAGTTTACCTCTAGCACATGCATACACTCGAATACCTGCACCCTGCCATTGTTTTTATCAGTTTACCTCTAGCACATGCATACACTCGAATACCTGCACCCTGCCATTGTTTTTATCAGTTTACCTCTAGCACATGCATACACTCGAATACCTGCACCCTGCCATTGTTTTTATCAGTTTACTCTAGCACATGCATACACTCGAATACCTGCACCCTGCCATTGTTTTTATCAGTTTACCTCTAGCACATGCATACACTCGAATACCTGCACCCTGCCATTGTTTTTATCACCTCTAGCACATGCATACACTTTTGCATCAGTTTTTATCAGTTTACCTCTAGCACATGCATACACTCGAATACCTGCACCCTGCCATTGTTTTTATCAGTTTTTTACACTCGAATACCTGCACCCTGCCATTGTTTTTATCAGTTTACCTCTAGCACATGCATACACTCGAATACCTGCACCCTGCCATTGTTTTTATCAGTTTACCTCTAGCACATGCATACACTCGAATACCTGCACCCTGCCATTGTTTTTATCAGTTTACCTCTAGCACATGCATACACTCGAAATACCTGCACCCTGCCATTGTTTTTATCAGTTTACCTCTAGCACATGCATACACTCGAATACCTGCACCCTGCCATTGTTTTTATCAGTTTACCTCTACCATGCTACACTCGCACCCTGCCATTGTTTTTATCAGTTTACCTCTAGCACATGCATACACTCGAATACCTGCACCCTGCCATTGTTTTTATCAGTTTACCTCTAGCACATGCATACACTCGAATACCTGCACCCTGCCATTGTTTTTATCAGTTTACCTCTAGCACATGCATACACTCGAATACCTGCACCCTGCCATTGTTTTTATCAGTCACTATGATTCTACCGTCAGCTGAAACAGTGATCGCTTCAGGACCAGAAAATTGTCCAGGGCCAGACCCCTCGCTGCCAAACTTTGTGACAAAACGTCCTTCCAACGTAAACATCTTAACACAGTCATTGTTGAAATCACATACAAGAACATACTCCTCTTTATATATAGCTAGACCTGATGGAGCACTGAACAGCCCTTCCCTTTGCTCGGTTAGGTTCCGTACATATAATCCCTCTTTATCAAAGACCTTGACACTGTCATTATCAGTGTCTGAAACTATGAAGATTCCTTTTTGAAAAATGGCATAGCTAGGATAGTCAAGTGCGTGGTCTCCGTTGTGTCCGAATACAAATATAAAATCTCCGTCTTTGTCAAACACTTGGATTCGACTGTTTGCAGTATCGGTAACAATAATCCGACCTCTGGTGTCGACGGACACGCCGTGTGGATCACGGAGTTGGGAATGGGCTTTCCCCAACTTTCCAAATTTGTGTCGCAGATGCCCGTCAGGAGTCATGACGGTTATTCTGTGTCTTCCACGTTCGGCAATGACTATGTTACCTGTTTTATCGGTTGCTAAGCCAGTTGGACATAGAAACGCAGTTTTACGACCAGAGTCTGTTGACACGTGCGACATTGTACAGACAAACTGACCAAGTCTGTCGAATATCTGGATGCGATCACGTGTGTAATCTGCAACAAAGATCGAACCATCTTGAGACGTTGTCACGCCTACTGGGTCTTTGACTTGACAATCCCCTTGCGTCCCTAGTGACATCTCGTGATTAAATGTGAATTTCTCTGGGACAAACGGTTGGATAGTGTCATTGGGGATTTGCGCCCGTTCCAAGGATATGCCTTCAGAATATCTCACATTGTAATCATCATCACAAATTCCAGAATCATCATCCATTTGATTGATGTATTCCTTGCTATCGTTTGGAATGACATGACCTGCTTCTATAGTTACCTTGGCTGTCGTGTCAGGGACAATCGTCGGTTCAGCATTCATGTGTCCATTGAGTGATTTGCTGCCGTTGTTTCTAAGCATTTCTCGAGCTATTTCAATGCTTTGATTGACCTCGTCTAATGCCGACTGTAAATCTGTTTTCTGGCCCTTTATTTGCCTCGAAACATTACTGTAGTGACTGTCAAGGCACGATAACAGCGTTTTTTCTTGCTCAGAAATTAACTTTTTCAGTTGAAACGTTGTCGATTGGATTTTCTGTTTCGCTTGTTCAATTTCTTGGCTTTTTCTACCAAGCGTTAAGTCTAGACTGGTAATTTTATTGTTCAGAACAGTCTGTTTGTTATCGAAGTTCTCCATCATTTCACTCATATTGAACTTCACATTCTTGATGGGATTTGTGTGGTCCAAAAACGTGTGTTCTCGATGGAACAGCGCGCCACATTCGCGACAAACTGTACCGTCGCAAGCATGACCGTGGAATGTCATCTCCTCCATATCATGTTTGTCATACGGTCGAATATCTCTGATGTCGACAGTGGCTGGCTGATCATTCTCCGACACAGCACAATTGGGAACATCGCCTCCAGATGAAAGTACATCGACTTCAATGTGGTTTTCACACACAATGTCATCTTGAAGTGTCTTGTCTTGAGGAGTTTCTTTCAATGATTTGTCTTTCACACCGTCATCGTGAGAAAACGGCGCACGATGAATGTAGTTTCCATTCTCACGCACGCTCTCTCTAAAGCCGTTTTGGTGACAAATACTGTGATCGTAACAACACGTGCTGCCTTTAGCCATATTACACATACAATACTCACAAATATCACTCTTGAAATTTTTCGTCTCCTGAAAGCACAGACAGGATTGCTCTACTTTCCCGTTCATCTCCAACGTGTTTTGCGTGATGGTACGAATGTAGAATGCTGCTTGTGAATTCCTGGCGTTGCAACTTGTACACATACTAAGCGGATTTACGTTGCTTGGTCGCACTAAATAGCTTTCGTCATTCACCTTTCATTTATTGTCGGTAGGTCAACAGGTTACACGATAGACGTAGGGAATTTCATTAATTGGATGTATCGTTCGTGATCAATCACGTGACGAACGATAAAAGCCATGGATACATTATTTAAATGTTCTGTTTGCAAGGAAGGATATGTTTTGAACATAATAATAATAATAATAGTAATAATAATAATAATTTAAAAATAATAAAAATAATAATAACAATTAACTAATGATATTAAAATATAAAAAATAAATATGAATAGTATAATAATAATAATAATAATAATAATAATAATAATGGCACTTTATTTCATGTATTTTTACACAAACAATTGCAAATCTCACTACATGTAGGTAATTTACAATTGACTACTTGAACTCGAAAATATAACAAAACGAAAATAGTAACATAAATAGAAAAAAAAAAAAAAGAATAATAATAATAATAAATAATAATAATAATAATAATAATAATAACTCGAACTAATTTTTTTTCCCTTGGCTCAAAACAGCGTAAAATTTATCCTGTGAACTCGAGCCCCCGTTAACTCCAACCATTTTCCTTTCCCTTGGGAGTTCGGGTTAGCGGGGTGGGTTCTACTGTTCTGTCTGCAAGAAAATAATCTGTTTTGAACAGATTGTGGTATTTAGATCGATCTTTGGATTTCATTAATGTTCTGTTGACAACAGTATTGGTTAAGTAACTTTGCCCTCCATATATTTAGTAACATCTGAAAAGGAATGACCTAAAAGTCATATATCCATTACAGAGGCAGACACATCTGTTACAACAAGGTTTAGTAGTTCTTAATCAACTCCAAAATACATTTATTGAAACGTTCATACTCATAATCATTTGACTGGAATTTTGTTGAATGGCAGATAAATGAAATATACTTGTGAGGGAAACTCGTATATTTTCAATACAAGTATGATTTATTTTGTTCGTATTTACTTTGAAAATTCAAGGTTCAGTAGATGGATACTTCTTGTAAGCGACGGCACAAGATTGATCCTTTCGTTAACAGCCACAGAGAATAATTTCTGAAGCAGGAGACTGGAAGACTCTGTCAAAATAACAAGATGAATCAGTGAACCGTGTTGATTGTTCAACGATAAACACAACAAAAGAAGCAATGTCCACTATATTCGTGGAACGTGCGATCATTGACGTCAGTGAACATCAATCACGTGGACATTTCTTTGCGATGGAAAAGGCCCTGGGGTAAATGACAAGGAGGTACGGTAGTGGTGTGTGGTTTGGTGTACCAGAATAATGCCTTGCATAAGGAGAAAGGAGAAAGGAGTACCCACCCACATTATCTCACATTGAGACAATGACCTGTGACCCCACCCTAAACTTTCTGGTGTGCCTAGGGACGGACCATTATTTATTTGGAGGGGGAGGGGGGGGGGGGGGGACAATTTGTTGTCTCTGCAAACACTTTTTTTCATAATCACCTCCCTCCCCCCCTCCCCCCACCCCTCCAAAACAAATTATGATCCGTCCCCTATCTCCCCCACAAACACGATACTGCTTACCACAACACAGGACAATGAATTCAGGTGTAAACTTGGCTGCTGTTAGAGTGACATCGGGTGAAGTACAACTCAAACATTCCATAAAACAACCAACAAACTTGTGCGCCTCTCTGAACGACAACAACATGACAGTATTAGTAGTATTTTTTATTAAATATATATCATATGTATATGATATATTTATTTGAAGAACAGTTATTAGATGCCATGCCTGGTGAAGGTATTTAACTTCGTCAGGCAAAGGAAATGCCTGACGAAGTTAAATACCTTCAATTCATATATTTATTTATTTTTAGTTGTAAATAAAAATAAAAGAAATTGAGAAATTAAAAGAAGTTTACAACTACATCTGTTGCTTCTCTGTGCTGCTCACTAGTTTCCTTTTGAATAAAATACTTTCTCGATTCGCTCAATCAAGAGCTTTTAATATGTAATAGAATGGCAATCTATCAGTGTTCTGACCTGCTTTCAGGTCGTTTACTCCACTAACGGACCAGATTTTTTTCCCGATTTTTTTCGAATGACATGCTTCTCTCGCTCTTCCTGGGCTTCCTGTGGCCGGGATAGACTGGAACCTCTGACCCCCAAAAAAGCCCAGGCAGTCCACGCCGAGTAAAAAAATCAAATTCGACTAGATAATTTCAGTCATATTTTCTAACGAACAGAAAGGGAACTATTTCAGATCGACAGGGGGTGGGCCAATTTCTTGCCATTGTGAACTCTTTTATGTTTTGTTTCACGGGAGCCCAATGTAATGTTTAGACGCGAGTGAATAACTACACCGGTCACGAAAACATTAGGATTAGGAAAACGTTACGGGTTAGGTTACATAGAATGGTTTGAATCAGTTGCCTTAAAAACTACCTCAGCTGTTATCTAATGACGTGTCTAACGGTATAAAGCAATATCGTATGGCTGTGAAAAGCTTACGGCACGGACGTTCCGTGCCGTGACCGTGATGTAATTGCAGGATTTCGAATGATTCCGTGCCGTGACCATGGTTTTTCACAGTCATACGAAATCTGCTCTATGTCACTTGTATAATGCATATTTAAATCGTTTATAGTGTACCTTGGATGTTGTCTAATGTGTCGCTGCATCAAGGTATGTGCTTTAGTACGCACTGTACTATCAGGGTTGTTTGTAAGTTGAACCAACTCGGACTAAAAGGCATAATAGAAATAATAATAATAATAATAATTATTATTATTAATAAATAATAAATAATAATAATTAATAAATCAGTATTTAATTACAACAACAACAACAATAATTTTATTTCCTAACGTTTTTTCTTTTTTTACAATAAGACAGGGAATTAAGAGTGTATCCATGAGTGGACCAGGCAGTCGTGACACATGACATCTCTCTGATCTCAATGAAACTAAACCAGAAGAAAGCCCTCACCTGAAAACTCATACTGCCAAAGTATGACATTTTTTGATTATTTCAGGGGGGAGTTAGACCACCCCCCCTCGTTTCTGCAGGGGGAGGACTGAATTTCCATAGCAAAATAATACCTACTTCACACACCTCTCTTTCCCTCCATTTACAATCAATTCAGTTCTTACTTCCCCTGAGGAATAAATGGTCCTTTAGCAGCTTACAGGGGAGACTACAGTCGCGTGACTATAATACCTGTCAATTGGGGTCTGTCAATCAATATACTGTCACACAACTGATTTGTGTGAAGTCAAAAACCCAAATATTTGACCTCAAATATCTCGAATGAGAAACCTTGTGCAAACCCCAAAACACTTTTCTGTGTTAGATCTACCCTTCAACTAAGAATAACTGAAATAAAATGTTTGGGATATATTTTAGTCTTGGCACAATGTGTCACAGCAGGAGTCAACCCAAACAGTAAAATTGTTACCTACTTACAGCGAAAAGCTCGCAACTTACATCTCATAATCAATAAACTAACTCTTTTTCCATGCTTAATCTCGTTTATTAACAACCACTTTCCTTGTACAATACTCAAATATGAGTTATTATTTGAAAGAACAGCAGTCGCTGTTGCAATATCCGCTCTAAATTGCACAAACGATTAGATGCAACAATGAGTATTTTGTAATCATTCGATCCTATGTCATTCCAATACAAAAACATTATTGCTGAGTGAATAAGACTTACATATGTTGCTCACCGACGTACGTTCCTTGGTCTCTGTCGTCCAAATCAATAAGATCGCAATTGTTGACCTCACACGTTTCTGGTTGAAATTCGAGAATGCCATTACATCTTCTGAACATTTTGTTGTCAACCGTCTAATGTTGAAGGCCGAGCTTCGTTTAAGTATTCATTTAGCTTTGTCTTGGTAGTACAAATACAATTCCTACATCTTTACTCTAGTTTTGCGAAGATTTACGACATTTCTTTCCTGACAAACTTGCGTTGCACTGGATTGCGTGACCAGTATTTGGTCAGCGGTATCTCACATGACACAAAAATAAAAGAAATGGCCGTTTTCGCATGGAAATGATATATAAAATCAATGAATGTTTTTGTTTTATTCCCATTTTGAATCATTGGTTATAGTTTGTTTTTCCCATTCATACAAAAAAACATCAATGGGAAGAATTCGTTTTCCCAATGATTTGAACAACAACATCAACAACAACAAACATATTACCTAGCTTTTTTTCCTTTTTTACAATTATAATTTTCAATTTAACTGAAATAGGGTAAATGGCACTCAGAGTAACTGATCAGCTATTCTAGCTGAGTAATAATATTTGATTTGAACATGACAAAAAAAATCGAACATCACAAAAAGTATGGATCGATTTTAATTTTTTTTTCTGTGTTTATTTGTTAAATGAAAATGTATATCGGTTACCTAAAAGAATACATATTTACATTTACAATCAACTCTCGCTTTGAGGACACCTCACTAAAATGCGGACACTCAATCACGGAAAACAAACAGTCCTCGGACTAAGCCAAACGTACTAAAATGTTAACTCTCGCTATTGCAGACACCACATGGTCCCAGGGTTGTCCGGGGGGGGGGGGGGGGGGGGGGGGGGGGGGGGGGTTTACTCCCTTTGTCCAAGTGGCAAGGGTGATCGGTGGTCGGTTTTGAAAACGACCCCTAAAAGGTATGCAGAAATCAAAAGAGCTCTTGAAGTCATGTTCATTTCGACCCCTAATAGGTACGACCATATATATGGCGAAAAAGTGATTGTGTTGATATCGTTTAATCAGTGACTGGACAACATATTTCTTCTGTTCTTTCATGTTGTTACGTAACTGACTTTTGAGTCGTAACCCTAAAAGGTACACACAGGAAATATTTTCAACCTTAAAAGGACCGCCGACCACCCCGATCAAAGGGACAACTCTGTCATAGGGACAACCCTGGGACCATGTGGTGTCCGCAATTGCTGGTTTGCGCGTGACGTCATGGCAGCCATGTTGGTGCCCGATAACAAAGCATTCCTCATTAACTTCTCTTGTTTGTACCACCAACATGGCTGCTGCGTCTTTCAGGTGATTGATTGCAAACCAGCAATAACGAGAGTTAATTTTAGTACGTTTCACTTAGTACGAAAACTGTTTGTTTTCCGTGATTGAGTGTCCGCATTTTAGCAAGGTGTCCTCAAGGCGAGAGTTGATTGTAAATGTAAATATGTATTATTTTAGGTAGCCGATATGATTTTCATTTAAAAAATAAAAACAGGAAAAAATTTAAAAAATCGAAGTCGCTTTTCGATGGTCTGTACTCTTATCGACCATAGAAACGACGTCAGAAAATGATCAAAGCTTTGCAGTGAAACCACAGGCAGCCCAACCATTCCTTTTGAGGCTACTAAATAATGAAATAAAATGATGTTTGCGTCTTTTTTGATGGGTTCCCAGTGGTAGAGCACGCGCGTGCATGTATATGTCGGGCTCCCTGTACTGAGTAACGTCCTATGTTGGGATCCCTGTGTGCAGCCTGCGGGACGCGCCCGCAGCAATGTACACACTGCTGCGGGCCCGTCCCGCAGGGCGTACACAGGGATCCCAACATGTAATTCTATGCACATGGAACCCAATGTAATACGTATCGCGCGCGCGCGCTCTACCACAGGAAACCCATCAAAAAAAGACGCGCGCATGCAAATGTTTTTAATAATTATAACTAGCCTCAGAAACGATCGCTACGCTCGTGGTTCCACCACAGGCAGCCCAACCATTGTTTTTGAGGCTACTAATTATTAATAAAAATATTTTTGTATGCGCGTGTCTTTTTTTGATTGGTTTCCTGTGGTAGAGCGCGCGCGCAATACGTCCTATATTGGGCTTCCTGTGTTGAGTAAGGTTGGGATCCCTGTCACACAGGGATCCCTGTTGGGATCCCTGTGTACGTCCTGCGGGATGCGCCCGCAGCAATGTGTATACACATATACTGCGGGACGCGCGGGATGCACACAGGAAGCCCAACATTATACCTTACTCAACACAGGAAGCCCACTATAATACGTAATGCACGCGCGCGCTCTACCACAGGAAATCCATCAAAAAAAGACGCAAATATCATTTTATTGAATTATTTAGTAGCCTCAAAAGCAATGGTTGGGCTGCCTATGGTTCCACTTGAGTTTTGATCATTTTCTGACGTGATTTCTATGGTCGATAAGAGTACAGAAAAGCGACTTCGATCTGTTAAACAGACCATAGAAAAGCGGCTTCGATCTGTTAAACAGACCATAGAAAAGCGACTTCGATTTGTTAAACAGACCATAGAAAAGCTTCTTCGATTTGTTCTTTTTACAACAATATTTACTCAGGAAAGCGGAAAAGGCTCCCAAAACGACAAATAGATTTGAAGGAAAATCTGATTCAAGAGCGCGCTGGTTCCGGCCGTGCGCGAGCGTAACGTCAATCCATGCGTCTGTCCTCTTATCGACAAATAGTCCCTTTTCGCGTTCACAGATCCCGTTGTAAAACCGCTGTACTTATTGACATCAGACGCATTTGTACAGGGTTAGCCTCAAGTCAGTGTAGATTATTCACAAATATCAACAAGAACACGAAAAAATGTTGACATAAAACAATAGAAACATTTTTGAATTGCACGGACTGGTTTCTGAATGGAAGCTATGCCTGTACAAATTCGTATTTTGTAAAGGACAGCGGTCATCTCTAAACAACGCGAAACTGGAGTATTAGAGAGCTTCAGATTCGACTACGAGTACGACGTCTACGAGTACGATTTTTCGATTAGTGCGCATGCGTAAAGCCGTGACATTGTCACGCCAGCTTGAAAATCTCGAGCTCGTCGTCGTCGTTTCGACTTCGACGAGATTTCTCGCAAAACTCGTTGTCTAGAGTACGAGTTTTGAGTGAGACATTTTGACTAAATATTTCGGTCTTTTCAATCTAGAACACTCAATAACATCTCCTTTAATAATTGTTCTTCTTGTTGTGATAAGAAATAATTAAAGATCAGTGTTATTTTTGCTATTGCGGGACGCGCGGGATGCGCACAGGGAGCCCAACATTATACGGTACTCAACACAGGGAACCCACCTAAAGGCTCTCTAAAGGCTCTTATCCAATCAGCGCGCGAGAAATTTGACAAATGTTGTAAAATCTAAAATCGATCCATACTTTTTGTCATGTTCTCATGTTCCCAAATAGGGCTCCATAAGTAATACATTATTATATTATCCATTATTATTATTTCAAAACAAACTATAACCAATGATTCAAAATGGGAATAAAACAAAAACATTCATTGATTTTATATATCATTTCCATGCGAAAACGGCCATTTCCTTTATTTTTGTGTCATGGGCTACCTGTATATGTGAGATACCGCTGACCAAATACTGGTCACGCAATCCAGTGCAACGCAAGTTTGTCAGGAAAGAAATGTCGTAAATCTTCGCAAAACTAGAGTAAAGATGTAGGAATTGTATTTGTACTACCAAGACAAAGCTAAATGAATACTTAAACGAAGCTCGGCCTTCAACATTAGACGGTTGACAACAAAATGTTCAGAAGATGTAATGGCATTCTCGAATTTCAACCAGAAACGTGTGAGGTCAACAATTGCGATCTTATTGATTTGGACGACAGAGACCAAGGAACGTACGTCGGTGAGCAACATATGTAAGTCTTATTCACTCAGCAATAATGTTTTTGTATTGGAATGACATAGGATCGAATGATTACAAAATACTCATTGTTGCATCTAATCGTTTGTGCAATTTAGAGCGGATATTGCAACAGCGACTGCTGTTCTTTCAAATAATAACTCATATTTGAGTATTGTACAAGGAAAGTGGTTGTTAATAAACGAGATTAAGCATGGAAAAAGAGTTAGTTTATTGATTATGAGATGTAAGTTGCGAGCTTTTCGCTGTAAGTAGGTAACAATTTTACTGTTTGGGTTGATTCCTGCTGTGACACATTGTGCCAAGACTAAAATATATCCCAAACATTTTATTTCAGTTATTCTTAGTTGAAGGGTAGATCTAACACAGAAAAGTGTTTTGGGGTTTGCACAAGGTTTCTCATTCGAGATATTTGAGGTCAAATATTTGGGTTTTTGACTTCACACAAATCAGTTGTGTGACAGTATATTGATTGACAGACCCCAATTGACAGGTATTATAGTCACGCGACTGTAGTCTCCCCTGTAAGCTGCTAAAGGACCATTTATTCCTCAGGGGAAGTAAGAACTGAATTGATTGTAAATGGAGGGAAAAGAGAGGTGTGTGAAGTAGGTATTATTTTGCTATGGAAATTCAGTCCTCCCCCTGCAGAAACGAGGGGGGGTGGTCTAACTCCCCCCTGAAATAATCAAAAAATGTCATACTTTGGCAGTATGAGTTTTCAGGTGAGGGCTTTCTTCTGGTTTAGTTTCATTGAGATCAGAGAGATGTCATGTGTCACGACTGCCTGGTCCACTCATGGATACACTCTTAATAGTTTCATGCCATTATACGACATGCAATGTCTGTACCCGATCCCTCACAAAACTCACCAAAAAATGCTGTAAAATATCTACTCTTCTCTTCGATGTCTCGTCGAGATCAACAAGAGCCTTGAGAACATCTGAAATAATATCAAATAATTACAAAGAGAACCAAGAAAAAAACACAAGGTCTACTAGAGATAAATGCAAGGTCCCCCCCGATAAAGGGTAAAACGCGATCACTTTGACACTTTTAATCGACTGTCATTTTTATCAATGAATGAATAAACAAACAAACAAAGAAATAAAATAGATAAATAAATGAAAGGAAGGGAAGGGGAGGGAGAGGAAGGAGAGAGGAGAGGAGAGGAGAGGAGAGGAGAGGAGAGGAGAGGAGAGGAGAGGAGAGGAGAGGAGAGGAGAGGAGAGGAGAGGAGAGGAGAGGAGAGGAGAGGAGAGGAGAGGAGAGGAGAGGAGAGGAGAGGAGAGGAGAGGAGAGGAGAGGAGAGGAGAGGAAGCAATGAATGAATGAAAGTTTTATTAAGCGGATTGCATGTGGATATTGAAAGATGAGCTTGAGGAGTCCTCTTTTCAAATCTAATCACGTGATAACACGTGCAAACGGTACAGTTACAGTCGGTTAATTTACGGTTATGATTATCAGGATAGTACCTGGGAACTAGCCTCATACGAACCTGGCCTTTATAATGCACAATTGTATTCAATTCATCAACCTACTTTTCCCTCTGATATTTATGTGAAATGAAGTATCACGAATAACATTTCTCAAACTCATTAATTATTCATGAGGTAACCAGCCAATCCGGTGCATCAAAACCGGTCACATGATGGACCTGGAAACCCCGGAAAGTCCGCTCAAGAGTACTTTGAAATTATTTCAAAGTCCAAGGACTTTGAAATGATGGATTTCAAAGTCCAAGGACTTTAAAATGATGGATTTCAAAGTTCAAAGTACTCTTTCCTGAGTTCTTATCCCTCATATAACAATCATCGGGACCTTGGACAGAGTACCACTCTGTCCGAATAAGATTCAATCTGAAAGCATGCTCTACTTCATGCTACTCAAGAGTCCAACACATGTGGGATATTATTTATATACGATGTACTCGACTCTGCGCATGAGCAGAGAATATGAAGACTGGAATTCTTGCTTTTCCGGGCTAAAATCTTGCAACTCTTTATTTGTTGCCTTTAGGCCATTGCATGTAATAATTAAGAATCGAGATTCGCCGGTCAACTAAAAAATATCGAATTTAATTTTCTTTCGCCATATCATTCCTTTCGATGACCTATTTTAGGGAAAAATACTAAAAAGTTCCAGCGATTTTTATTTTAGGATAAATTTGCAGTTTAAAAACCCGCCTGACTGAAAATTTTCGGCTAAATTATAAGGCAATTCTGAACAGTTGGTGTGTGTTCACCTCTAGCACTACAACAACGACATTCCGCATACTTAATAAACGTTTCTTGGGCTTTTCTACTGTAGTATTTATTTTTGTGTAACTTTTGCAAAGGTGAAGCTTTCCTGGGGCATGGCGTTTTCCTCAAAGAATTAGGTACCAGATTCCGTTTTCGTACCTCAAACATTGCCTATATTTCAACGTTCCGTTCATGGCGCTCAGTACACCTTTTTAAAACAAATTTGAAAAACAACTACAAAAGTTACACAAAAATAAATACTACAGTAGAAAAGACCAAGAAAAGTTTATTAAGTATGCTGAATATCGTTGTTGTAGTGCTAGAGGTGAACACACATCGACTGTTCCAAGTTGCCTTATAATTTAGCCGAACATTTTCAGTCATCAGGCGGGTTTTTGAAAACTGCAAATTTCTTCTAAAATAAAAATCGCTGGAACTTTTTAGTATTTTTCCCTAAAAGAGGTCATCGAAAGGAATGATATGGCGAAAGAAAATTAAATTCGATTTTTTTTTAGTTGACCGGCGAATCTCGATTCTTACTGACATCCTCTCTTAATGAGTATGAGAAGTCGTTCCAAAACCTCGAATTCGGATTAGACGGGGTTTCCAGTCCGAGGCGAAGCCGAGTCCTCATTCTCGGCTTTGAAACATTACGTCAAGTACGAAATACAAAAAAATCGGTTTACTCAGGATTAATGGTCATAACCATACCATACTACTTTACCTGGCAAAGGTTCCGATGGTGACAGCCGTTGTATCACTGGTGCTAACTGAGCCGGTGTCCAGGAAGAGATTTCGAGTGGCATAATCAGGGAATGGAACTTTGACGAGCCTGTAGGCAGTGATGCAGCGATGGTATGTACACTTGGAACAGACAGGGCACTTACCAGGCATTTCAATGGAGGCATATCAGGAAAACCACAAAGTAAATCACTGAGGAGGAAAAGCAGAAGAACTGTTAGCTTCCATCTTCCTATGATTACTGTGTGTGGTATTTGCAGAGGTGCAAACTAAGGACCGATTCGGATGCCGATCTTGACATGTACCAAATGCATTAAAGACATTGAATGGAATTAATTTAATTCAGTAAAATATCGTATTTATTTATTTATTTATTTATTTAGAGGGTAGCTGGTGACATGTAAGTGTACTAACTAGTACCAGGAGCCCATTACTAGGAGCCTTCCTCTCCTATAATAGGTTTGTACGACATCGAATGCACAAATTGAGCTAAAATAGAAACGCTCATTATAAATTCCGCGCGATTAACCAATCATGTCGCGTCTTACACAATAGGAATTTGACGTCAGATTCAACACTGCTTTGCTTTCAATGTCGGCCGAAAGTGTAGTTCCAGTGATTCTAGTGAAGAATCAGAATCTAGTGAAATTTCAGATCAGTTTCGTCGTCTGACTTCAGTACTTCATCAAGCGAGGAAGAACAATGATTGAAAACATTAAAAACAAAACAAAAAAGCAACTCCAGATATTATTATTTATGTCAAAACTTCAAGTGCGAGAACTTCTAAAAACAAAGCTAGTTCAAAGGCCAGTTCAAAACCCGGCCAAAAAACGAACATCTTCTGCTCTTTCTGAGAAGGAATTCAACGATCTGGTATCATGGATAATCTCTTACGAAGAACCTAATTAAACTTGTGCAGGACTAGCAGTGAGAACCAAGCTAATGAATATTCCAAACCGCCGGTGTGTTTTGCTAATTAGCAATTGTTGTCTGAAACGCAGCAAAATAAATCACGAACTTTGAAGTAGGATTTTGTCGAAAATTCTCGACATTGACACAAAGTTCCTTCTAAAACAGCGAAGTGAGGAACAGGGGAGCTTCTTTTTCTGTGTCCTGGATGAAGATTTTATCGCATTTTTATTCAGCGGCTGTTCTTGGAGTGCCGGCTTTCTTGCCTTCTCTGAACTGAAGACGCCTTTGGCGAAAGAACTTCCGCATACACTCAGTGATAAGCCTCTTGTTTTAGTGTTCTTTGCCGCTCTTTAAGGCACGGTTCGTCGGTTGAAAGTTTCAGTTGTAATGTTTTTCGATAATCTTTCGGCGAAGAAGGTCTTTAGCAAAGTGCACATTTGTGTGGTTGGTTATGTTGGCGTACGTCGCTATCCAAAAATCAGTATGATGAAGGTGATGGATTTTGCTTCATCAGAGTCGAAATCACTGTGAGAACGCTTCATTCTTACGAAGACTAAATCGTGAATCAAAATCCAACAGAAGAAAGTTGATAAAACAAGAATAAACATATGAAGCGATATGCATAAGAACGTAGAAGAATTTCGCGACATCGTGAGTCGCCAAACTAAAAGGCGCCACTAAGCGCTCTGGCAGTATGTCAGTTTATTGATACATGTGATACATTCATTGTACACAGTTCGTCTCGATCTTGTGCAAGGGAAAAATAGACTTGGACTTCCATGGATTAAGAATATCAATATTTTGAATCAAGTCCTCGCGTCTTCCGTTGGCCGCCATTTTATTTTTCAATTTGAAATTCTTCGGAAATTTGCATATCTAAAAATAGCACAATTTGTGCATTTGATGTCGTATGAACCAATTACTAGAGGAAGGCTCCTAGTAATGGGCTCCTGCTAGTACATACTCCATAAACTGGGTAATTAATGACATGTAAGCGGCAAGTCACACCAAGGTTCCAGCAAATGAGCACACACAACATTGCACAGGGGGGAGGGGGTGATCAGTTTGCATAAATACTAACAATATGCCTGCCATCATAACAGCACACTGTGTCAACACATTTTGGCAACATTGAACAGGGCGGAGGGGGTGATCAGTTTGCATAAATACTAACAATATGCCTGCCATCATAACAGCACACTGTGTCAACACATTTTGGCAACATTGAACAGGGCGGAGGGGGTGATCAGTTTGCATAAATACTAACAATATGCCTGCCATCATAACAGCACACTGTGTCAACACATTTTGGCAACATTGAACAGGGCGGAGGGGGTGATCAGTTTGCATGAATACTAACAATATGCCTGCCATCATAACAGCACACTGTGTCAACACATTTTGGCAACATTGAACAGGGCGGAGGGGGTTATCCGTTAGGAGGAAGAATACTAACAATATGCCTGCCATCATAACAGCACACTGTGTCAATACATTTTGGCAACATTGAACAGGGCGGAGGGGGTTATCCGTTAGGAGGAATACAAACAATATGCCTGCCATCATAACAGCACACAGTGCCAACATTTTGGCAACATTGAACAGGGCGGAGGGGGGGGGGGTTAGGAGAATACTAACAATATGCCTGCCATCATAACAGCACACAGTGCCAACATTTTGGCAACATTGAACAGGGCGGAGGGGGTTATCCGTTAGGAGGAATACTAACAATATGCCTGCCATCATAACAGCACACTGTGTCAACACATTTTGGCAACATTGAACAGGGGGAGTGGGTTATCCGTTAGGACGAATACTAACAATATGCCTGCCATCATAACAGCACACTGTGTCAACACATTTTGGCAACATTGAACAGGGCGGAGGGGGTGATCAGTTTGCATGAATACTAACAATATGCCTGCCATCATAACAGCACACTGTGTCAACACATTTTGGCAACATTGAACAGGGCGGAGGGGGTTATCCGTTAGGAGGAATACTAACAATATGCCTGCCATCATAACAGCACACTGTGTCAATACATTTTGGCAACATTGAACAGGGCGGAGGGGGTTATCCGTTAGGAGGAATACAAACATATATGCTGCCATCATAACAGCACACAGTGCCAACATTTTGGCAACATTGAACAGGGCGGAGGGGGTTATCCGTTAGGAGGAATACTAACAATATGCCTGCCATCATAACAGCACACAGTGCCAACATTTTGGCAACATTGAACAGGGCGGAGGGGGTTATCCGTTAGGAGGAATACTAACAATATGCCTGCCATCATAACAGCACACTGTGTCAACACATTTTGGCAACATTGAACAGGGGGAGTGGGTATATCCGTTAGGACGAATACTAACAATATGCCTGCCATCATAACAGCACACTGTGTCAACACATTTTGGCAACATTGAACAGGGCGGAGGGGGTGATCAGTTTGCATGAATACTAACAATATGCCTGCCATCATAACAGCACACTGTGTCAACACATTTTGGCAACATTGAACAGGGCGGAGGGGGTGATCAGTTTGCATGAATACTAACAATATGCCTGCCATCATAACAGCACACTGTGTCAACACATTTTGGCAACATTGAACAGGGCGGAGGGGGTTATCCGTTAGGAGGAATACTAACAATATGCCTGCCATCATAACAGCACACTGTGTCAATACATTTTGGCAACATTGAACAGGGCGGAGGGGGTTATCCGTTATGAGGAATACTAACAATATGCCTGCCATCATAACAGCACACTGTGTCAACACATTTTGGCAACATTGAACAGGGCGGAGGGGGTGATCAGTTTGCATGAATACTAACAATATGCCTGCCATCATAACAGCACACTGTGTCAACACATTTTGGCAACATTGAACAGGGCGGAGGGGGTGATCAGTTTGCATGAATACTAACAATATGCCTGCCATCATAACAGCACACTGTGTCAACACATTTTGGCAACATTGAACAGGGCGGAGGGGGTTATCCGTTAGGAGGAATACTAACAATATGCCTGCCATCATAACAGCACACAGTGCCAACATTGAACAGGGCGGAGGGGGTTATCCGTTAGGACGAATACTAACAACATGCCTGCCATCATAACAGCACACTGTGTCAATACATTTTGGCAACATTGAACAGGGAGGAGGGGGTTATCCGTTAGGAGGAATACTAACAATATGCCTGCCATCATAACAGCACACTGTGTCAATACATTTTGGCAACATTGAACAGGGCGGAGGGGGTTATCCATTAGGAGGAATACTAACAATATGCCTGCAATCTTAACAGCACACAGTGCCAACATTTTGGCAACATTGAACAGGGGGAGGGGGTTATCCGTTAGGAGGAATACTAACAATATGCCTGCCATCATAACAGCACACTGTGTCAATACATTTTGGCAACATTGAACAGGGGAGGGGGTTATCTGTTAGGAGGAATACCAACAACATACATACACCACACTCACTTCAGAAGGGTAGCATTTGCTTGCAGAATAGGAAATGATTGCTCAGGTTTCGAGGTGCAGAATTGGTAGAGAAATTCAGTGAACTTGGAGATGACACCAGCGAGTTCCTTGTTTCCCAAACATGGCGACTGACAAGAATCATAACAACAGTCATCATCATCATATTCATGCATACACGGATGTATAGATAATCATATGGTTTTGAGTGCAAATTTGGGATTAATTGGAATAAGTTTGGGGTCACGCAATTATTACATACAATTTACAGACGACTGGGTCATGTGACAGAATAAGTATTCTTCTTTGTATTTTCATTTCATTATTATCGCCTTCACTAGTGTAAATTACCTTGCAATTGCAATGATCTTAGCCAATCAGAATTGATAATTATTTCATTAATATTAATTATTTTAAAATAGTGTAAAACTTGTCCAAGTGGACACTATGGCATTCCCCAAGGGTGCCCACTTTTAAAATACACGCTACACAACGAAACAATGAAACAAAGAGAGCAGAAAGGCGACAAATTGTAAAGAAACCCAGGAACAAAGGAGTGAGGAATGAGGAGGAGTGACGGAAAAATGACAGAGAAATCCACCAATCAGCGTTGTTTGCTAAAAATAGGTTTTTACCTGTACAAGTTCAAAGTACACATCTAAAATCTCCTGCAGGCCGTCCTCAATCAACTGAAGGAAAAGCAAGTGATTATTATCAACCAACTAGATACAAATATAACATTTTATAACATAAAACAGTTAGTCGCTATAATTATTACAGTGTGGACACTCGAACCGTGAACACTTCAAGTTTTTTTCGAACTTTTTTTTCCGAACTTTCTATTGCCTCATAGCCTCTCAAATGGAGCATTGAGTTTAAATACACTTAGTGATCAAAATAAATCATTTTTCTGATCAATTTGCTCAATCGATAATTTATATATGTGTGTTAGAAAAAACCTAAGTGTTCACGGTTCGAGTGTCCATACTGTAACACTAAACAGCGTTTGCAAATTCGTTGAGACCTTTACCTTAAAGTGTATATATGGCAAAAAAAATATTTTGGAAATCGATTCTTTATGAAGTAAATAATGGGGTGGTGTAGTAGTTTCCTGGTTTGGGCTTCACACGTGTGAGTTACAGAGGTTTGAATTCTCAATATGCAAATCAGATGACGTAAATTCAGTCATCATTTATTATACAAAAACGCCTTTGTTCAAATTACTGACATTTCTGAACTTGCGATATCTTTCCACAGTTTATAGAAATAGTTTTATAAACTTTTTTCTTATTTCAGAAAAAAAGCACTACTTGAAAAAATATAATTTAGTTATGACAAATTCCCGAATTGACGTCACCAAATTAGCATTTTGAGATTTCAAACCTCTATAACTCACAAATGCGAAGCCCAAACCAAGAAACTACTACACCACCCCATTATTTACTTCATAAAGAATCGATTTCCAAAATAAAAATTTTGGGCCATATATACACTTTAAAATGGGAATATCTTACAAGTAGTTTATTTTGATGCTAAAATCGTAGAATTTTCGACTATACCCCTTTCCCCCTCCCACCGTTTCAATATTGTCGGTAGTAAAGAGAATGGCGTCAACACTTGTATAGGGAGACTAATATAACATTCATGTGATCTTCTGAGGGCAAAATGGTTTATTTAGGCCCAATGAAGGTTATTCCTTGATAATTTAGGGCTTAGGTAATATAAATGTATATCAACGTATCTTGCAAACGACTGCAGCAGCAAAGTCTCTGATGGGCTTCCTGTGGTCTCTATACATTAGAAGTTCCCTCCACACCACAGGAATCCCACTACTGGGGGACAATTATTACCTTGTCTGGTTTAAACACGTGGGGACGCAACATATCAAGAATTCCCAGGACGTGCGAGAAAAGCAGCAGGTGCTGGTTGTTGGAGAATTCCTTGGAAGTCAAATGAACTCGACCTCGTAGAAGACAACTGATCATGGATATATGTCTGCAATAAACATGAACCACTGTCAATATACCAACCAATCAGGTTAGTGCACTCGAAAGGCACAGGCATCCCAATTATTTCTTCTGAAGATTATTATGCACGCGTCTTTTCGACGGGCTTCCTGTGGTAGAGTGCGCATAAGAAATATTATATCATATCTCCCTGTGTTTTTGGCGATTCGGAGCAAAATACCACAGGGAACCCAATATAACAAACCGTATTATCCCACAAGCTTTACCACAGGAAACCCGCCCAAAAAAGATGAGTGCAAAATATTTACAGTTGGGCTGCCTGTGTCCTAAGGTAGAGTTATTACCTTAAAAATAACATTGGATGCGTGGAGGCAATTTTTCTGCACAAAAGACTAGAAATGTTAGCACTGTCTTCGTATTCACGACCAGGTCTACAGTCTGCTAGAACAGTGAGGGTATAGTGGCACAATCCATCCAACTAAATGTAAAAGCATTCCTTATTAGCAAAAGAATAGCAATAGAATACATCAAATTCGCTATAAGTCCGACAATTTTTAGAAAAAAAACGAGTCCCAAACAGGAATTGAGGAGGTCACGGGTTCATGTTGTACATACCTGACACTGAGTTGCTTTGGTGAACACATTGGATGTAAATAACAGCTTGTTGTTTTCCAAACAAGAGAAAATGTGAGGATGAGCCAGGTATAAATGAACAAGAAATGGCGATCTCAACCACTTAGGCCACCTGCATACATATGTAACACAATTATGAATACAACTAGCCACTTATTATACATGTAACTGCATATACATACATGTGCAGTAGCGGAGCGTTTTTTTAATGTCATGTGAAAAGACAATGAGACATACTCTGCCAAAAATGATCGGGACCTCGCTATGCCCCAGCTGGCCCTGATTGTACAAAGAGTGGATAGCACTATCCCTTGGATAAATCCTTATCCAGTAGAGGCTAGTATCATATGTCATTACTATTGACCCAACTTCGATACAGTTTACTATAACTCTCTGTGAACTAGAGCACCTGACTCTGATTAGTTTTCCCAACTATTTCAAGCACTCTAGCACCAACTAATTATATTTCCTTTGTACAAACCATGGTGTAAAATAAATAAAACAATTGACAAGGTGACACTGTTATTCAATACATTTATCCACTGGATAAGGATTTATCCAACTGATAGCTCTATCCACTCTTTGAACATTGAACCGATGCCAGGTTTTTACAATATAATAGACAATGTGTCAACTCACAAACGTACCTTGAAGAATTAGCAACGTAGTCTACTATGCCCTGGAGATAGTTGTCATTGCCAAGGCAACATAGCAGTACAAGGGGAATTCTCCGTTGTATTATCTTAAGTATCAGTTCATTCGCTTGAGAACTGTATGACACACACGAGAACAATCGATAAGAATTGATACTAGAATCACTTGACAGAGTACAAGTGATGTACATGTAACTCAGAGGAGGAGTTGAAAATTGGGTCCTTGGTGCAACAACATTTAATTTAATCATCGAATTGAAACAGTCTACGGTAAACACAGGTTGTCAAACTACAATGTCCCAAATGTTTACTGAAACTAATACACAACATTACTGATACACTACAATATATAACGGGTGTCTAATGTAAATAATGCCAGGGCCGTACATAACCCAAAATTAAAGGGGGGTTGGGGGGGGGGGAGGGGCAGCAGTACGTATTTAACAGCAAAAGAATAAATAAAAATAGTACAGTTCTCAGTACTTTTTGATATCTTTTTCGCCTTGCCAAGGGGGCAACTGTCCCCCTGCCCCTGCCCCTGTGTACGGCCCTGAATGTTGTTTTAATACTCTTTCATGGCCCATGAGAAAGTGGTAAAGTCACGAAAAAAACTGATGATATTCTGCATCCTGCAATTAGCCATGATTCTGCATGTAACTTAATGCTCTGGTTTCAAGGTTGCGTTCGTTATGTCCTACCTTACATCCTGCCTGCATTCTGAATTAACCAATGTTGTTTGTTGGCACACATCCTCAAAACCAACACCTACAGTGAAAAGGGGACATCAATGAATATCCATTGTACCAACACCTACAGTGAAAAGGGGACTTCAATGAACACACCCATTGTACCAACACCTACAGTGAAAAGGGGACTTCAACGAACACACCCATTGTACCAACACCTACAGTGAAAAGGGGACATCAATGAACACACCCATTGTACCAACACCTACAGTGAAAAGGGGACATCAATGAACACACCCATTGTACCAACACCTACAGTGAAAAGGGGACTTCAACAACGAACACACCCATTGTACCAACACCTACAGTGAAAAGGGGACATCAATGAACACACCCATTGTACCAACACCTACAGTGAAAAGGGGACATCAATGAACACACCCATTGTACCAACACCTACAGTGACCCATTGTACCAACACCTACAGTGACCCATTGTACCAACACCTAGTGAAAAGGGGACATCAATGAACACACCCATTGTACCAACACCTACAGTGAAAAGGGGACATCAATGAACACACCCATTGTACCAACACCTACAGTGAAAAGGGGACATCAATGAACACACCCATTGTACCAACACCTACAGTGACCCATTGAACCAACACCTACAATGAACACACCCATTGTACCAACACTACAGTGAAAAGGGGACATCCTACAGTGACCCATTGTACCAACACCTACAGTGAAAAGGGGACATCAATGAACACACCCATTGTACCAACACCTACAGTGAAAAGGGGACATCAATGAACACACCCATTGTACCAACACCTACAGTGAAAAGGGGACATCAATGAACACACCCATTGTACCAACACCTACAGTGAAAAGGGGACATCAATGAACACACCCATTGTACCAACACCTACAGTGAAAAGGGGACATCAATGAACACACCCATTGTACCAACACCTACAGTGAAAAAGGGGACATCAATGAACACACCCATTGTACCAACACCTACAGTGAAAAGGGGACATCAATGAAACCACCCATTGTACCAACACCTACAGTGAAAAGGGGACATCAATGAACACACCCATTGTACCAACACCTACAGTGACCCATTGTACCAACACCTACAGTGACCCATTGTACCAACACCTAGTGAAAAGGGGACATCAATGAACACACCCATTGTACCAACACCTACAGTGAAAAGGGGACATCAATGAACACACCCATTGTACCAACACCTACAGTGAAAAGGGGACATCAATGAACACACCCATTGTACCAACACCTACAGTGAAAAGGGAACATCAATGAACACACCCATTGTACCAACACACTTTGAATGAAATGTTCACCTTTATGGTGGCATAATTGTCTGATGGCATCCTCAACCTCGGCCAAGACAAGTCGTGCAACATGGCAGGTCTGTGCTGGTGTTAGTAATATCACAGTATCACCATAGCCCGTCTTAGGAAAACAAAAGAATACAAACATCACATACAAATTGCCACATCTACATGTAACTGATGATGTGCCTGAACACTTCACTGGCTTTTTTTAGAATTAGCCAATAAGAAACAAGTTCAATGCAAAATTTCAAAAATGTGACCAATTATGCTGACCGACATGTAATAAGCCAAGTCAGAGTTTAAGGGGCGCGCGCGGCCTGGTAACGAATTCGGGATAAAATGTGTCCGAAGTGAATTTTTTTCTCATGTCCCTTGCATTTTAGCCGAGTTTTCTAGGAGCATTTTGCACTACTTTTTCTGTACTAATAAAGTATTTTCCCTGTTTACTAGTCACATACAACTGCAAGGTAACTCTAACAGCGCTTATATGTTCATTTGAATACGATAATCAACTGAAAAACGTAGTTTTAGAATCGCCCACAAATTTACCAATTTCGAAGCGGATTGGGCTTCCTGTGTCAACTGAACGATCGTCAGTTTCACAACGTTTGGATTTCGCTTTTAAATCATGTCTTTGTGTCGATTCTTGGCAATTTTTTCAGAAAATAATAAAGATTATGAGTTGTTTATCACTTTGTGCTATTATTTGTCTCAAAAAAGTATCAAGAAGTTGTGCTTTGGGGCCGTAGATTGGCCGTAGTTCTCACGGCTTCACTACGTCCCGACTACGTGTATAACGAAGGGCATTTTTATCGTAAAATTGAATTTGATTAACAAATCACACATGAGGTTGAATTAAGAAGACCTTTATGCATACCTTGGAGTATTTTCTCGGCAAAAATCGTATTGTAAGAAATGAAAATTGCTCCTAGAGAACTCGGCAAAAATACAAGAGACATGGGAGAAAAAGTCACTTCGGACACATTTTATCCCGAATTCGTTACCAGGCCCCGCGCGCCCCTTAAACTCTGACTTGGCTTATTGGCTTTTATATAAAAGTTGTATTTATAAAGCAAATAGAAGAAACAAGTAGCGCAAATTATCCAACTCATTAATAATGCACGAGGAAAACAAAATAGAAACCAAGACTTGATGTATTGTGTAAATCTGATTTAAAAAATCACCCTCATTTAAAACATATAGTAAAACATGCAGTATGCAACATTTGTGGTGTACAAACGAGCCAATATTGCTGCCCATGTAAATGTGAATTAGATTTGTAACTGATTTGCAGATGTGAATTAGATTTGTAACTGAAAAGTCCATATTGGGAGGTACAATAAACGATGTAAACGATGTATGTTGTAAACGTTACTTCTCAAACTCATTAAGACAACAAAGAAAATCACCACCGTGAAGGACGTTTGGAAATGTGTTCTAATTAGCATAAAATTTGGCCAACTTTAGCTTTGAATTTCTCCAATTATTAATCATTAATGAGTTGGAGAAGTCGTTCCAAAGCCTGATATTCAGACTAGACGGGATTTCCAGTCCCTGCAATTAGTTCCAATCAATGCGCTGACTGGAAATCTCATCTAGTCCTCATTGTCGGCCTTGAAACTCTACTAAAGCTATACATACTGATTGTACAGTTGATCTTTGTTCACGTCCTTGCCATAGACGTGGAATGTGATACACGTCCACAGGAAGTCCAAAGCAGCGCCAGGAGTAATTCTAGAGCATCATGGCAAATATTAGCATGTGTACTGTAGTTGACAAAATAACAACCTTCATGACAACAATGATACCTGGTACTATGCTCATGTTGCCCTAGCAACCAATCCAAACAATCCTGCAGTGTTGAATACTTTGAGTTGTGAGCCAAGGATGCCAATAAATAGGAGTTCGGTGTGCTGCTACTGTTCTCAGTAGTCAGTGAGCGGTCTTCTGTGTCTGTCTGAGGCCTGTCACTGAAAAATTCAATAATTCATCCAACTGAAGGACTCGGCCAATAACAGTGTAAGTGATCTCTGATCAACACCTAAATTCTCCTCTGAGACCTTTGTGGAGAATTTGGATTTTGATAAACTGTTCTTGGAGACCCCTTAAATTAGGGTATCTGATTTGCCACTTCAAAAACGAGTGGAGGACTGAGAACGAGTTGTCATAATTAATCTAATGAAAAAGAGCAGTTCATAATTAGTAAGATTACAAAGTTTCAATCAGTTGTTAGATATTGAACAGCTTTCCAAACATCTCAAAAATAAAAAATAAATGTAGTTTAGTAGGGACATTTGTCCCGAGTAATCAAACATTTCTTTCTAATTTTTGAAATTTTCTAATGTCTTCAGTTGTCCAAACCCTATCAAACTGTTTTTTTTTTATCAAACTCAATCTTAAGGTGATTCCCTTGAAATAGAAGCAAATCCTAGAATTTTCTATAACTTGGCATGGTAATACATTACGTTATGGAGTTTCAAAAAATGCACTAAAAACAGGGGGTCACCGCGCTCATTTTTGCGCTACACTGCTTTGAAATTATGGTATTTTAGGTCTTTCAGTCGAGTCTCGCGTGACATCGGGTCGGGTAAATAATTTTCCACAACTTAAAAGACAAACTATTAATAATGAACTAAAGTGGTTGCTGTAGCTTTTGTATCTCTAGCCTACCGTCTGATAGTAAGAAAATGCTCGAATTTTGCATAGTTGTCGAAAAATAGAACAAAAAACACAGATGTTCGAAGCACCGAGAGGGTCTAAAAATCGATACTCCGTATGCTTTTATTCAATTTTTTTAATGTTTGAAATCCTAACTTTTTTTAATACTTTGCTATATACTAGAGAACTATAGTGTGATGAAAGTTATTGAATAAAAAATGGGGGTCACCGTGCTCGTTTTCGATTTATTTTGAGAAAACTTCAGTTACACTTGAAATATTTAACGATTTCCAATGGTCTCCAATGTGCGCGAGCTCGATCGCGTAAGTTAGCGCGCGCTCGTCAACTAAAATTTTATTCAGAATCGTGCGCAGTAGAGCGTGCGCAATGCAATTCAAGGGAATCGCCTTAATTAGATTATTTCTAAAAACGTGTTCCCAGACCTCCACTCGTTTTTTGAAGTGGCTAACTACCTGAACAAGATCTGCCTTTGCAGCAGAGGGTGAACGTCTACTATTTCAGGATCCACAGTCTCAAGCCAATCAACAAATAAACCACTGCTGAGACTGGCTTGAGTACAGCTGTCATCTTGCAGCAAAGTCGTGAGGATCTCTATGCATGTTTTTAATGGTAGAGACTGCTTGGAATTCCAAGGTGATCCTGCAGGCTCAGATTGAGCATTTTGGTGAATGATGAGACCCAAGAGTGCCTTGCAGAAATCTTCTAAGAGTTGGGGATTCTTGGATTTAATGTTGGTACAAGCTGAAAAGAAATGATCACTAAATGAGGGTTTATCATGTACTTTCAAAACTCATTGGACAAAATAATGATTATCATAGCTGGAAAGAGTTCGTTGAAATTAGTAAAAATGTGAAGTTTGGAAAAGATCGCTTCACAAATTGCGAAGATATGAATTTTCAAATATCGAAATTTTGTATGAAAACCTTTGTTGGTAGGCAACTCTTACCTACCAGCGTAAATTTCCAAAGGTTTTCATATAAAATTTCGATTTTTGAAAATTCATATCTTCGCAATTTGTGAAGCGATCTTTTCCAAACTTCACATTCTTACTCATTTCAACGAGCTCTTTCCAGCTATGATAATCATTTTTTTTGTCCTATGTCTCCCATAAGTTTTGAAATTACGTGATAAACCCTCATTGTACTTCTGGTACAATACGTGTATATGTACAGTCGAACCTCTTCACAATGGTCACCTCGGGACTAAATTTTGTGGTCATTGTGTAGAGATGGCCGTTGTGTGGAGGTTTTAAAAACGAATAAATGTATGTGACTTGCTGGTGGCTGGAATGAAAAACCCTGGCCGTTACAGAGAGGTGGCCGTTGTGGGAGGTGGCCGTTACAAGGGGTTTCGACTGTATGTCAAGCGACAATACATGTATATGGCTATGGGTTCATCCAGCAGTACATATACAACTTAGTAGTGAATTTATAGAGGGGATACATGTAAATAAATAATGTTGCACTTGTGAAATGAAGCCTTCGCTGTTCAGCCAAATATCAGTCATATGAATCCAAATAAAGAGCCATCTTCATAAAAATTCCTTCTCAATCCATGGAGGCCACCATTTTAATGATGTAACACGGTTGCTCGATTACATAATTAGTCAAAATCGACAAATTAAAAATTGCAATGTTAAAACAATATACAATAATTAGTTAATGGAAAACAATAACCATTGAGCAACAATGTGACAATGTTACATCATGACTCATCACCAATCAAGATGACGGCCTCCATGGATACAGAGGCTTTTTCAAGATGGATCTTTCTTTTGATATACAGTAGAACCCTGCTAACTCGAACTCCTAAGGGAAACGGAAAACGGTTCAAGTTAGCGGGGGTTCGAGTTTACAGGGTAAATTTGACCCTGATTTGAGCCAAGGGAAAATAAAATTAGTTCGAGGTAGCAGGGATTCGAGTTAACCGAGTTCGAGTTAACGGGGTTCTACTGTACATGTATTTGGATTCACGGCTGACTGGTATTTTTGTTGTACATGTACTTACCTCTAATTGCAGTTTCTTTGTCCATCATTTCTGGTTCTGATCGTTTTGCTTCCAAAATGAAACGTCTCACCAATGACTCGTCACATTCTTTTTGTGAAATTTCTTTTAAGATTTTGAAGGCTTTAAAAGGGTAGAAAACAGAGGTTAGGGTTATAAACACATCAACTATAGGTAGTCTTGCATATGCAATAATATATTATCAGGGACGGATTTAGGATGGGGCAAAGGAGGCACACCCCCCCCCCCCCCCTCCCCTTTGGAAATTCTAATACCTGTTATGCCAAAAAAAAAAATCTACATAAAATTTGGCTGAAACCAATGTCCAACCTGAACGTGCCCCCCCTTTTGCAAAATCTCTGGATCCACTCCCGACTATAATAATAATTTGGGGGCTAATCATCCTTCCTTGCAGCTAGCAGCTGAATTACAAAGGACGCAGCTCAACGTGGCCGAGTTGAAGGCACAGCTCAGATCGAAATATTGTTTGTTTTTACTGAGAAAAACCAGCCACCCTTGCTTCCCTGTAAATAACATACATGTAGCATTATTTGTTCTGTTCATGTATATAAATGCTACTTATAACTGCTGCATATTTTAAAATTCTGAGACCCCAAGGCTGTCTGTCTGTCACTGCTTGTGTTTGTGTACAATCCAAGAACAGTTGAACAGTTGTTACAAGATCGTATTTCTTTACCAGAGGCTTTCTTGCTTTTCTCTGTAGTTATACCAAGCTGTTTTTTGTACTGGTGAACTGTGTATGTCAAAGGCCCACCTATAAGATACAGTTAGTAGTAAGTGTAAGGGTCTACCTGTACTGAATATAGTCAAACCTCTATTAAGTGGTCACCCTCGGGAAATAATAAAGATCAAGTTTACAATAAGTATGGGGACCGATTTCCGGGAATTTGAGTAGAAAGTGACCGCTAAACAGAGGGTCGCTTAATAGAGGTTTGACTGTAGTTGGTTAAGTTAAATCATAGTTTTTACAAGGGGATGGTTTTGAAACCCTGCAAACATCATTGTTCTATGTTTTTGTTCATTTTTTTCAACCGTGACCGTGCACAAACAAAAGTGTTTTTGCATTTATCAAAAGTTCAACCAATAAAACCCAAGCACCTGCAGGTAACTCAACCATAGCATTGGAGTCTAAAACAAAAGAAAAACCTGTACCTTGTGAACATCTTGAGGAAAGAGTTTTGATAAGTTCAGGAAAACTACTGCTTGTCTTGTCAACCCCCTGAAGTGCATTCTGGGAGAATAATAATGGTCATACTGTAACAAAGGGGACTTGCACTAAGAGGTCATGTGACCCTAACCCCCTTAAATCGAACAGCAATGTCAAAATGAACTCCAGAAATGAAAAGAGCAGCTCGAAATTCGTAAAAGGGCGACGTTGCAGCTCATAATGTCTACACAGGAGAACTGACATTAAAAATAAAATCGCAAATTGCATTAGGATTCGTATGGGAAAATGTGCTGGATTGCAAGCTCTTGCCATCCAATGCATTTTCCAAACAAAATCCTAGAAAACGTTCGATGTCATTTCTCCTGTGCCAGACATAATGAGCTGAAACTTCGTCCCTTTACTAATTTCCAGCTGCTCTTTTCATTTCTGGAGTTCATTTTGACACTGCTGTTCGATTTAAGGGGGGTGGAGACACGTGACCTCTTAGTGCAAGAAGCCTATTCCATCCATCCATTTACAGTATTCATTCACTTACTCCTTCCTTCCATCCTTCCATTCAATCATTCATCCATTCAGTACAATGTACTCACCTGTCTGGCCATCAGCAATCTAATAACAGCACAAAGGAAATTACTTTTCTTATGCAGGGCCTTTGTTATAATGTTTTCAGGGTCGGGAGCTTTCAACAACTGAAAGAAAGACATACAGACATTGGCAGACTGAAGGCATGAGAAGGTAAGAGGAATTGCTTGTGTTTGAAGTGCTATAGAAGTATTGTATTTGTAGGACAGCCTTTCATTTCTTTTTTTTAATTATAGTGTTGTTATTTCCTACTGATAATAGATGAATCTCAATTCACAACAACAGTCATTAAGGTTGTCCACCTCGGAAAAGCACATTTACACATTGGTACATTTACACATTTACACATTCACAAAATCACGTGTCTCATTATATATTCGTTTTGCGCACGTGGAACCCAGATAATACGATTACCGACATGGCAGCCGGACAAGTGCAAATACTTCCTTCTCTAGAAGTGCGCGAATGTGCAAATGTGTAAATGTGCTTTTCCGAGGTGGACAACTTTAATGACATTGACTGTATGTACAGTATTAGTACCTCCTTCCCCCCCCCCCCCCCCCCCCCCCCCTCCCCCTCCATAACAACTTTTAAAATACCTTAAGCAGGGATGATATGAGGACTTCTGACCAACTGCCTCTTGTATGCGTATGTTTGTTGACTTGGATTAAATCATTAGTTAAGTGCTGTAAGTAAGAAAAAAAGAACCATCAACATTAACTATCCATTGTCACAGACTGAAGTAATTGAGAAATAATTCTGGGATATTATTATATTAACCAAATCTACATCTACATTTAGTAAGTCGGTAACGGTCGTTAGACATCGTACACCACCAAAATACATTGTTTGAAATCTCATTGCTGACAATGTTTAAATTGCTGTAACTCCAAAAGTACACTGTACACACTACATTGTATTATACCGTTTTTATTACTTATAAATATATTATTATGGGAATGTCCTATGCACAAGCACGTCTCCTATCTTATAGCAGGTAAGGCTGTACATTGTTAATGTACTTAAAGTGGAGTTCCATTGGTCTGGTCTGCAATGATATAATCCTTAGCTAGTACCCCCAGTACTCCAGTACTCCCAGTACTCCAGGACACCAGTATTCCAGTGCCCCAGTACTCCAGGACCCCAGTGCTCCAGTACCCCATGCCAGTACCCCAGTGCCCCAATGCTCCTGGACCCCAGTACTCCAGGACCCCATGCGAGTACCCCAGTGCTCCAGTACCCCATGCGAGTACCCCAGTGCCCCAGTGCTCCAGGACCCCAATGCTTCAGGACCCCAGTGCTCCAGGACCCCATGCGAGTACCCCAGTGCTCCAGTACCCCATACGAGTACCCCAGTGCCCCAATGCTCCAGGACCCCAATGCTCCAGGACCCCAGTGCCCCAATATTCCAGTACCCCAGTGCCCCAATGCTCCAGTACCCGGGCCCAGTACTCCAGTACTCCAATTGCAGCAAACAACTGTCAGAAGTCTCACCTTTTTTATTGTACTTTCATATTGGTTAAAACCAACACTGTCTCCATCGGCCAATGTTTTCAGCTCAAGACACTAAAAATAATGTTTACTTAGTACATGTTCATGTACGCCTTGCCTGCTTTCTTCCACTAGTCATTAATCAATCACAGACCCTTGTTCATTCTTCATTTCCTTCTTCCTTTCATCTTTATTACTTTGTTTGTGTCTTGCTTTCATTCATTCATCCTTTCACTCCTTCCAATTGTTCTTAATTTATTGCAACATTAATAAAGTGCTTCCATGAAACAATACCTATAAATGAGTGGCTGAGATGACCATGTAAAATGGTGACACACATCTCCACTCTAAGTAAGCAGGCAACAGAAACAAGGAGTACCTAAACAAACCTCTACTGGCAGTGACCACTCACTGTACAAAAAGTGGCACTCAATACTAACATAACAGGATTCTCAGTACATGTTATTAGAAGCTGACAACTGAAGAATTCTCTGTCTTTTCTCAAGACAAAAGTATCTACCTGTCCCGGTTATGACATTTGCCTTGGTGTGTCAACGTTTACAAAATTGTCATCATTACACAGCTGTTCAAAGTTTTGGGTTGACTGTTTAAAAACCTATTGAGAAGCTTGCATACTAACATTTTTCATTAGCAAGTGTTCTATTCCCAGACTGTGACTAGCCTGGGTGAACTAAACTAAACAACACTATGATACTTATATAGTACATTTATACCTTCATGATCATGTCTTCCATGACGTCTAGTGAGGCTATTTCAGGTGATCTTAAAAATCAAAATTCAATTCATTCAATTAAAACCTTGTAACCTATTCAACAAAATAATGGCAACAGCTTTGGTCTCAATCAATCACAAGCCCTGACTGACATCTGAACCAATCGCAAGCCCTGACTGACATCTGAACCAATCACAAGCACTGACTGACATCTGAACCAATCACAAGCCCTGACTGACATCTGAACCAATCATAAGCCCTGACTGACATCTGAACCAATCACAAGCCCTGACTGATCTGAACCAATCACAAGCCCTGACTGACATCTGAACCAATCACAAGCTCTGACTGACATCTGAACCAATCACAAGCTCTGACTGACATCTGAACCAATTACAAGCTCTGACTGACATCTGAACCAATCACAAGCCCTGACTGACATCTGAACCAATCACAAGCCCTGACTACATCTGAACCAATCACAAGCCCTGACTGATATCTGAACCAATCACAAGCCCTGACTGACATCTGAACCAATCACAAGCCCTGCTTGACATCTGAACCAATCACAAGCCCTAACTGACATCTGAACCAATCACAAGCCCTGACTGACATCTGAACCAATCACAAGCCCTGACTGACATCTGAACTAATCACAAGCCCTGACTGACATCTGAACCAATCACAAGCCCTGACTGACACAGTATCTCCATCCATATTATCAACTATTGATTCTTTTTTGGCAAACCATTACGAAATGACAGCTTTGTGTGTTATTCTGGACTTACTGCACAGGTCTGTCCCTGGCCATAGTTGATTGCTGTGAATTAATAAGCAAGGGGCTGATGTGACCCTCTTCTGCCATGAGAGTGGAGTCTGTAAATGATAGACGATTAGTGTTACACAAAATGTTAACAACATACATGTAGTAATGTTGATGATGATTACATGAGAATAATAAGCAATTATTGGACGAGGTTGAGCAAAATATCGTGATTTGTCAGTGGCGAGCAGAATAATTATTTGCCGATGCCGAAGGCAGAGGCAAATAATTAATCTGCGAGACACTGACAAAATCACGATATTTTGCGATAACCGAGTTCAATAATTGTTTTATCATTCGACTCATTTCTATCAATAAGGAATTTATTGAATATAAACATCAAGAAAAAATATTGTAAAACGAGCTGCCATGTTTACACTGTGAATGATCAATTAAGTGTGCATGCTCAGACCGTTATTTGCAGCGAACATTGTTTAATCTTCACTGCGCATGCTCAGACCATTATTTGTACGCAGTTATTTGCAGGTCTTTCAGCCAATCAGAACTGCTGATAGAAACGAGTCGAATGATAATAAGCAATTATTGGACGAGGTTGAGCAAAATATCGTGATTTGTCAGTGGCGAGCTATCAGTTATTTGCCGATGCCGTCCGCAGCAGAGGCAAATAACTGATAGCGAGACACTGACAAATCACGATATTTTGTGATAACCGAGTTCAATAATTGTTTTCTCATTCGACTCATTAGTCTCTTTTTTATTTCTATGCTTGTTTTTAGAGCGAAAATATTGTCAATCTCTTCTTCTGACAGCTTGGGAAAACAAGCTGCCATGTTTACACTGTGAATATCAATAGTACGCATGCTCAGACCGTTATTTGCAGTGAACATTGCTTAATTTTCACTGCGCATGCTCAGACCGTTATTTGTACGCATTTATTTGCATGTCTTTCAGCCAATCAAAACTGCGGATAGAAAGGAGTCGAATGATAATGAGAAATATGATGATGATGACAATAAGATAAGTATTGACAAACCTTCATGCTTGTCTTCTGGTTCATCAGCCAACAGGGAACAAAACAAGTCTCCTCCCTCAGCCCCTCTGTGTTGTTGTACTTCCACAAGCTGAAGCATGTAACCTGGAAAAACCATGAGATTATTTACTAATAATCAACTTGCTGTAAAATAACTTGCATACTGTAAATATGAATCTGCCACTCCAACTCATTAATAAGTAAAATACAATGAGTAAAATACAATAGAAATCATAATTAACTGTGGAGTAGTTTGTAAATCTGACACAAATCCTTCCTCATTTACAGATATTCTCAGTGAAGACTACTTTATTGTATCATCAAAATTAGAAAATGCTTGATACGGAGAACGGAAAAGATGGAGAAGGAACATGTACCTGTATCAAGGACAGATTCATTGACACTCATTGAATCTTCTTGTGCTGCCAAGTCTAACTGTTGTAGAAGTTTGCTGCAATATATTTTCACAATGGTCTTTAGTATCACTGAGGTAACAATTGTGTTTCATTGTACATTTACATTTTTGGATGTACATGTAATGTCATGCAGTTCTAATACACCTATTTCAAAAGAGGTTGTCGAGGACATCAGTCCATCAGACCCCCGAAAGTAGCGACCCCCAGAAAGTAGCGACCCCCCAAAAGTAGCGACCCCCCAAAAGTAGCGATCCCCCGAAAGTAGCGACCCCCCGAAAGTAACAGTAAAAATTGATGCTTGTTAACAAATCCCGAAAATAACGACCCCCCGAAAATAGCGGTCCCCTCTCTAGAGTGATGATTATATTATATGACGAACAGCACTAGCAAACAGCACGTAAAGAGCCAAAACAATTACAGCTACATATACGCAAATGCAACAAAAGCGATAGTCATAATAAAATACGTTCTAGAGACAGATCCTGTGAATATTGTTGTTTAAGGTACATAGTATGGCTCCTATTAGTTAGTTTTAGCACCCCGAAAGTAGCGACCACCCGAAAGTAGTGACCCCCGAAAGTAACAGTTACCTAAGGTTGCTAAATCCGAAAGTAACGACCTCGCTACTTTCGGAATTTTATGGTAGAGGTCGTTCCAAGACCGAACTGCATTATGGTAACAGCTTGAATGGCATGTATGCCAGAAATATTCCATAAAATTCGATTCAAAATGTGTCTTGGTCTGTTGAAATGGAAACTAGGTACGATATCATACAGCTTTTCATACCTTTTTAGCTATTCAAGCTGTTACCATAAATAAAATGCAGTTCGGTCTTGGAATGACGTATAACCTATTGCCTATAGACTGATGTCCTCGACAACCTTTATTGAAATACGTGTATATCTCGATGCGCTTTAGGTACATGTATATCCATTTTTGTAGGAATGCTATACAAGGCACGATTTTGATATATGGCAGTGCACAGCTGTATGCATGCTGTGCAATACACTGTATAAGCCATTCAATACACATACCTCATGCCATACACAGGGATCCCAAAAGACTGTGCAAACAAAACAAGCTGAGATGGAGCCAAATCTGAAATGGCTGAAACGATTACAAACCATCAATTAGTATCAGCCTGGATATCAGCTACCTCAAGAAGTTACATTATCATTTTAAACAGGAAACCACGCTTTTGAATTCAATTGGCGTGCCTGATTAGTTGACTGCACAGAGCTCTCAACACTTCAACATATGACTGACAACTGATGGTGAGAGCTTCCTGCATGGTTTCATGTTTAATGGTTGTGTACCTGCATCCACAACACGATGTGATGCAGCCCTTATCATTCTCAGTCTTAACCATTCAGGTAACAACAAGGCTTCTTCTCCTGTGTCTGTAAGGTACACTCTGATATGCCCATTGTCTGGACACCAGGAATCTAGTAAGGCTTGGTAAGTTTCTGGGTTATCTACAACAATAAAGTGATACTAAATAAAAAGTAATGACATAACTGTACTTGGGACATATGCGACTGCTAGCAAATACAATGCTGGAATCGGACACTTTAAAAATGAGTGGAGGACTGGGAACAGGTTTCGAATTACAAAATGAACTTGTCCCCTGTAACCATACATGCACATTTTCTTTGTAATTTTGCGGTTTCTAAATGTTTGCAGTTCAGTTGCTGCTTTTCCAAACCCTACCAAACTCCAGAAACTTACTAATTCTGATATGCTCTTTTTCATTTCTTAATTAGAACAATTCTAAAAACTCGTTCCCAGTCCTCCACTTACCGGTACTCATCTGAGATCATGAATAACAATGAAATGCTACCATTGTCAGCATATTTTACATGGTACTCCTTTTTTATTTTTCTTCTTTTCTTTTGTATTTATTTTGAGGGTTATCTTGAAAATCATCATTATTTGATGAGTGACTGAGAGGTTTCTCCTTAAATATTACAGCTATTACTCAGGATTCCTGTGGCATTTGCAGGTCAATATTAATATGTTATCAAGTGTGTACCGGTAGGTTCAGGCCAAGTCAGCAGCAAAATAGAGGCTTGTATGACAAGAGCATGCATTGTGGCAGCCTTCCCAGCATGCACAGTGTCCTTGGACCACTGAGCAAATAATTGATCTTGGATGTTACTCTATAAGACAAAATAGTACACTCACCATTAACCAAGGACAAATACTTACAAATGAACATCAGTTGATGAACTACATGTACTAAGTTCCATTCCATATTGCAATATATATGCACTGACCAGTGCATGCATTGTGGCAGCCTTCCCAGCATGCACAGTGTCCTTGGACCACTGAGCAAATAATTGATCTTGGAGGAAGGGAGGAAGGGAGGAAGGGAGGAAGGGAGGAAGGGAGGAAGGGAGGAAGGGAGGAAGGGAGGAAGGGAGGAAGGGAGGAAGGTGATTGGTGCATTACCTCAAAGTATGAGTTTTTGTAGCTGCAGTAAAAACTTGGACACCACCTTTTTCCGTTCACTATCTTGGTCAGGAAAATCTACTTGCATTATGTAGACTAATATAACTGCAATGATTCTGATTGGTCCGTCATTAAGTAATTTCTAACAATGAGAATGACTGGTTGATTTGACCTTGATTGTTATCATATCACTTCACAAAATGATATTTTTCTTTTCCATAGCTGAATACAATACTTCATGTGCAATAACTCAAAAAATTGAATTATGCAATAATAGCTGGCACTATTATGCAACTGAACCGACCTAATGTGATTTAGGGTGCTTAGATATTGTCAATGTTTGCTATTCTACAAGTAGCTCCTGGGGACAGGTGGAATGGGGGTGATTTACATTCAAGGAGACAAGGGAGAGAGGAAGAGAGGAAGAGAGGAAGGGAGGAAGGGAGGAAGGGAGGAAGGAAGGGAGGAAGGGAGGAAGGAAGGAAGGAAGGAAGGGAGGAAGGGAGGAAGGAAGGGAGGAAGGGGGAGGAAGGAAGGGAGGAAGGAAGGGAGGAAGGAAGGGAGGAAGGAGGGAGGAAGGGAGGAAGGAAGGGAGGAAGGGAGGAAGGAAGGGAGGGAGGAAGGGAGGAAGGGAGGAAGGGAGGAAGGGAGGAAGGGAGGAAGGGAGGAAGGGAGGAAGGGAGGAAGGGAGGAAGGAAGGAAGGGAGGAAGGGAGGAAGGGAGGAAGGGAGGAAGGGAGGAAGGGAGGAAGGGAGGAAGGGAGGAAGGGAGGAAGGAGATTGGTGCATTACCTCAAAGTATGAGTTTTCCTGTACATCAATAGCATGCTGTACAGCTTGGTGGTACATCCCAAGCAAAGCTTGATAAGTTTCTACTGCTGAAGGCGAGCCTTCCAGGACTTGGTTGAAAATAGTGGGCCTTGCAATTATCAACTGAGAAATCTCCTACAAAAAGTACCACAAAACAAAGCCATAAAGTTTCCTTCCCATTATATGACATCAGCCTCATGCCGGCAAGAATAGCACAGACTGTAAGTTGTATTCAAATTAATGTAACTTGACATGAACTTCACATCCATTGGCAAAAAAAAAAATTTGTACAAATCTGTGGACTGTCGTTCCGTTACGTTAGTGATCTCTGATGAATATCTAAATTCTCCTATAGGCCTTTTTGGGTTCCATAGGAGAACTTGGATTTTGATCACAAGTCACATGTGCAACATGAGTTCCTACCAACAATGCCTCTGTAAAGTCTTCCTCTGATGGTCCACCGGTGTAATTAGACAAGAAGACTAAATATGCTTGAAGTCGCTCTGGTGCAATCTCTACCTGACAGCACTATTACAGAAATAAATGTATTGGGTCATTTTCGTATGAGTGGGAAACCTATGGCACAGAGTTATGGTCACAGTATGGACAGCACGCAAAATCATTGCTCAACCAATCAGAATGCTTGGACACGGCACAGTCACCGCACGACACAAACCATACATCATCATCATTACGATCTCTGGTCATTATCATCATCATCAACAACATTGTGAATAAGATCATGATAATTGTCTTTCTGAACAAAATGACATCCAATCATCACTTGCAATGATGATCAACTATTATATCAATTTATCATCATCATCATCATCATCATCTCCACCACCACTGACACCATCATTGCCGTAATTGTCCTACCTGTCTCAATGCAAAGCAGCAGATAGGTCTCACAGTCTCAAAATGAGGCAGTCTGGGAAGATGAACAAGTAGCCATTTTAATTCAGAACTTAGCACAGTCGATGAACTGTTCTCTTGGTAGGACATTTCCTCGATAGCAGTCACCATGGATACATCATCTGAGAAACTGACCACAGACAACTCTGCCTCTTTTGTGGAACTGTCCTGTGCAAGCACCAACTCAAGACCCTAACAATGCAACATAAAATATCCATCAGGCATGCAAGTACATGTACCTGTACACATTTTCCACCCTTATACATTCTGTAACTCATAATCTGCTCCCAGGCTGGCCTTCTAGCTCAGATGGTAGAGCGTTGGTGATCAGATCTGGAGGTTGTGGGTTCAAATCCAATGAGGGTTTATCATGTAATTTCAAAACTCATAGGACAAAAAAATGATTATCATAGCTGGAAAGAACTTTTTGAAATTAGTAAAAATGTGAAGTTTGGAAAAGATTGCTTCACAAATTGCGAAGATATGAATTTTCAAAAATTAAAATTTCGTATGAAAACCTTTGTTGGAGGCAAGAGTTGCCTACCAGTGTAAATTTCCAAAGGTTTTCATATAAAATTTCGATTTTTGAAAATTCATATCTTCGCAATTTGTGAAGCAATCTTTTCCAAACTTCACATTTTTACTAATTTCAACGAGCTCTTTCCAGCTATGATAATCATTTTTTGTCCTATAAGTTTTGAAATTACATGATAAACCCTCATTGGGGACAGAGATGTTTTCTTTTTCTCTGTTTGGGTTCATTCCTTTCCATGGTAAATGCTTTCCATGGAAGGATTGTTTATGGGATATCAACTTCAACAACTTCATCTTTAGCAATGCTTTTAGGAGTAACTAACAGTAATAAACACACGAATGATGTACGTACTCTTTTATACTTTTATGTTAATTATATGTAAATATTTCTGGTACCAATTTTCGATGTTGTCCAAGATAAACCACACCCCCAACTTTGGATCACGATTTTCGGGAAAATGTGCGGCTTATACGCCGGTGAATACGGTAATTAAAAAATGGTTCCCTTCAATTCGCTACTGCTTTACTGAACCAATAATCAATGAAAGGACAGATGTACATAAAATTAACTCCACAAGTTAACAAATGACTATAATAATAATGAACCATGACCACCGATGTTTTTAATTTGCCAAATGCCTGTGGATAATCTTTCAATGATATTGTATATCATCACTGTAAAAGCCACACCTTTGCTGCAGCATTCCTCTCCTTGGTGACCCCTGATGACAGACGTCTCATGAAGTATTCCAACACCTCTACTGTAGCATCACCATCATCTGAAGGACCCATCAGCAAACAACGAAGACGAGACAAAACATGCTTCTGGTTGTTCTAAACAATAAAGAAACAATTGTGAAACAGATACAGTCACAGGACATACAGTATTCGTCAGTTGCGAAAATCGCACGCCAAATTTGCAGACGCGTTCGCCAAGTCAGCGCGGGAAAACATGCAATATTTCAACGCGGCCACCCCGTTTAGGCGGGAAAAATTGATGGATGTAAGCAAATATTATCAGCTTACCAAAGAAAGTCTTTCACATGTCTTAAAAAGTTTATTTTTTGATGTAATTATTCGTTTATTCAGTAAACTGAACACACGGACTGTTAAATTACCGCTTTGTTGACAACACAATGCGCAATGAAACTATAATTGACGACACAAACAATCGCAACATGAATAAATTATCGTTTTGTTGACAACACAATGCGCAATGAAACTATAATTGACGACACAAACAATCGCCACATGAATAAAGTATCGTTTTGTTGACAACACAATGCGCAATGAAACTATAATTGACGACACAAACGATCGCAACATGAATAAAGTATCGTTTTGTTGACAACACAATGCGCAATGAAACTATAATTGACGACACAAACAATCGCAACATGAATAAATTATCGTTTTGTTGACAACACAATGCGCAATGAAACTATAATTGACGACACAAACAATCGCAACATGAATAAAGTATCGTTTTTGTGGACAACACAATGCGCAATGAAACTATAATTGACGACACAAACGATCGCAACATGAATAAATTGTCGTTTTGTGGACAACACAATGCGCAATGAAACTATAATTGACGACACAAACAATCGCAAATTGAATAAATTATCGTTTTGTTGACAACACAATGCGCAATGAAACTGTAATAGTAAAAAAAAAAAAAAAAAAAAAAAAAAAAAAAAGAAAATAGTATGATTTCAAGGCAAGTTTTCAATATTGTTCGTTACATAAATATGGAATATTTGCGTGCGCGTTATATCATAGTTATTTTATAAATTCTGATGTCTTACCATCTTCTTTTCATTTAAATCTTCATCTGCTTTCTCAGCGGATGTCTGTTCCATCAGTAAAAATTCACAAAGACATTGAACAGGTAGAACATCCAGAGATCCTTCTGAAGACTGGACTAACTCTGCTAACCATGGCATACTCTGGGATGTTCCCTAAATATAAACACAGGAAAAAATAAATAACTGTTTATTTAAGTGTCCAATGTATTTCTAGTTCTTGCGCACTACTTGGGAGACACTGTACTCGCACACACATACTACCACTACATTCTAATATTCTATACATACATCTTTCAGCTCACTAGTTCGTTTTTATTGAGGGAGGAAAACAGGAGTACCCAGAGAAAAATCCTCGAAGCAAGGGAGAGAATGAACTGACAAACTCAAATCACATGTGATTCCAGGTCGATCCGGGAATCGAATCCGGGACACAGAGGTGACAGACCAAGGCTCTCACCACTCGGCCACCCTTGCTTCAATGTGACCAACTGCTGCAGTTATTAGGTACAGTTATTTCATTATTCCTTGCTTGTGCATCATTGGGGTAACTCACCTGTCTCTGTATTATATCCAATAAGAAATCTGGCGAACGGCTACGGCAAAGCTTTTGTCCAAGTTTAAGGGAGTTATTGGTTGCTTTGAGTTCATCCATGAAAGACTGTGGAGGCCGTCTTGCAGGACCACTGATTTAGAATTGAAATAGTCACTAACTAAAGGTTATTATTGATTTCTTATCAACATTATTATAATTCATCTGGCGTGGGGACTGTATGGTAAATTACTCAATTATTAATTCAATCTACGAAATAATTTTAGGAAATGAAGTAAGAAACCACTGATATTTTCCTTGCTTGGATTTCATAAGATTTTGTTAAGGCTCCGTTTCATGTTATTTTAAAAGGTATTCTAAACATCTTTTAATTTTCTTTTACGCACTTTTGTTGATTATCTTTCGGGAATTAGTTTCGTCTTTATAGACCTTTTCAACCCTCAAAGATGTACGTAACTGAAAGTCCACCCCTGCAACAATGCAATGAGCACTGCTCAAGTAGAATATATTTCTAATTCGGCAACGTTGCGAGCACGTCCTAGTCAAAGGACACACGCTGCAACTAAGATTGCCAGCAATATTGCACACAATGTTGCACCACCATGTGTAAACAAACACCTTTACTGCATTCAGTGAAGTGCTTTTGCCATTTGAGGATTGACATCAACTAGATCATTACATTTACTTACACAGGATCCATGGTGATTAACTGACGTAACAACAAACTATTGCTTTCTGTAATGTTCACTCCAGTAGTAGCTGCAGCAAGGTGAGACTCAAACTGCAGGATTTCCTCTTTCTCAATCTGCACCAACTGTTATCAACACATAATTATGTCAATACTTTATTATTATCATATAATTGACTCAGACACACGGAAGATAGATAGGAAGGAAGGAAGGAAGGAAGGACGGTTTGGTTACCTGCATGTCCTGAGCAATCATTTGTTCCTTTTCTTCATTAGTTGATGCAATGGTTGGTGGAGGGAATACACAATTACTGAAACACAACATGAACGTTTTGTGAAGTTCTGAGTTATCAATAAAATGTGAGAAATACAGTATTCGGGAGGTCAACAAAATGCAAGTTTAACTCACAGTTTTGGTCATGGTTATATGATTGATTGTGTATAGTCAATACCACACATTACATGTAGCAGAATATTTGTCGACAACCTACTCACTGTCGTTATAAACAGTATTATAAAACTAGACTGTCACAGCGTGGCACACATGACAGAGACACAACTTTTTCACAGTGAAATGAAATCTACACTCAGTTACATGTACTCTACCCTACTTTGTCATGATCATTTCCATTAGACTCTTTAACATGGGAAAGTTATCCCAGCCAGACTGACCTAAAACAAAACAGATATAACACTTTAATATTAACAAATACATCTTATATTCCAACATTAATAACCCATGGCCTGCTTCCAGTCTGGCCTTGTAGCTCAGCTGGTAGAGCATCGGTGATCAGTTCTGGGTACCCATGGCCTGCTTCTAGTCTGGCCTTGTAGCTCAGCTGGTAGAGCATCTGTGATCAGTTCTGGGTACCCATGGCCTGCTTCCAGTCTGGCCTTGTAGCTCAGCTGTTAGAGCATCAGTGATCAGTTCTGGGTACCCATGGCCTGCTTCCAGTCTGGCCTTGTAGCTCAGCTGGTAGAGCATCGGTGATCAGTTCTGGGTACCCATGGCCTGCTTCCAGTCTGGCCTTGTAGCTCAGCTGGTAGAGCATCGGTGATCAGTTCTGGGTACCCATGGCCTGCTTCTAGTCTGGCCTTGTAGCTCAGCTGGTAGAGCATCTGTGATCAGTTCTGGGTACCCACGGCCTGCTTCCAGTCTGGCCTTGTAGCTCAGCTGGTAGAGCATCGGTGATCAGTTCTGGGTACCCACGGCCTGCTTCCAGTCTGGCCTTGTAGCTCAGCTGGTAGAGCATCGGTGATCAGTTCTGGGTACCCATGGCCTGCTTCCAGTCTGGCCTTGTAGCTCAGCTGGTAGAGCATCAGTGATCAGTTCTGGGTACCCATGGCCTGCTTCTAGTCTGGCCTTGTAGCTCAGCTGGTAGAGCATCTGTGATCAGTTCTGGGTACCCACGGCCTGCTTCCAGTCTGGCCTTGTAGCTCAGCTGGTAGAGCATCGGTGATCAGTTCTGGGTACCCACGGCCTGCTTCCAGTCTGGCCTTGTAGCTCAGCTGGTAGAGCATCAGTGATCAGTTCTGGATACCCATGGCCTGCCTGCTTCCAGTCTGGCCTTGTAGCTCAGCTGGTAGAGCATCTGTGATCAGTTCTGGGTACCCACGGCCTGCTTCCAGTCTGGCCTTGTAGCTCAGCTGGTAGAGCATCGGTGATCAGTTCTGGGTACCCATGGCCTGCTTCCAGTCTGGCCTTGTAGCTCAGCTGGTAGAGCATCGGTGATCAGTTCTGGGTACCCATGGCCTGCTTCTAGTCTGGCCTTGTAGCTCAGCTGGTAGAGCATCTGTGATCAGTTCTGGGTACCCACGGCCTGCTTCCAGTCTGGCCTTGTAGCTCAGCTGGTAGAGCATCGGTGATCAGTTCTGGGTACCCACGGCCTGCTTCCAGTCTGGCCTTGTAGCTCAGCTGGTAGAGCATCGGTGATCAGTTCTGGGTACCCACGGCCTGCTTCCAGTCTGGCCTTGTAGCTCAGCTGGTAGAGCATCGGTGATCAGTTCTGGGTACCCACGGCCTGCTTCCAGTCTGGCCTTGTAGCTCAGCTGGTAGAGCATCTGTGATCAGTTCTGGGTACCCACGGCCTGCTTCCAGTCTGGCCTTGTAGCTCAGCTGGTAGAGCATCTGTGATCAGTTCTGGGTACCCACGGCCTGCTTCCAGTCTGGCCTTGTAGCTCAGCTGGTAGAGCATCGGTGATCAGTTCTGGGTACCCATGGCCTGCTTCCAGTCTGGCCTTGTAGCTCAGCTGGTAGAGCATCGGTGATCAGTTCTGGGTACCCATGCCTGCTTCCAGTCTGGCCTTGTAGCTCAGCTGGTAGAGCATCGGTGATCAGTTCTGGGTACCCACGGCCTGCTTCCAGTCTGGCCTTGTAGCTCAGCTGGTAGAGCATCGGTGATCAGTTCTGGGTACCCACCGCCTGCTTCCAGTCTGGCCTTGTAGCTCAGCTGGTAGAGCATCGGTGATCAGTTCTGGGTACCCACGGCCTGCTTCCAGTCTGGCCTTGTAGCTCAGCTGGTAGAGCATCTGTGATCAGTTCTGGGTACCCACGGCCTGCTTCCAGTCTGGCCTTGTAGCTCAGCTGGTAGAGCATCGGTGATCAGTTCTGGGTACCCAAGGCCTGCTTCCAGTCTGGCCTTGTAGCTCAGCTGGTAGAGCATCGGTGATCAGTTCTGGGTACCCATGGCCTGCTTCCAGTCTGGCCTTGTAGCTCAGCTGGTAGAGCATCGGTGATCAGTTCTGGGTACCCATGGCCTGCTTCTAGTCTGGCCTTGTAGCTCAGCTGGTAGAGCATCTGTGATCAGTTCTGGGTACCCACGGCCTGCTTCCAGTCTGGCCTTGTAGCTCAGCTGGTAGAGCATCAGTGATCAGTTCTGGGTACCCATGGCCTGCTTCCAGTCTGGCCTTGTAGCTCAGCTGGTAGAGCATCGGTGATCAGTTCTGGGTACCCATGGGCCTGCTTCCAGTCTGGCCTTGTAGCTCAGCTGGTAGAGCATCAGTGATCAGTTCTGGGTACCCATGGCCTGCTTCTAGTCTGGCCTTGTAGCTCAGCTGGTAGAGCATCTGTGATCAGTTCTGGGTACCCACGGCCTGCTTCCAGTCTGGCCTTGTAGCTCAGCTGGTAGAGCATCGGTGATCAGTTCTGGGTACCCACGGCCTGCTTCCAGTCTGGCCTTGTAGCTCAGCTGGTAGAGCATCGGTGATCAGTTCTGGGTACCCATGGCCTGCTTCCAGTCTGGCCTTGTAGCTCAGCTGGTAGAGCATCAGTGATCAGTTCGGTACCCATGGCCTGCTTCTAGTCTGGCCTTGTAGCTCAGCTGGTAGAGCATCTGTGATCAGTTCTGGGTACCCACGGCCTGCTTCCAGTCTGGCCTTGTAGCTCAGCTGGTAGAGCATCGGTGATCAGTTCTGGGTACCCACGGCCTGCTTCCAGTCTGGCCTTGTAGCTCAGCTGGTAGAGCATCAGTGATCAGTTCTGGGTACCCATGGCCTGCTTCTAGTCTGGCCTTGTAGCTCAGCTGGTAGAGCATCTGTGATCAGTTCTGGGTACCCACGGCCTGCTTCCAGTCTGGCCTTGTAGCTCAGCTGGTAGAGCATCGGTGATCAGTTCTGGGTACCCATGGCCTGCTTCCAGTCTGGCCTTGTAGCTCAGCTGGTAGAGCATCGGTGATCAGTTCTGGGTACCCATGGCCTGCTTCTAGTCTGGCCTTGTAGCTCAGCTGGTAGAGCATCTGTGATCAGTTCTGGGTACCCACGGCCTGCTTCCAGTCAGTCTGGGCCTTGTAGCTCAGCTGGTAGAGCATCGGTGATCAGTTCTGGGTACCCACGGCCTGCTTCCAGTCTGGCCTTGTAGCTCAGCTGGTAGAGCATCGGTGATCAGTTCTGGGTACCCACGGCCTGCTTCCAGTCTGGCCTTGTAGCTCAGCTGGTAGAGCATCGGTGATCAGTTCTGGGTACCCACGGCCTGCTTCCAGTCTGGCCTTGTAGCTCAGCTGGTAGAGCATGTGATCAGTTCTGGGTACCCACGGCCTGCTTCCAGTCTGGCCTTGTAGCTCAGCTGGTAGAGCATCTGTGATCAGTTCTGGGTACCCACGGCCTGCTTCCAGTCTGGCCTTGTAGCTCAGCTGGTAGAGCATCGGTGATCAGTTCTGGGTACCCATGGCCTGCTTCCAGTCTGGCCTTGTAGCTCAGCTGGTAGAGCATCGGTGATCAGTTCTGGGTACCCATGGCCTGCTTCCAGTCTGGCCTTGTAGCTCAGCTGGTAGAGCATCGGTGATCAGTTCTGGGTACCCACGGCCTGCTTCCAGTCTGGCCTTGTAGCTCAGCTGGTAGAGCATCTGTGATCAGTTCTGGGTACCCACGGCCTGCTTCCAGTCTGGCCTTGTAGATCAGCTGGTAGAGCATCGGTGATCAGTTCTGGGTACCCACGGCCTGCTTCCAGTCTGGCCTTGTAGCTCAGCTGGTAGAGCATCGGTGATCAGTTCTGGGTACCCACGGCCTGCTTCCAGTCTGGCCTTGTAGCTCAGCTGGTAGAGCATCGGTGATCAGTTCTGGGTACCCAAGGCCTGCTTCCAGTCTGGCCTTGTAGCTCAGCTGGTAGAGCATCGGTGATCAGTTCTGGGTACCCATGGCCTGCTTCCAGTCTGGCCTTGTAGCTCAGCTGGTAGAGCATCGGTGATCAGTTCTGGGTACCCATGGCCTGCTTCTAGTCTGGCCTTGTAGCTCAGCTGGTAGAGCATCTGTGATCAGTTCTGGGTACCCACGGCCTGCTTCCAGTCTGGCCTTGTAGCTCAGCTGGTAGAGCATCAGTGATCAGTTCTGGGTACCCATGGCCTGCTTCCAGTCTGGCCTTGTAGCTCAGCTGGTAGAGCATCGGTGATCAGTTCTGGGTACCCATGGCCTGCTTCCAGTCTGGCCTTGTAGCTCAGCTGGTAGAGCATCAGTGATCAGTTCTGGGTACCCATGGCCTGCTTCTAGTCTGGCCTTGTAGCTCAGCTGGTAGAGCATCTGTGATCAGTTCTGGGTACCCACGGCCTGCTTCCAGTCTGGCCTTGTAGCTCAGCTGGTAGAGCATCGGTGATCAGTTCTGGGTACCCACGGCCTGCTTCCAGTCTGGCCTTGTAGCTCAGCTGGTAGAGCATCGGTGATCAGTTCTGGGTACCCATGGCCTGCTTCCAGTCTGGCCTTGTAGCTCAGCTGGTAGAGCATCAGTGATCAGTTCTGGGTACCCATGGCCTGCTTCCAGTCTGGCCTTGTAGCTCAGCTGGTAGAGCTCAGCTGGTAGAGCAATCTGTGATCAGTTCTGGGTACCCACGGCCTGCTTCCAGTCTGGCCTTGTAGCTCAGCTGGTAGAGCATCGGTGATCAGTTCTGGGTACCCACGGCCTGCTTCCAGTCTGGCCTTGTAGCTCAGCTGGTAGAGCATCAGTGATCAGTTCTGGATACCCATGGCCTGCTTCTAGTCTGGCCTTGTAGCTCAGCTGGTAGAGCATCTGTGATCAGTTCTGGGTACCCACGGCCTGCTTCCAGTCTGGCCTTGTAGCTCAGCTGGTAGAGCATCGGTGATCAGTTCTGGGTACCCATGGCCTGCTTCCAGTCTGGCCTTGTAGCTCAGCTGGTAGAGCATCAGTGATCAGTTCTGGGTACCCATGGCCTGCTTCTAGTCTGGCCTTGTAGCTCAGCTGGTAGAGCATCTGTGATCAGTTCTGGGTACCCACGGCCTGCTTCCAGTCTGGCCTTGTAGCTCAGCTGGTAGAGCATCGGTGATCAGTTCTGGGTACCCACGGCCTGCTTCCAGTCTGGCCTTGTAGCTCAGCTGGTAGAGCATCGGTGATCAGTTCTGGGTACCCACGGGCCTGCTTCCAGTCTGGCCTTGTAGCTCAGCTGGTAGAGCATCGGTGATCAGTTCTGGGTACCCACGGCCTGCTTCCAGTCTGGCCTTGTAGCTCAGCTGGTAGAGCATCGGTGATCAGTTCTGGGTACCCACGGCCTGCTTCCAGTCTGGCCTTGTAGCTCAGCTGGTAGAGCATCGGTGATCAGTTCTGGGTACCCACGGCCTGCTTCCAGTCTGGCCTTGTAGCTCAGCTGGTAGAGCATCTGTGATCAGTTCTGGGTACCCACGGCCTGCTTCCAGTCTGGCCTTGTAGCTCAGCTGGTAGAGCATCGGTGATCAGTTCTGGGTACCCACGGCCTGCTTCCAGTCTGGCCTTGTAGCTCAGCTGGTAGAGCATCGGTGATCAGTTCTGGGTACCCATGGCCTGCTTCCAGTCTGGCCTTGTAGTACCCATGGCCTGCTTCCAGTCTGGCGTTGTAGCTCAGCTGGTAGAGCATCAGTGATCAGTTCTGGGTACCCATGGCCTGCTTCTAGTCTGGCCTTGTAGCTCAGCTGGTAGAGCATCTGTGATCAGTTCTGGGTACCCACGGCCTGCTTCCAGTCTGGCCTTGTAGCTCAGCTGGTAGAGCATCGGTGATCAGTTCTGGGTACCCACGGCCTGCTTCCAGTCTGGCCTTGTAGCTCAGCTGGTAGAGCATCAGTGATCAGTTCTGGGTACCCATGGCCTGCTTCTAGTCTGGCCTTGTAGCTCAGCTGGTAGAGCATCTGTGATCAGTTCTGGGTACCCACGGCCTGCTTCCAGTCTGGCCTTGTAGCTCAGCTGGTAGAGCATCGGTGATCAGTTCTGGGTACCCATGGCCTGCTTCCAGTCTGGCCTTGTAGCTCAGCTGGTAGAGCATCGGTGATCAGTTCTGGGTACCCATGGCCTGCTTCTAGTCTGGCCTTGTAGCTCAGCTGGTAGAGCATCTGTGATCAGTTCTGGGGTACCCACGGCCTGCTTCCAGTCTGGCCTTGTAGCTCAGCTGGTAGAGCATCGGTGATCAGTTCTGGGTACCCACGGCCTGCTTCCAGTCTGGCCTTGTAGCTCAGCTGGTAGAGCATCGGTGATCAGTTCTGGGTACCCACGGCCTGCTTCCAGTCTGGCCTTGTAGATCAGCTGGTAGAGCATCGGTGATCAGTTCTGGGTACCCACGGCCTGCTTCCAGTCTGGCCTTGTAGCTCAGCTGGTAGAGCATCTGTGATCAGTTCTGGGTACCCACGGCCTGCTTCCAGTCTGGCCTTGTAGCTCAGCTGGTAGAGCATCTGTGATCAGTTCTGGGTACCCACGGCCTGCTTCCAGTCTGGCCTTGTAGCTCAGCTGGTAGAGCATCGGTGATCAGTTCTGGGTACCCATGGCCTGCTTCCAGTCTGGCCTTGTAGCTCAGCTGGTAGAGCATCGGTGATCAGTTCTGGGTACCCATGGCCTGCTTCCAGTCTGGCCTTGTAGCTCAGCTGGTAGAGCATCGGTGATCAGTTCTGGGTACCCACGGCCTGCTTCCAGTCTGGCCTTGTAGCTCAGCTGGTAGAGCATCGGTGATCAGTTCTGGGTACCCACGGCCTGCTTCCAGTCTGGCCTTGTAGCTCAGCTGGTAGAGCATCGGTGATCAGTTCTGGGTACCCACGGCCTGCTTCCAGTCTGGCCTTGTAGCTCAGCTGGTAGAGCATCTGTGATCAGTTCTGGGTACCCACGGCCTGCTTCCAGTCTGGCCTTGTAGCTCAGCTGGTAGAGCATCGGTGATCAGTTCTGGGTACCCAAGGCCTGCTTCCAGTCTGGCCTTGTAGCTCAGCTGGTAGAGCATCGGTGATCAGTTCTGGGTACCCATGGCCTGCTTCCAGTCTGGCCTTGTAGCTCAGCTGGTAGAGCATCGGTGATCAGTTCTGGGTACCCATGGCCTGCTTCTAGTCTGGCCTTGTAGCTCAGCTGGTAGAGCATCTGTGATCAGTTCTGGGTACCCACGGCCTGCTTCCAGTCTGGCCTTGTAGCTCAGCTGTTAGAGCATCAGTGATCAGTTCTGGGTACCCATGGCCTGCTTCCAGTCTGGCCTTGTAGCTCAGCTGGTAGAGCATCGGTGATCAGTTCTGGGTACCCATGGCCTGCTTCCAGTCTGGCCTTGTAGCTCAGCTGGTAGAGCATCAGTGATCAGTTCTGGGTACCCATGGCCTGCTTCTAGTCTGGCCTTGTAGCTCAGCTGGTAGAGCATCTGTGATCAGTTCTGGGTACCCACGGCCTGCTTCCAGTCTGGCCTTGTAGCTCAGCTGGTAGAGCATCGGTGATCAGTTCTGGGTACCCACGGCCTGCTTCCAGTCTGGCCTTGTAGCTCAGCTGGTAGAGCATCGGTGATCAGTTCTGGGTACCCATGGCCTGCTTCCAGTCTGGCCTTGTAGCTCAGCTGGTAGAGCATCAGTGATCAGTTCTGGGTACCCATGGCCTGCTTCTAGTCTGGCCTTGTAGCTCAGCTGGTAGAGCATCTGTGATCAGTTCTGGGTACCCACGGCCTGCTTCCAGTCTGGCCTTGTAGCTCAGCTGGTAGAGCATCGGTGATCAGTTCTGGGTACCCACGGCCTGCTTCCAGTCTGGCCTTGTAGCTCAGCTGGTAGAGCATCAGTGATCAGTTCTGGATACCCATGGCCTGCTTCTAGTCTGGCCTTGTAGCTCAGCTGGTAGAGCATCTGTGATCAGTTCTGGGTACCCACGGCCTGCTTCCAGTCTGGCCTTGTAGCTCAGCTGGTAGAGCATCGGTGATCAGTTCTGGGTACCCATGGCCTGCTTCCAGTCTGGCCTTGTAGCTCAGCTGGTAGAGCATCGGTGATCAGTTCTGGGTACCCATGGCCTGCTTCTAGTCTGGCCTTGTAGCTCAGCTGGTAGAGCATCTGTGATCAGTTCTGGGTACCCACGGCCTGCTTCCAGTCTGGCCTTGTAGCTCAGCTGGTAGAGCATCGGTGATCAGTTCTGGGTACCCACGGCCTGCTTCCAGTCTGGCCTTGTAGCTCAGCTGGTAGAGCATCGGTGATCAGTTCTGGGTACCCACGGCCTGCTTCCAGTCTGGCCTTGTAGATCAGCTGGTAGAGCATCGGTGATCAGTTCTGGGTACCCACGGCCTGCTTCCAGTCTGGCCTTGTAGCTCAGCTGGTAGAGCATCTGTGATCAGTTCTGGGTACCCACGGCCTGCTTCCAGTCTGGCCTTGTAGCTCAGCTGGTAGAGCATCTGTGATCAGTTCTGGGTACCCACGGCCTGCTTCCAGTCTGGCCTTGTAGCTCAGCTGGTAGAGCATCGGTGATCAGTTCTGGGTACCCATGGCCTGCTTCCAGTCTGGCCTTGTAGCTCAGCTGGTAGAGCATCGGTGATCAGTTCTGGGTACCCATGGCCTGCTTCCAGTCTGGCCTTGTAGCTCAGCTGGTAGAGCATCGGTGATCAGTTCTGGGTACCCACGGCCTGCTTCCAGTCTGGCCTTGTAGCTCAGCTGGTAGAGCATCGGTGATCAGTTCTGGGTACCCACGGCCTGCTTCCAGTCTGGCCTTGTAGCTCAGCTGGTAGAGCATCGGTGATCAGTTCTGGGTACCCACGGCCTGCTTCCAGTCTGGCCTTGTAGCTCAGCTGGTAGAGCATCTGTGATCAGTTCTGGGTACCCACGGCCTGCTTCCAGTCTGGCCTTGTAGCTCAGCTGGTAGAGCATCGGTGATCAGTTCTGGGTACCCAAGGCCTGCTTCCAGTCTGGCCTTGTAGCTCAGCTGGTAGAGCATCGGTGATCAGTTCTGGGTACCCATGGCCTGCTTCCAGTCTGGCCTTGTAGCTCAGCTGGTAGAGCATCGGTGATCAGTTCTGGGTACCCATGGCCTGCTTCTAGTCTGGCCTTGTAGCTCAGCTGGTAGAGCATCTGTGATCAGTTCTGGGTACCCACGGCCTGCTTCCAGTCTGGCCTTGTAGCTCAGCTGTTAGAGCATCAGTGATCAGTTCTGGGTACCCATGGCCTGCTTCCAGTCTGGCCTTGTAGCTCAGCTGGTAGAGCATCGGTGATCAGTTCTGGGTACCCATGGCCTGCTTCCAGTCTGGCCTTGTAGCTCAGCTGGTAGAGCATCAGTGATCAGTTCTGGGTACCCATGGCCTGCTTCTAGTCTGGCCTTGTAGCTCAGCTGGTAGAGCATCTGTGATCAGTTCTGGTAGAGCAGTCTGGCCTTGTAGCTCAGCTGGTAGAGCATCGGTGATCAGTTCTGGGTACCCACGGCCTGCTTCCAGTCTGGCCTTGTAGCTCAGCTGGTAGAGCATCGGTGATCAGTTCTGGGTACCCACGGCCTGCTTCCAGTCTGGCCTTGTAGCTCAGCTGGTAGAGCATCGGTGATCAGTTCTGGGTACCCATGGCCTGCTTCCAGTCTGGCCTTGTAGCTCAGCTGGTAGAGCATCAGTGATCAGTTCTGGGTACCCATGGCCTGCTTCTAGTCTGGCCTTGTAGCTCAGCTGGTAGAGCATCTGTGATCAGTTCTGGGTACCCACGGCCTGCTTCCAGTCTGGCCTTGTAGCTCAGCTGGTAGAGCATCGGTGATCAGTTCTGGGTACCCACGGCCTGCTTCCAGTCTGGCCTTGTAGCTCAGCTGGTAGAGCATCAGTGATCAGTTCTGGATACCCATGGCCTGCTTCTAGTCTGGCCTTGTAGCTCAGCTGGTAGAGCATCTGTGATCAGTTCTGGGTACCCACGGCCTGCTTCCAGTCTGGCCTTGTAGCTCAGCTGGTAGAGCATCGGTGATCAGTTCTGGGTACCCATGGCCTGCTTCCAGTCTGGCCTTGTAGCTCAGCTGGTAGAGCATCAGTGATCAGTTCTGGGTACCCATGGCCTGCTTCTAGTCTGGCCTTGTAGCTCAGCTGGTAGAGCATCTGTGATCAGTTCTGGGTACCCACGGCCTGCTTCCAGTCTGGCCTTGTAGCTCAGCTGGTAGAGCATCGGTGATCAGTTCTGGGTACCCACGGCCTGCTTCCAGTCTGGCCTTGTAGCTCAGCTGGTAGAGCATCGGTGATCAGTTCTGGGTACCCACGGCCTGCTTCCAGTCTGGCCTTGTAGATCAGCTGGTAGAGCATCGGTGATCAGTTCTGGGTACCCACGGCCTGCTTCCAGTCTGGCCTTGTAGCTCAGCTGGTAGAGCATCGGTGATCAGTTCTGGGTACCCACGGCCTGCTTCCAGTCTGGCCTTGTAGATCAGCTGGTAGAGCATCGGTGATCAGTTCTGGGTACCCACGGCCTGCTTCCAGTCTGGCCTTGTAGCTCAGCTGGTAGAGCATCTGTGATCAGTTCTGGGTACCCACGGCCTGCTTCCAGTCTGGCCTTGTAGCTCAGCTGGTAGAGCATCGGTGATCAGTTCTGGGTACCCACGGCCTGCTTCCAGTCTGGCCTTGTAGCTCAGCTGGTAGAGCATCGGTGATCAGTTCTGGGTACCCACGGCCTGCTTCCAGTCTGGCCTTGTAGCTCAGCTGGTAGAGCATCGGTGATCAGTTCTGGGTACCCACGGCCTGCTTCCAGTCTGGCCTTGTAGCTCAGCTGGTAGAGCATCTGTGATCAGTTCTGGGGTACCACGGCCTGCTTCCAGTCTGGCCTTGTAGCTCAGCTGGTAGAGCATCGGTGATCAGTTCTGGGTACCCACGGCCTGCTTCCAGTCTGGCCTTGTAGCTCAGCTGGTAGAGCATCGGTGATCAGTTCTGGGTACCCATGGCCTGCTTCCAGTCTGGCCTTGTAGCTCAGCTGGTAGAGCATCAGTGATCAGTTCTGGGTACCCATGGCCTGCTTCTAGTCTGGCCTTGTAGCTCAGCTGGTAGAGCATCTGTGATCAGTTCTGGGTACCCACGGCCTGCTTCCAGTCTGGCGTTGTAGCTCAGCTGGTAGAGCATCGCTGATCAGTTCTGGGTACCCAAGGCCTGCTTCCAGTCTGGCCTTGTAGCTCAGCTGGTAGAGCATCGGTGATCAGTTCTGGGTACCCATGGCCTGCTTCCAGTCTGGCCTTGTAGCTCAGCTGGTAGAGCATCAGTGATCAGTTCTGGGTACCCATGGCCTGCTTCCAGTCTGGCCTTGTAGCTCAGCTGGTAGAGCATCGGTGATCAGTTCTGGGTACCCATGGCCTGCTTCCAGTCTGGCCTTGTAGCTCAGCTGGTAGAGCATCGGTGGTCAGTTCGGAGGGTCGTAGGTTCAAATCCCATCCCATCCAATATTTTTTCTCTTGCTCCTTTCTTTCTACATTGTAAGGATAATTACTCAGCGGTTCGAATCCCGCTCAAGGCGTCTGATTTTTTCTGAACATTTGTTCTGTCTCATCATAGTTTCTTTATCAAGTACATGCACACCTTATTAAAAGTTTATGTGTTTTTTTTTGCGTTCACAGATCCCGGCGTTGTAAAACTGCTGTACTTATTGACAAATTACTCAGAAGGATTTTTATGGGTATCTTTATTCTTTCCCTCAATTACTATCTATTAAATGTTTCAACATATCAAAAATGTACTTTTATTATTCCCTTCATTATATTGCAAATAAAACTGGTGAATTGTGATTGGTCAATTAGCAGTCCATAACTTCCTGTACAGACCATAGTGAATGAAAACATCCTTTTTTGTAGGTATTTGTTGGTGCAGAAGCCATAGAATAAACATCTTATTAACCTTGTTTGCTCGGCCCGTACTGTAAATTATGGACCCTCGTTTTTTTCACTTTTTCATAACTCTGAGAAAAAAATCGGTCCATGACTTATGGTACGGACCTCACAAACGAGGTCAATAAGAGGTATGTAAGATACCATACCGATAGAGTCAGGGTTCAAAGAAGCTACTATGGTCAGCAACGTCCACGCCTTCCAGTACAGGTTTGATATAGCCAACTTTGGAGCGGTGTAACCTGATGGAAGCTGGATGTCTTTGGGATGATGGTATGCACACAGATTCAACATGGCATCCAGTAACTCTTGCCTGGTAACCTTAAGTTGTGTAACACCTAAACAACAACCAACTTAGTACAATGGATTTATTGATGTCTTTACACTAATACAATAATTTATTTCAAATATCACTCATGCACGTAACAGTTTTGCAATGACACTGAAGGCCAAAGACACTAAACTGAAAATCGTTGTCATACAATCATGTACATGTACATTTTTGTGTATTACAGTGTGACTACGCCAACCAATTAAGGCCACCCAAACAAATTTTCATACAAATTATCCAATCACAATTGAGTATTTAAACAATAGAATCTGCACAAATTTCAAATTTTCGCTTTAAAAGCATGTATTTTACTTTATATGTGTATGTATATGATCAAGAGTGAACAAGAAACAGTTTAAATTGTAGAATTCGACATCATTCTGTTATTCAGCGTCACAAATGTGATTAGAAAATTTGATTCAAAATTTGTTTGGGTGGCCTTGGTTGGTGTAGTCGCACTGTAAAACTAACCCCTGGACAAGAAAACATGGAAGAGAGTGAATGAGAACGTTGAATGAGAAGATACACAACAAATAATGATTTCTGAATACAGAAACTAATAAAGGATGTACATTTGTACATACTATTAGTATAGAGTGGTTTTTGTATGAGTGGGAAACTTACATTACGGAGTCATGGTACGGAATCGAAGACATTGTATTCAACCAATCACAGCACGCAAAATCATTTCTCAACCAATCAGAATGTTTGGATAGTGTCACCAGATGGCACAATACTGTCACTGCACAGCACGAACCGTACCGTAACTACTTCCCACTCATACGAAAACGACTCTATAATAATGTACACATGTAGATATAACAAACCTGTTTTAACGGCGGCAGCCCTTCTCACTATCCTATCCGCCATATCAAGAGCCTCGGGGGCGTTTAAAGGCAGCTCACTAGAGAGCCCCATGATAATGATCCTCATTAATGTGTCCTCCTGAACTGGTACCTCACTTGCAAGACTATAAAACAGACTGAAAGAGAAAGACAACAGATTGCATTCATGGATGACCTTCTTTGATTTATACGTCAGACCACGCTATCAAAACAACTTGCTTAAATTGAAATATTTTCGGTTTTGAAGGTCCGACCTTCCACTAAAAGGTGGAGGTGGTTTGCAATCTACTTTCAAGATCTTGGGTGACCCCAGGCTACCCAGGGATATGATGGAGATAAGTACATATTTGTATATACACCTATTTCAAAAAAGGTTGTTGAAGACATCAGTCCATAGGCGATAGGTTATAGGTCGTTCCAAGACCGAACTGCATTATGGTAACAGCTTGAATGTCATGGATGCCAGAGAAAATTTGATTCAAAATTTGTCTTGGCTTGTTTGAATTCAAATAGTTATGATATCATACAGGTTTTCATACAGGAAGTGCTATTTTTGGCTTTTCAACCTGTTACCATAATGCAGTTCGGTCTTGGAACGACCTATTGCCTATAGACTGATGTCCTCGACAACCTTTTTTGAAATAGGTGTATAACCTGAGGACAATTGAGGATAATTGTAGTCGTACATATATGTTTATAACATAGCATCGATATAACGCGCGCTCTGATTGGCTAATTAGCATGCGTCCATAACTCAATGGACGCACGCTCACGTTATCGCCATAGCGCGCGCTCTGAAATCAATTGGAAAATAAAATTGTTTTATTTGAATTTGCAGTAACTATGTTATAAAAGGAATGGTCAACGCTTCAGCTGTGCGTCCATCGAGTTATGGATACACTTGGTCGGCTGCTAAGCACTCAAGAAGCTAGAGTCGCACTCGGCTCTTACGCTTCTCTCGTGCTTAGCAGCCTCCCGCGTGCATCCATAACTCGATGGACGCACGCTAAGCGTTGACCATTCCTTCAGTTGCCAGTAACAAGGAACTCACAACTGCTGCACCCTGGCCATTGTTGTTACAGGAGGCAAAGGGTTATAATTACACGACATAAATTATGTTATATTTGAGCAATTTCTGGGAGTGTGTGAATGTGTGGTTAATACAATGTACATGTAAATGTACCTTTTGTCAGTTTCTTGGGGCCAAGTGTCTTTAGTAGAGTAACTATCAATGGGTTCTAAGTAGAGCACTTTCTGCAAACTACAAATAAACCCACAATAAATAAGCTAGAGGCAATTCAAGAAATCCATTTGAAACCAGGTATGTATGTGAAAAACATAGTAAGCATACATGTACCATGTAAGAATGTCTGGACCAGACAAGTTAACATTCAGTGTGGAGCGGTTGACCACTTTTGACTGGGTAGGAGTACCCTCCCTTCCCCCCACCACCATTCCCCCACCCCACCCCTGAGATGAAATCAAAGTAAGCATACCATGTAAGAAGGTCTGGACCAGACACAGTAAACATTTTAGGCACCACAGTGTGAAGCCACCAGACAGCATCTCTCTGGATAGTGGAGACATTTTTTTGGAATTCCTGCAAGACTGTTAAACCTGTGCCAATATGATGCAAGCATCTGTCAGTGGGTGTCCGTCCACAAATTGTTATACACCTATTCCAAAAATCGTTGTCCGGGCCGAAAGCAAGAAGCAAGAAGCTGACGACCGCAAAGGGCAATGGGACTTTATCCTTATTCATTTATTTATCCGTAGACATTTTGACAACAAGCATTTTCAAATGACCGAATAGTTCCAAATGATTGCTATTCAACGCTCGGAGGGATAACTTCTCAAGTACCATGGATAAATAAATTAATTAGGAGATTCCCAAAGTCCTTTGCGGTCGTCAGCTTCTTGCTTGTTGCTTTCGGCCCGGACAACGATATTTGGAATAGGTGTATATATTTACATGTACACACCTGGTAGACTATAAAACAGAGATGTGAGGGGAGTGAGGCAAGAAGGGTACTTCTTGCTCGTCCCCCCTTCTCACCTCACTCCAATCCCCCTTTCGTCTTTAAATTTGATCTGGCCTCAATGATTCTCTTGTGGCCCAAACAATGACTCTATCCACTTCAACTCTTCTCGGCAGAGATTCACAAAAAAGTAGGGGCTGTTTTGCAGTCTACATTACACACCTGTCCCCGATTGCAGGAAAGGTAGTTTGCGCTATCCAATGGTTAAAATTTATTGGATAACTGCATCATGTTATGCCTCGGATAGGATTTATTCGGTGGATAGTGCAAATCACCTTTTATGCGACCGGGCCAGGCTCCAGTTGTCCAAAAGTGCACATATTAAGCTCTATATCTTCTTATTCAATGGATAAATGTATTGGAAAACAGCATCAGCTTATCCACTGGGTAAGGATTTATCCAACAGATGGTACTACTCTTTGAACAACTGGGACCAGTTACACCATGGTTACACAAGTCAAGTAGATTTATTATTCAAAGTATTGAAGTATGTACATGCACACACATACATGTACCTTTCGTGTCTCCTCTTGCAAATGCCGTAGAGCGATCCTTGACAGCAGGAGAAATTGACAACATTGTTGCCATGGTAATCAGGTCAGTGAGGGATGTGAACATTCTCTCCTGTTAGTAAGAAACAAAGGTAATATTTATTTTATTTTTCTAATAAAGCGGCTATGGACCAAGAGCCCCATAACCATTTCACTCCAAGCTTTACAGGCAAAGCAGCAATTGTGTAATTTGTTGAATAGCCATGGGAAAGCATAAAGGTATATTGTTGCCTGGTTTGTGTACATTGAAGAATAATTGTCTCATCACTACGACAGATCTACATGATTGTATATGTAGCTTGCTTCAATGTTAATGTACGGTTTATATTACAAATGAATGAATGAATGAATAATTAATGTGAACCTATGGACAGTCATACAATTGAAAGCAAAAACGAGAAGTGAATACATTTTGATCGATGTTGCGTTGGCAGTCGATGCCGACAGATAGTCGCCAAAATATACCAGTTTAACATCAATCAATTTGAAAATGTATGCACTTCTCGTTTTCGCTTTTATTAATGAATTGAATAGAATGCATGTACACACACTTAAATACGTCATGTAGTTATTGTGAAATTGAGCTGATTGTTGTACAGTGTACATGTATGTACCTTGATGCCCCCGTCCAGGTCCTTAAACTGTGCATCTGTTCTCTCCTGCATAAATCCTCTGCACAATGCCACAAAGTTTAACCCATATCTCAAGAAACGAACAATTTCCCGCAACAATGCTCTGCAGGCCCTCAAGTAGTCATCTCTGACAAGGAAATAAGATAAACATGGTCCCTCAATGAAATATTTTATTCCCTGGATTTTATTATTAGTTGGCAGAGTGTCAGAATCTATTTGAATGCTTAATACTTACATTTTTTTATAATTTATTAAGAAAACCAGCGATAGGAGGCGATGTTTCGTTGTCATCATGACAACATTATCAAGCAAGTGAGTTAAGACTAACAGAATATAAAGTACATTTTGAACAATACTTACTTGTTCATCAATAGATCTTGGAATACCATTGCCAGTAACTGTAGGGAGAATATATCGTTTAGGCAATATTTCATTTAGGCGATATACCGGTACATTGTACATATCGTCTAAGCGATATATAATTATGTATCGGCACGTTTGGCGATATATCGGCAAATGAGGCGATATATTGTTTTGGTGTGTGACAAACTTTTCAGCAGTACTGTACATGTACATGTAGCTGGGACAAACCATTAGCTATATATAGACAAGTATATACACTCATTTCGATAAAGTTAGTCACCCGAAAAGCTTCGAAGGTGAGACCAAGAAGGACCATGGGTACATACATTTTAACCAACCCAGGTTCCTCATCGGTCTCACCTTCGAAGCTTTACGGGTGACTAACTTTATCGAAATGAGTGTATACAAAACATTTGAAGCTCATTACTTACACAAATGTACTTGTTATATACCAACTGTCAAAGTTCATTTTTCTCGTGCTCTGATTGGGCGAGCGGGTATCATGTGAACGTGAACAAGTTTTCATGTTTCCCCGGCAACAGCTCTCAGCGGGCAACAATATGTTGTGGACCGGCAATAACAAAACTGGAAGTTGATTGAGCTTTGTAACCTTGATTGGCATTGGTAATCGCGCTTGAAAAGCGGGAAACCCATCTTTTTGTTGTTCTTTGACAGTTGGTATATAACGGCTCCGCCTCGGGAAACATTCGCAGTCTCGGGACCACAAAACATACTGTTTCCCTCGGTCCCAGTCAATAAGTCTTAAATGTAAATGAAACTATTATCTATTTATTACTTATTTATAAAGACAAGTTCCAAAGAATATAATTATTGCCACACCTAAAACAATACAATCATGTACTTTAAACACCTTTCTTTATTATAATTCATTTACTCCAGTACCTTTGATGCACCTTCTGGTTTATACTGAAACATTGTGGCCAATAAACTCATGTTGTTAGGGTTACGTGTAGTGGACAGTTCATTATAGACGACATGCTTCAGCACGGTAGCGAGATTGTCTGAATGTTGACCAATCAACTCCCTACAAATCATTTTCACATTTTAGTCATTAGCAAAGGTACATAAACACTCTGACTCCTGACTCCACTCCGTTGCTAGTGACTTCTACATTACCTTACACAAGACACATAGTGATTTGCCAGTAGTTTAGTCTTGAATCTCATTCTTATCAAGTTACTGATGACTTCTACATCTTCATGATTGTGACTGTTACAGTTCATAGATAAGGACATCAGCAGGTCTTGAGCAGGACGAGTCAGCTGAAAGAAATTAAATAATATAAATAATCATTGCTAGACTTTACAAGGTATGTATGCATGTACATATCATTGGCTGCCATTGATTGATTCCAAAACAACAAAGCGATCTGACAAGCAATCGCTACAAACATTCAACCTACAGTGCAGCCCAGAAACATACATGTATGTACATCTAGACCTTCATGAACTCCTTGCAAACAATTCTCATAGCAATGACCACATTATCCCCACATGGATATTTCAGTCAAAAATGCAAATGGGGCATTAACAATATTGGTCGTAAATGTGTATATACATGTACTATGTACATGTATGTAATTTATCTCAAACACAAGAAATAATTTGCCAAGTTTGTGTATAAAGTGCTATACATGTATTTATAAGTATAAGTGATCGTCCTGTGCAGGTGAATAAATATCTTATGGAATTCATGAATAATTAATGAGGGAAATACAATAGAAATCATAAGCGTAGCAGACATCTGTAAATCGGATACAGAATCGTCCTCATTTGCATTCTTGAAACTTTAACTTGGATTTTCTCGGCCAAACTGTTTCCTATCATCCAAATTATAGTAAAACATCCACTTATACATCGTTGGATTCGATATGTCAGATACAATATTCGCGTCCGAACTGTATGGTATTTACAATGGCAACATACATGTATGTAAATACCATACAGTTCGGCCACCCATATTGTATCTATTACATAAAAGATGTAAATGTCAGCAGTTTTCAGCTATATGTAACCACAGTCTGCTCTTGAAGGCATCCACTGGCTTGTCGCTAGTACTAGTGAGTCTGGTACACTGTAGCTTAAAAAGTTGGTTATTATTATTACTCGGCGTTATAAATTGCCGATTCTTTTTGATGTAAACCAGTAGAGTTGCTTGGTAACCATACCTTAGGATTCAGTAACCACATTTCAATTCTCTGTGAAACAAGCAGCCTGACTTGTCCATACCCACAGGCTGACATCAGAAGACGTAACAGATTTCTGGATATATTTTCTACTGGTTGTCGTCTAGTCAGCTGGTCTTGGATAATCTCCAGGAAGTAGGTTGATACATTGAGTGCTGCAGATGGAGATGTAAACCTGATAGAAAAACCAGTCAGTTGAATGGAAGCTTACTCCAATACATAATTGCTAACTACAGGGGCAGATCCAGAGATTTTGCAAAGGGGGGCGTGTTCAGGTTGCACATTGGTTTCAGCCAAATTTTATGTCAATATTTTTTTTGTCAAAAAAGGTATTCAAATGTTCAAGGGGAGGGGGGGCGTGTGCCTCCTTTGCCCCACCCTAAATCCACCCCTGAAGTATTTATAAGGCTTTCTAATTAATTGAAGGGACCGGGTGCACATGAAAATGGGCTAGGTGACTTTTATAATGAATTTTAATTGTATGCAATATTGTATCATAAATGACCTACATGTACTGGCTTATAAATACAGGAAAACATGTTTTGTCATTTTTTTAAATATTAAATAATGCACTACAATCATCCACACTAAATTACACTTGAATTCCTGCTTAAATACACACACATGTCAGTAAACTGTTAATTCAATGCATTTAAAAAAAAATCATTAATAATTAATGAGCAAAATACTGTTTGATTACCGAAAGGATTTTGACTTTATATCTGATATATAGATTCGTCCTAATTTGCATACTACTTTACGTTGGATTTTCTTGGCCAAAATTATTTCAAACTTCAATATTTTTGCAGAAAATATTAAATGAAGGTATGGATTTTTTAAGAGTACTTTGTCAAAGCGCATTTGATTAATACATATAGATATTTGCGCTATATATTAAGTGTTAAACATAAACACCGAAAAATATTGCAAGATTGCATAAATTTATGGACCATTGCTTCGTTTTCAAGCAGTTATGGATGGAGATGACATTAGTTAACTCACCTTGGAATGAGAGAAGTGATATCATCCTCATTTGAACTCAAATCCATTTCCTCAACCACAACCTCTTCATCTTCTTTGGATGTCGATGGCATGAAAATGGCAGTACTTGTTGCTATAAATAATAAATATTATAAATTATATAAACACTTAAGTAGATTATATTATAATCACTCACGAAGGCGAGTGATTGTAGATCTCATACAACACGGACGCGAATATTGTATTGGACTTATCATATCCACAGATGAATAAAATCTTGTTCCCCACCCTAAATCCACCCCTGAAGTATTTATAAGGCTTTCTAATTAATTGAAGGGACCGGGTGCACATGAAAATGGGCTAGGTGACTTTTATAATGAATTTTAATTGTATGCAATATTGTATCATAAATGACCTACATGTACTGGCTTATAAATACAGGAAAACATGTTTTGTCATTTTTTTAAATATTAAATAATGCACTACAATCATCCACACTAAATTACACTTGAATTCCTGCTTAAATACACACACATGTCAGTAAACTGTTAATTCAATGCATTTAAAAAAAAATCATTAATAATTAATGAGCAAAATACTGTTTGATTACCGAAAGGATTTTGACTTTATATCTGATATATAGATTCGTCCTAATTTGCATACTACTTTACGTTGGATTTTCTTGGCCAAAATTATTTCAAACTTCAATATTTTTGCAGAAAATATTAAATGAAGGTATGGATTTTTTAAGAGTACTTTGTCAAAGCGCATTTGATTAATACATATAGATATTTGCGCTATATATTAAGTGTTAAACATAAACACCGAAAAATATTGCAAGATTGCATAAATTTATGGACCATTGCTTCGTTTTCAAGCAGTTATGGATGGAGATGACATTAGTTAACTCACCTTGGAATGAGAGAAGTGATATCATCCTCATTTGAACTCAAATCCATTTCCTCAACCACAACCTCTTCATCTTCTTTGGATGTCGATGGCATGAAAATGGCAGTACTTGTTGCTATAAATAATAAATATTATAAATTATATAAACACTTAAGTAGATTATATTATAATCACTCACGAAGGCGAGTGATTGTAGATCTCATACAACACGGACGCGAATATTGTATTGGACTTATCATATCCACAGATGAATAAAATCTTGTTCTACTACATTGTATAATTTTCAAGATACCAGTAAGTTTGGTCGAGAAAATCAAACATTTAGACTATGCAAATCATGAAGACAATTTTATATCAAAAATACAAGCGGTTCCACGGCTATGATTTCTATTGTGTTTTCCATATGAATTATTAATGAATATGATAAATGTAATATACAATGTATATACTAGGGCATCAGGTTCCTTGTCACATTATTCGTACAAGTACATTGTAGCTTCGTTTGCATGTACATCATTCTGTATATTATTACTGCTCACTTAGAGTCGTTATCGTATGAGTGGGAAAGTTACAGTACCATGCCGTATTGAAAGAGTTTGATTAGATGAGATGCATCTACACGCTTTTGGATTGATTCAGAAAGGAAGCCATTTGAGTGTCACGGTACTGTAGGTTTCCCACTCATACAAAAACGACTAGTATAAATGCACAGTCATGTACATCTGTAAGTATGAAAGAACGAACAAAATACTTTTAAGAAAGCTACCAGTATTAAATTGCAGCTGTAAGATCATAAATATCCAGTATACTACAATACCTGATACAGTGTTACATGTAGGCGTCCCCAGTTCACCCTGAGATGTAGACTTTGAGCCAGGGTCACTACTCTGACGACTTATACCTTTGGGATGTCTTTTTGTACCAAACGCTGTAAGAATGTTATTCACAAATGATTGACAAGCATCGCTGTCCACCCACATTCGATCACCTAGTGAATCCTCTACGTATACCTTCACAAATGACTCTGGCCAGTCGTCTATGTCTTGATACGCACAAAGTAGAATATTGGCTGCCATTATTGGAACAAGGGATGCTATAGCTGTTTTGTTGGCTTTTATATTGAGTACATCGCGTTTGAGTAAAGAGGTCAAAGCCTGTGAATAGAGAGATGGATTAACAGACAGTTAAGCACGGAAAGTCAGTCTACAGTACAATGTACAACTAGAAAAATGTACAGTCATGTAAACTTACTGACTAGAGATAAGTTCCCCAACACTAAACTACAATGTACAAATGTACATACATGTGCATGTATCTACAGACTATAAAACGAATGTTTTAATTGCCATGAATGCAGCAATTGCTACAAATGTAACTGCCATTTTATTGGCCCATGATCTTCACAGAGAGAAGGCTCAATGAAAACCAGCCTCTGGAGTATTAGTATTAGTATTATTATAATTATTATTATGCTTAATGCCTACAAACGAATCCCACATTGCATTGATTGGAAAGAGTAGAAAAATAACATGCAATGTTAAAGGGTTATACATGTACATACACCATGTGTTCTATATGTATGTCCATGCTCGAGTCCAGCGAAGCTCTTCTGCGTGGGCTCGGATGAAACATTGCCACTCTATGGCAGGGCAACATTTCATCCGAGACTGCGCCGAAGAGCACCGCTGGACTCTCGAGCATGCATGTACAACTGTACATCCAGTTGTAAACAAGACAGTACACATGTACATGTATGTACAATGCTCTTGTTTCATAAGTGATTTATTCATGTTGTATTCTAACCTCAACAACTCTTGTGGATACAAAAATTTCTGGTTTCCATTTAGCAAGACATAAAAGGCCAAGATAACCCATGGGATCTGGTTTGAGTTTGTTAGTCTTCAAGGTTTTGATTGCACCAAGTAACAAGCCATCTATTCTTGTTCTGTCTCCATTCCCCTCTGCTTCTGACACCAGTCTTTCCAAATCTGATGGATTCACTACAAGATAAGCAGATTTATGCAGGATTGAACTCTAAACCCTAAACTTGCCACCGGTCGAGCGTTATGATACACTCAATATTACAGTGTGGACACTCGAACCGTGAACACTTCGAGTTTTTTTCGAACTTTTTTTTTGGAACTTTCTATTGCATCATAGCCTCTCAAATGGAGCATTGAGTTTAAATACACTTAGTGATCAAAATAAATCATTTTTCTGATCAATTTGCTCAATCGATAATTTATATATTTGTGTTAGAAAAAACCTAAGTGTTCACGGTTCAAGTGTCCATACTGTAAAGCTTTATTGACTATGCAATGTAGGTGAAGTTTAAATCTGGCTAAATGAATATTTGAAGGGCTCCCTGAAAGAACGGAGTAAGTGACTTGTGATCAAAACCCAAATTGTCCTTTGAAATTCAAAGAATCTTGAGGAGAATATAGATTTGATCACAAGTCACTTACTCAGTTCTTGCAGGGAGCCCTTCATTTAGGAAGTTAAAATTGAGGCACATGGGCTTGTGCTCAGTAGTGATGTCTCGGGGTCATGTGACACCCGTTTTGCACTACAGGCCAATGGTCATGTACAACAGGGCTTATGGTAGGATGCGCGGATGCGGAACTGCATAATTTGGCTTGCTCCGCATAATCTGGCAATACCCGCATAATTCCGCATAATTTGGAGAAATTTGTAGAAAATCATAAAACAAGTAACTATTTTCACTATTTCTCCAACATTCTTCTCAGTAGATTTCCTTCCCAAATCGTCGAACATTGAGCAATCAAATGGATGATTCACAACAGGAATGACAAGGCGTTCTATGTTGAAAACCGTGGGGGCTTGTTGTCTAAATTTCGATAGAACGTGTCTGTGTTTACGTTAATTTTCTGCAGGAAAACGTGAATTCTTTTCAGATCGAGTTCCTTCATAGCGTTTTGCGAGTTCAATTATGGTTTAAAAACATGGATAATTTTGTTGTAAGAGAATCAACAGAAGAAATTAAACGGAAACGTCATGAAGCGATAATCAAAGATCGAGTAAATCAATACCCACGTGCAATCTTGTACGGAATACTTGTAGGTTCAGTTGACTGACAGGTTGACGTTTAATGTAGACTTTCTTGTACATAGATTTAAAAATTTGAGACAATCAACCTTAGTTTCTCTAATACTCAACTACCGGACTTTTATTTCGTCCCTTTAGTTTATAAATATCGCGTTATAAATATGAAAGAAAACTGAGGATATGCAAATTACCGTGAGAACGGCTCTCTCTGATTGGTCGGAAACAGCCCTTATATCTTTGCGATCAAATTGAAGGAGTCGTTCATTTCAAGTTTCAATTCAGTTTCAAAAGGACAAGAATGCAGCATGCAAGAGAAAGTGCCTCTAATTTCAAGCAATATAGGCTTGTTTGAAGTGAAACACGATAAAACAATTTTATTTCTGCTAAAAAATGTATGACGTTATCCCGCATAATTTGCCGCATAATTTGCGATTCCCCCCCGCATCCTACCATAAGCCCTAATGCTGCGGGGTACCCCAGGCTATTGCAGGGTCACATGGTGCCATACTTGCAGATCGTCACGGATCTAAGCAAGCATGTCGCTCTTTTCGTCACTCTTTTTGTCCCAACCCACTCTCCCCTTTTGGTAAGGAGTAAATAATTATAAGTACTTTCGACTGACAGCTGTCAGTGTGACGAGTGCCAGGTGGACCATGGCTGGGTTACCATGGTTACCTCATTGGCATGCATGGTCTGAGCGACGACCGGCAAAGCCTTCCCTAGGCACCTTCTCCCAAGCTCATCTGTTCTGATGAGCTTAAGGTTGGTGCAGTGCGCACATAGTTCTGTACACGTCTTGACGTAAAATAGCACAGGAAGCCCATTTTGTGATTTCCGGAAAACTTCAAAAATTGCAGTAATTAAAAATCGAGTCAAGTGCAGTACCTTCAATGGGAGATATGTGTGATGAGAAATACTGAGTACCTTCAATGGGAGATATGTGTGATGAGAAATACTGAGTACCTTCAATGGGAGATATGTGTGATGAGAAATACTGAGTACCTTCAATGGGAGATATGTGTGATGAGAAATACTGAGTACCTTCAATGGGAGATATGTGTGATGAGAAATACTGAGTACCTTCAATGGGAGATATGTGTGATGAGAAATACTGAGTACCTTCAATGGGAGATATGTGTGATGAGAAATACTGAGTACCTTCAATGGGAGATATGTGTGATGAGAAATACTGAGTACCTTCAATGGGAGATATGTGTGATGAGAAATACTGAGTACCTTCAATGGGAGATATGTGTGATGAGAAATACTGAGTACCTTCAATGGGAGATATGTGTGATGAGAAATACTGAGTACCTTCAATGGGAGATATGTGTGATGAGAAATACTGAGTACCTTCAATGGGAGATATGTGTGATGAGAAATACTGAGTACCTTCAATGGGAGATATGTGTGATGAGAAATACTGAGTACCTTCAATGGGAGATATGTGTGATGAGAAATACTGAGTACCTTCAATGGGAGATATGTGTGATGAGAAATACTGAGTACCTTCAATGGGAGATATGTGTGATGAGAAATACTGAGTACCTTCAATGGGAGATATGTGTGATGAGAAATACTGAGTACCTTCAATGGGAGATATGTGTGATGAGAAATACTGAGTACTGGTACCACTAGAACTTTGCCTTTTTGGACTTGAATCACTTTCCTTTGTTGTATGAGGAGAGTATGGTGGTGAACCAAGAACTTTGGTCCTTTTCGAACTCCCAAGTGGTGATATGGAGGTGGAAGGCTCTCGCTTTCTTTCACTTGCGCCAGGGATGATGGATTTCTTAGCAGGTGGGGGTTGGGTTGGTTTGGGTGTTTGCAGTGGTTTAAGATCTGAGTCTGTATTCCTTGATCCTTGGCTCTTGGGTCCTATTGTACACACACATGAGAGTGTAAATATATCTAGCTCTGATTGTGCATGACTGTGAAAACATGGCACATCGAACAGGACACAGGGAAGGATTCATATGAAATTCCTAAAACATGAATGTTCATAAGGTTTCATCAAGCGTAAAAAGACTCGGAAAAAATACCGAGCCCAGACGGGAATTGAACCCATGACCTCCTGGCTACTAGTCAGGCGCTCTAACCACTGAGCCACTGGGAACTCATGTGATTAGGCAGGTCTTGGTTCGTATTAATACCCAGGTCACTTACATGTAGGATGTACATGTACATGTATGTACACTGTACGATCAGCTACATGTATAAGCGGAAGAAATCTTGTCAGATCTAAGTTGTTTGTAAGTTATATGGTAATTTGTCGCTTGGTACGGTTCTGTATTTGTATTACCACAGTCATTTGAAAACTGCTCCATTGCTATGTTCTGACTTGTTTTAAGGTAAAGAAACAATGAGTACACTGTCATCTTTTATATGAATAATGAATAAAGGAATGAACTGGAAAGAATGAGGGTTTATCATGTAATTTCAAAACTCATACGACAAAAAAATGATTATCATAGCTGGAAAGAGCTCGTTGAAATTAGTAAAAATGTGAAGTTTGGTAAAGATCGCTTCACAAATTGCGAAGATATGGATTTTCAAAAATCGAAATTTTATATGAAAACCTTTGGAAATTTACGCTGGTAGGCAACTCTTGCCTCCAACAAAGGTTTTCATACAAAAGTTCGATTTGTGAAAATTCATATCTTCACAATTTGTGAAGCGATCTTTACCAAACTTCACATTTTTACTAATTTCAACGAGCTCTTTCCAGTTATGAGTATGATAATCATTTTTTGTCCTATGAGTTTTGAAATTACATTATAAACACTCATTACATGTACATTGTACACGTCAGCCTAAAGTTTAAGTAATTACGGTACTAATTGATGACTTCTTACCAAGAGCAATCAGGTCTCCAGTAGGAAGATGTCCTAGAACAAAACAAGTATGTTAATTAAAACTTGTACTAATATAAAATATCATATATTATGCTATACATTCATGAATCACGATATTAAACAAACATTAAAGCTACAAATGTACATGATTGTATGTCACATACACTGCTGTAACATCAAACTGAAAAGTAAATCAAATTAGTTTTAAAACTGTGGTTATAGAAGTGTAACGGTTAAACTGCAGAATACCCCACCATGACAGGCTACGTACTGTACCCCCCTTGAAGCAAGCGGTATGCATCAGGACCATATGCATATCTAAAGTGTAAGCGTCAAATAATGTGTACCTGTCTTGCTCTCTAGTAGAACAAAGCAGCTTGTATTCACGTCAATGCGTACCTGTCTTGCTCCCTACACAATGTAGACACGTTGAAGTGAATACAAGCTGCTTCATTCTACTAGAGAGCAAGACAGGTACAATGTACGTGCTCCTTGACACATTGCTGTGAATGCAAGCAGCTTCGTTCTACTAGAGAGCAAGACAGGGACACGTTGACACATACACTTTAGATATGCATACGGTCCTGACGTGTACCACTTGCAACAAGGGGGTAGCTTCCCGTGGTGTGGTATTCTGCAATTGTTCCACTGTAACTTATACTACAGAAATGCCATTTCTAAATAAGATTAACAGCATTGAAAAGCCTATTTAAAGGGCTCCGACGACGTGTACCGGAAACCCATTGTATTCTTTGTTAGCTTCGTTCTATTGTTAACGGAATCTTTTGTTGTTTCTTGTTGTTTCTATTGAATTACATAAACTGTGTCTGGTACACGAAGGAGGTGCCATTTAAAGGCCAGACAAAGATCTGTATAACAAAATAAAACTACTGAAATGTAGTGTGTACATTGTACTTTAACTGCTTACACTATTAATAACTAGTTAGTACATGTACATGTATGTAGAATGATTCCAATAAACCTGGGCATTACTAACTACGCCAATACACACTATTAGACACTCACTCTTTTGTTTTCTTTTGTTTCTTTGCATCTAATAAACACTGACAGCTAATTAGTAGTGTCCAGGTTTAGAGTGATTCCAATAAACCTGGGCATTACTAACTATACACACTATTAGACACTCACTCTTTTGTTTTCTTTTGTTTCTTTGCATCTAATAAACACTGACAGCTAATTACATGTAGTAGTGTCCAGGTTTAGAGTGATTCCAATAAACCTGGGCATTACTAACTACACCAATACACACTAATTTAGACACTCACTCTTTTGTTTTCTTTTGTTTCTTTGTATCTAATAAACACTGACAGCTAATTAGTAGTGCCCAGGTTTATAGGAATCACTCTATGTACATGTAGGTGCATAAACACTGACAGCTAATTAGTAGTGCCCAGGTTTATAGGAATCACTCTATGTACATGTACGTAGGTGCATACAAGTTAAGTTATATGTATTACACTCAGTAGGTGCATACATGTACTACATTCAGATATCTAGTCAGTGTCAGAGTCTCTTACAACTCGCTTACAGTTACAATAAAATGAAATGATTTGAATGCGTTTTTTGCTGACAAAATAAGCTTAAGCTTAAATGAAGTAGATCAAAGTCGCGGGCATCAAATCCCGTTTGTCTTACCTCTGGAACCGGTTTTTGGCCTTCTTGGGGCTGGCTGCTTGCTCATTGTTCACAAAGATAAACGAAAGGAATCTAATCGCGGCGTTGATGATGGTTTTTTAACTCACATGAACCGATAACAACGCAAATTCACATCAAGTTCGGCCGCCATTTTGTAGAACTAGTGCCCAGGGATGTCCGTCACTAGTTAACACAGGGTGACCATCTGTCGGGAATGGAAGCCAATGAAACTGTGTTGTCTGATGTTCACGTATTTGTTCCTTTCCAGAAAAGCGAGAGCAGCGATGTTGGTAGGTACTTCATCGTTTATACATTGGTTAGGGACTGGGTATTATTTATGAGTACTGGTTTATGGCAAATCTCGTAGAAACTGTGAGTTTCTGTGATCTTCATGGATCGGTCTGTATGATTGTGGCATTGCATTTTTAATACGCACCCCTGCCTGTTGAGAGCACACGAGAGTTAAAATAAAGCATTCATTCATTCATTCATCCATTCATTCATTCATTCATTCATTCATTCATTCATTCATTCATCATCCATTCATTCATTCATTCATTCATCCATCCATCCATCCATCCATCCATCCATCCATCCATCCATCCATCAATCCATTCATTCATTCATTCACATGGAATTCCAGGGGAGGGGGTGTAAAAGTCTTATGGAATTCCAGATGGGGTGATCCAGATTGATGTCAGTTAATTGTGTGTACTGTACAATAACTTTTACAATACAATAAAGTTTTTGTATTTAAACATGATGGGTACTAGTCTCCTATTCACCCGTTAGCACAGGGATCACAACAGTAAGATCCATGCACATGTTTAAACATAATATACTGTCACGTACATGGCCGAAGTAAAACTGGGAGACTGTATTTTTAACTTGCTTTACTTGAACTATTTAACTATTTTACCACACTGACATTTTTACACGTGTTACACAGTCTGAAGCAATTCATCACCACGTTCGCATGCAATGACTCATGGGTAACTAATGCTTGGGGTGTCCAACCCTAATGTATCACTTGAATATAGAGTCGTTTTCGTATGAGTGGGAAACCTATGGCACGGAGTTACGGTCACGGTACGGAATCGAAGACATTGTATCCACCAATCACAGCGCGCGAAATCATTTCTCAACCAATCAGAATGATTGGATACCGCACGATGATGGCGCAATACGGTCACTGCACGGTACGAACCGTACCGTAGCTACTTCCCACTCATACGAAAACGACTCTATTGACAGCATGTACAAGGTTTTACATAAAACAGCTGACATCCAGAGATGGTTGTCATGACAATGATGAAGGATCATCCAAGGATCATAGCTGTCATGTCATACAGGATGACGATGGAGATTTTATTGTTGAAAGAATTAGCAAAACTAACCATGAAGTCATAACTATAGGTAGGTAGACAAATCCTCCATTCTGAATACACTGAGCTCTAGCCTGAGAAAAGGTTCAGAAATACGGGCAACAAAATCGAGCAACTTGTCTTGCAACATTATAGCCTCCCTCGCATCCGTTTTTAGTTCCATCACGCAATTAAAAACGGATGTGAGGGAGGCTAGCAACATTGTTGCATTGCAAGTTGAAGAGAAAATGTTACTCATACTACCACTGCCCAGCACGAAATAGAAGCCCTCTCTACTCTTTGCAACAAAGAAAATGTGTGCACGCGGAGTGGTAATACGAGCAACATTTTCTTTTCAACTTTGCAACGCAACAATTTTGTAAGACAAACTTGTCACACAATTTTATTTCCTGTATTTGCGAACCTTAATGCACATGTTTACATTTACTACATGTAATTGTTCAACCACTTCAAGATGGAAGTTGCAAATTAGTAGTAAGTTAACTTGCATTTAATATAATAATAATAATAATAATAATAATCTTTATTTCACGAGGGTACATTTAACAGTTTTCACTGATGAACTCATGGCCCTCAAATAATAATTTAAAATAAATAAAATATTACATACTATAATATAGCAATGATATAATGCGCACTCTATTATTTACTTCTATTTTTCATAAACATCAAATAGATCACTTCTCTCTATTATTTGTTAATCAATTAAATTATAGAAATCATGACTTTCATCTCTGGTGATCAGGAAGTGATAAATTGAATACATTTATTATTTGCAAAGAGTGGTAAGCAGTGCATATGATATACTGTTAACATTTAGTATTAATGCATGTTTATAATCAGAACATAAACTTGCCACAGTCTTGAAAGATGTTGGTTTACAGGTATGTACATATATTCACAAACATACATTGTATTAAAAGCATTTAGATACATGTACCTGGAGTTTGCATACTGTCAGACGTACACATTGGTATGCATGAGTTCTGCAATAGGTAGATGTACACGACTGCATGCCACATGTACATGAACATATCGGTCCATTTAGTACACAACTGCTTGCACATCTTACACACAAAGTAGACAACAGCTCAGAGATTAAAGTATAAATGTACCAGTAGCCTTTTTGCCAACTGCTGGCACTATACGCATGTACATGTATGTATACTGATTGAGAATTGAACCCTGGCATATGTACAAGTTAAAATACAACATTTTTATGTGTTATAGACTGACATTACATATATATATGTACAAATATTCACATCCTTTCGGATACAATTGTTATGCGCATTTGAGTATTTTAAATAGATAAATGCGCAATATAAATAATAAAATATTATTATATTGTAATAATATTTTTGTACAATTTATCAAACAGGTTTGGAGAGGTGCTCTTCTACTGTGTGACTTCATTATTGACAATGAGCAAAAGTTAGTAACTTCAATATTTAGCTAAAAGTACATCATGTACATGCATGGTTTAATATATTCTGTGTCTTTCTAGCAACATTGTTGCATTGCAAGTTGAAGAGAAAATGTTGCTCATACTACCACTGCCCAGCACGAAGTAGAAGCCCTCTCTACTCTTTGCAACAAAGAAAATGTGTGCGCGCGGAGTGGTAATATGAGCAACATTTAATATATTCTGTGTCTTTCTGTCTATTCAGGTTTGACAACTGCTGTGGCCTTGAATTAGGTGCTGGTGTCGGCCTATGCAGCATAGTTCTTGGAAGAGTGGCAGCTAGAGTATTCTGCACAGGTCAAGGATACCTTCCAAGTTTATTTATTTATTATACATTTATTGATTGATTGATATCTAAACCTCTCTTTAATATTTCTGTTGTCATATTTGACTCAGATTTTGGAGAAGACATTCTTAGAAACTGTCAGAACAATGCTCAAATCAATGCACATCTGTGTAAGAATTCAAGAGGAAATGGTAATTAAATCAGCACTGAACATTACTATAAATAAAGAAATAAACCAATACCATCGGTCTTCATCAGGCAACTGATGAGTTGACACGTGATACGTTCTGAATGTGAGACCGGGCTCTACAAGCAAGGCATTCCTCGTCAGCTGTCATGTGTTCAGAACGCATCGCGTGACAACTCATCAGTTGCCTGATGAAGACCGATGATATCGGTCACAACGTAGTGTGTTGCAATTTAATGTTCCAGTAAGTGATTAATTTTTTTATTTCTTTTAATCGACTGGATGATTAATAATATTCACTCTCATTACTAAATATAATGCAATACAGTGACTGTATGGCATTGAGATTTGCATGTACACCAGTACATGTATGGTCCCTCTCACCAGCAATCCAGGCCTACTTCACATTACCCTTAACACTAAGAGGGGTGGGGTGGAGCAGGGGAGGAATTGGGAGAAGTGTCAGACGTTAAATTCTGAAACAAATCTGACACTCTCCATCTCTCTCATATTCAACTGATGTTGCCTCACTTATAGTGTTTTTTTCAACTGGTGCAAACAGGGTCTGTCAAGGTTGTCAGGGTGCAGTACCAACACCTTTACTGATAATTGAAATAGAAAGAAAAAAGAAACAATCTGAAACAATGTTTTAACTGTCATGTCACCTTTAGGTTCTGTTGTCAAAGTGAGGAAACTTGACTGGACGAAAGGAATGTCTGAAGGTAAATGTACACTATAACTATTAAAGATGCTCTCTGTCCATATCTCTTTCAAATTGTTTGATGATAACGAGTTTCTTTCAAGGAAAGGAAGGGACTTATAGTTGGTCTAAAGTTGACATAGATGAACTGAGTGAAGTATCAGTTGTGTTTGCTGCAGATGGTAATGTTAATAACATATTATAGATTTATTGAACTTCTTTGACTTTGATCTTAGATGTACTTCAATTCCAAGACACTTATATGATGCAATATGGCATGACATCTTCGGAAACCAATTTACTGGGGCTGATGGAGAGGAGTGTGGGAGAAAAGGGGAGTGCTCCCCTTTCCTCTTGTCTTACTCTACTGGGGTTTCCAAGGGACTACTTACTGGGGCTAATGGAGAGGAGTGTGGGAGAAAAGAGGAGCGCTCCCCTTTTCTCCTGTCTTACTCCTGGAATTTCCGAGGATACTCGAGGATACTACATGTATACTTTCACCACCTATGTTTACAAAACGAAATTTATAATCTTATTTGTTAGATTGCATGTTTAAATAAAGAATTCTGAAGTCTATACTTGTGTATCCCTCAGTGTTTTCCATATCAGCAGGCTCCTTTGTAAAGTAGCTACAAGCTTGCCATTGTTCCTGAAGCCCAATAGAATGTTTCTGGTCACAGCTCACTATTTCACTTCTTGCTTTCTACAGTCATTTATGAAGACCATCTTACTGATGCACTGTTCAAGCAGATTTCGTATCTTATCCAAAGAAATGTCAAAGCTGTATTTTATCTTTCTATTGAGAAAAGGTACATTGTATTTGTAGATAACGATTCATATGGAACACATCTCATTTTCTATTTTTTCATATATAATTAGACTTAATCAACTTAACGTACATATATACATATACCATCAATCTAATCTGATCTATCAATATTGTTTATAGGATAAACTTTACATTGGACGATCTCGATGTTGCCTGTCCAGCTTACGATCACTTCATCCAAACTATTGAAACACTGCAATCAGACAAAATACTACAAGTGAGACGTATTCCAGCTGTATTTGCACAGTATTTCGATTATGAAAGAGTCAAGGAATTGGTAAGTTTGATCAGTCAGTGTTGAATGGAAATAATTTTGTATTCAAAATATAATGGCCTCTCTTCCCTTAAAAAATACGTCCATGAAACAAAGTTTTTTTTGCTATTGATTGATTGATTGAGTGAGTGATTGATTGATTGGTGGATAAATTGGTTGATTGATGATTAGTTGATTGATTGGTTGGTTAATTGATTGATTAAATGATTTATTGATTAATTGATTGGTTGATTGATTGTTTGATTTTAAAATTGATTTGTTAATAGCTGATTGATTGATTAATTGATTGGTTGATGAATTGATTGATTGGTTGTTTAAATGATTGATTGGTTGATTGATTGATGGATTAGTTGATGGATTAATTGATTGATCGCTTGATTGTTTGATTAATTAATTGAGCTCTATGTATTTCCGTAGGAACTATGGGAGATGAAAACAAGCTGACTACATCTGAAGTGACTCCACATCAAATTGTTTCATTTGATTGAGTCGTTTTAACCGGAAGTCTGTATGGCACTTCCGGTTAGCGAAGATGTTACTATCAAGTTTCATCTTTCGGCCAGACGAGTTGCTGGTTCTTTGTGTACCCTAAATTGGTATCAATAGCTGGACAGCAATAACGTCTCCACGCTGCTTGATAAGGAACTGGAGACCCTTCCTGGTGATATTCTTCGAGGACATCAAGGTTGTAATAGAGGCCCTTTGATAAATACGTGGCACAATCTTCCAAAGCTTCGTCGTTTAGGCTTTCACCATCGCCTATCAAGCAAAAACTCAAATATTCTAACGATCTTGAATAAACGAGTTTCTTTATAAATACGAAGATCTAAGTTCTGTACCAACATAGCGTTCCCATGACAACGAGTAAATGATGACGTCATTAACGCCCGTTCCTTCAAATACCAACAGTTACTTAGTAATTCACCGAGAGTGGTACCCAAGCTACCATGGAAACCAAGCTACAGCCTCAGGCGTCGGATAGTCCCAACCATTTTACACCTATTCCAAAAATCGTTGTCCCCACCGAAAGCAACAAGCAAGAAGTTCACGGCCGCAAAGGGCATTGGGACTTTCTCCTTATTCATTTATTCATCCGTAGATATTTTAACAACATGCATTTTCAAATGGCCGAATAGTTCCAAATGATTGCTATTCAACGCTCGTAGGGATAACTTCTCAAGTACCACGGATAAATTAATTAATTAGGAGATTCCCAAAGTCCTTTGCGGTCGTCAGCTTCTTGCTTGTTGCTTTCGCTATCCACTGGATAAAATGTATCATCATGAACATCATCATCACCACTATCATCAGCAGCATCATGAACATTATCATCATCAGCATCATCATGAACATCATCATCACCACTATCATCAGCAGCATCATGAACATTATCATCATCAGCATCATCATGAACATCATCATCACCACTATCATCAGCAGCATCATGAACATTATCATCATCATCATCATCATGAACATCATCATCACCACTATCATCAGCAGCATCATGAACATTATCATCATCAGCATCATCATGAACATCATTATCATCATCACCACTATCATCAGCATCATCATGAACATCATCATCACCACTATCATCAGCAGCATCATGAACATTATCATCATCAGCATCATCATGAACATCATTATCACCACTATCATCATGAACATCATCATCACCACTATCATCAGCATCATCACAAATATCATTATCACCACTATCATCATCATCATCATGAACATCATCATCACCACTATCATCAGCATCATGAACATCATTATCACCACTATCATCATCATCATCATGAACATCATTATCACCACTATCATCAGCATCATCACGAATATCATTATCACCACTATCATCAGCATCATCACGAATATCATCATCTCCACTATCATCATGAACATCATCATCACTACTATCATCATCATCATGAACATCATCATCACCACTATCATCAGCATCAGCATGAACATCATCATCACCACTATCATCAGCATCATCATGAACATCATCATCACTACTATCATCATCATCATCATGAACATCATCATCACTACTATCATCATCATGAACATCATTATCACCACTATCATCAGCATCATCATGAACATCATCACCACTATCATCAGCATCATCATGAACATCATCATCACCACTATCATCATCATCATGAACATCATCATCACCACTATCATCAGCATCATCATGAACATCATTGTCACCACTCAGCATCATCATGAACATCATCATCATCAGCATCATCATGAACATCATCATCACCACTATCATCATCATGAACATCATCATCACCACTATCATCAGCATCATCATGAACATCATCATCACCACTATCATCATCATCATGAATATCACCATCATCATCATGAACATCATCATCACCACTATCATCAGCATCATGAACATCATTGTCACCACTCGGCAGCATCATGAACATCATCATCACCGCTATCATCATCATGAACATCATCACCACTATCATCAGCATCATCATGAACATCATCATCACCACTATCATGAACATCATCATCACCACTATCATCAGCATCATCATGAACATCATCATCACCACTATCATCATCATCATCATGAATATCACCACCATCATCATCATGAACATCATCATCACCGCTATCATCATGAACATCATCATCACCACTATCATCAGCATCATCATGAACATCATTATCACCACTATCATCATCATCATCACCACTATCATCATCAACACCATCATCATCACCACCATAATTTGCAACCAGTTTTATTTCATAATAATATTTATAATGTACAGCATTTTGTTACACGTTTTCAACTGAGTTGAGTTAATTAATTACCCACTCGAAAAGTGCTGAAGAAAAAACTAGTTTGGTTTAAGAATAATAAAAAGAATGTACAAAAACTGGAAAGAATTATGGCCCAAATGAAACCGAATTGAGGACCCAAACATTTGGGAAGATGAATCATTGCACCTAGCTTATTATCGAGTACGAGTTTTGAGCGCGCGAAGTTTGGCACTAGCATTTCATAGTCGTGGTCGCGTAGATTTAAACTTTAGATTGGAAACAACAAAAATCGACTACGATGTTATGGAGCATGAGCACTGGGCCAATTTGAAAAACTAGTCCATTCTGTACAATGGTCTTTGATGCGGACATTTAGTGCGCTCGAGGATCCAGCGCGATCGCCGGGCAATAACCACTGGATCTTCGAGCATGTCCACACGCCCGATCATTGCAGCACGGATCCAGAAATCTGCGCTAACGATTTGAAGATATATTTCTTTCAAGCGCGATTTAATTGTCTTTGGTCGGTATACTTAGTACGCGCAGAACGATTCCGCGATACGGGATGCCGGTTTTCATTTATTCATTATTCATTCATTTATTCATCCATTCATCCATTCATTCATTCATCCATCCATTCATTCATTCATCCATTCATCCATTCATTCATTCATCCATTCATCCATTCATCCATTCATTCATTCATCCATCCATTCATTCATCCATGCATAAGAATAGGCGGCCCCTGGGTAGAGAGAGGCTCTCCTGGACTTTTCCTTCCCCCCCCCCCCCCCCCCCCCCCCCCCTCTCTCTCTCTCTCCCCCTCCCCCTCCCGTTTATTTTAAACTGGCCATCGAAAAGCACTTTTAAATTGTCCTTTTTGCGTGAATTAAATAAATAAATTAAAAATAAATTATTGCAAAATCAACACATTACTTTCATGGCAACATAGTCTGAGTGATAGTGTAGCTAGAGTGCGGTCATTAATTTTACGCGGTACTGGTCAGTCTACACACAACGCAGACACCTAAACTACGCGGCGTCTAGGTTAGTTTTTTTTTCGATCTTCGGTATTTAGGTTAACGCTGGCCAGACCGCACCATATAACTGAGACACAGTCAGGGTTTGGGCTTCCTTTGTCGTGACCCTTTGAAATGTCCGCAAGTGTACCAATTATAAGATTGCAGTTTTCCCTTTTTTTATTTCCCATTCATTCATTTGCTTTCATTTCTTCAAACCCTGACTACCCAAGTGTCTCCGCGACAATGACTGCTACTCTAGACTGGAATGTTGAAAGATCTGAGCGATGATTTCCATGCATTCAGACATCCTTTCCCTCCCATAATGCATCAGTTGCTTTGGCTCGTATTGAAATTTCTTGACCGTCACTCAGAATCTTTCAGAATTCCAGTGTCAATCCGTTGTCCGATTCTATTACAGAAGCCGTTGTTCGAGCCGGTCAGTTCGGTCCAGCAATGCCAACAAAATGTTGCACGTGCTTTGAAAATTAAAACCGTGTTAAAAGTCATCTAGATTTCTGGTGATTTTTATCCGATTTTTCTTTCAAAACATTTGCCGGATTCTTTTACAGCCAAGTCTACCAAGAACAACCAATCTCGGTGCGACGACGAGTACAGTCTTCAATAGATTATTGATTCAGTGGTAGCCTCTTAGCTTTAACTTTTGATTTTTTTGTTTCTATATTTTAATATGATTGAGAATGATAATTAGTTAATTGTTTGAATGCTCAATATTTTTATTAATAATTTAAATGTTATTAATAGAAATATTGAAAAACTACAAAAGGTTGTCACATGATTTGCCATTGTTCTTCAATGACAAAAAATGTGATAATTCAGCATTGAAAAAAGTAACGTCTGTGTTGTATGTATTGTAGCCGTTCATATGTTTCTCGTAGGTGGTATGTTAATTATATATCGATTTTAGTCGGTTTGAATTCCGTCGAAATATGTCGATATTTCCTTTTCAGTTCAGAGTGAAATTATGTACTGTGCTTACTGCTCATCGAGCGAATTCTGGTGTTTCAAAGTCAATTCCATTTCGTAGTAACACTGAATAGTTTCGTAGGCTTATAACTAGGTTCAGTTATTAGTTTCGTCGTATAGTATATATCTTATATAGTACATATTTTCGTAACTTATCTTTTATACCATTTGTATAATTCAGCCAATCCTGGCTGCGATATTTGGAGTTTTAAAATAACAATTTATCTATCTATCTATTAGGATTATTAGTTTCGTCGTACCAGAAGACCTCCTATGACTTTATGCTAGGTTTAATTTTATATAGCTAGCTAGGTTTATTAGTATAAGATTGTATATAATGAAGTTATCTCAGTCCCTATTTTCCCTTTTTTTTTTTCAATTCGGGCTGCCAACGACTTCACAATATTGTTTTCGACTTCTTGCTACTTTTTCAATTAACGACTTTTTTTCCTTTTGCACGTTTTTTTTCAAACACTGACCTATATTTTTTCCGCGATGTTTATTGGAGCTAGTGCCAACAACATGATCATCATCATCACTTTATTTCATGTATATTATTATTATTATAAGTTTTATGTTGTCAGAGGAAAATGTTGGTGTTTATTGAAAGAAATGTCGATCTCTCTAAGCAAAATTCTACACATATTCGGGAAATAAATTACGAATAAGCGACGTTATTTGACTCATTTACCACTTTCCCAGGTATCCCTTGCGGTCTTAGCTTCTATGTTCTATGATTTTAAACCCGACAACGATTCTGCAATTTAGTGTATAGCTATTTAAAACAAGGTTGTCTCGTGTTTCGTGCGTATTGCACATTGTGTATGCACATTGCGTATTACACATTGCGTATTGCACATTGTGCTATTAAAAGACGGTTTTTCGATTTTGGATTTTGCTGCCTCCAACACCAACACAAACTCTGTAGTGTACTAGTGCACGCTTGGCATCGTCCAAGAGGACTGGGTGCGACTCCCAGTGGGGTACATGGAGTTGAGGCAAATAATACCAAAATATAATCATTTTTTAATAATCAAAGCATTTTTGTTGTAGAAAAATAAAGACATTTTTACAACCAGTATTTTGCAACTGTTTTAAACCGGCATAGCTGACTAGCTCAATAACCATTCGATTGAGTAGCTATTCCACATCCTTCACGAGCACTAAAACAACTTGAAGGATCGGACTACATTAGCGCAGTTGTTAGTCACATATACACCTATTTCAAATATATTTCATCTGAAATCTGAATCTGTGACCGCAATAGACCTTTTCACGGATAGACCGGAAGTAGCTGAGCGCAGTGCATTCTGGTCTAGATTCGGTACAAACACAACAATCCAGGCACCATATGGGCTGCAATAATGACATGAGACCCTCCTTGACATGTGGCAATAAGCACCCATCTAAGATTAGTAAAATAAAGCAGAAGGGCACCTCCCTGAATATAGTAATATCCAGTAACTACATTATACCACGTCTCATTTTCATTTTATGCTTTTACACAAAGAAACGAAGAAAAAAACAATAAAACGAACCATCATTTTGAAGGATTTCATTAGTGTTGTTGCTATGATAGTCGACAAGCTCAAAAAAACGTCGCTTTACATCTCTTTTCGCTCAGTTTTCTGTCGTGTTTTTGTTTTCCAAACTGAAGTTGAACCAAACGAACTCATAATTGTTAATTGGTTAATAACGGACCAAAAATGACCATTTTGGAGGATTTTTGACCATTTTGCATGGGCTATTATAACCCTCCAAAAATGACCATTTTTGACGACTTTTGCATGAGCTATAAACCACCAAAAATGACCATTTTGATCATTTCGCATCACAGGCAGCCCAAGCAATACATTTGTGGAGTGTACGAACGTGATTTACAGTGAATGTATGGGGCGAAAAATACGTATTTTTTGTTTTAATAAATTTAAACATACCTTGGTCCTGTGTTGTTGTTAATGCTATTTAACATCATTCTGGCTGGATTTTAGCCGTTTTCGAGCGATTTTTCAATTTATTAAAAATCATTTTGCATGATCAGTTATAACCTACCCAAAATGATCATTTTGGATGATTTTTCAGCATTTTGATTGGTCTATAACCCACCACAAATGACCATTTTGTATGATTTTTGACCATTTTGCATGGGCAAACTACCAAAATGACCATTTTCGACGATTTTGGCATGGGCTTATTATAGCACACCAAAAATGATCACTTCGAAGTTGATCATTTTGCATGGCGTATAACAAAATTGCGGAATTTTCAAAATTCAAAAATTCCTATCTCTGGATTAAATGACGATATCTGAGATCTTTTTTGTGTAGTAACTTTATTTTTACTTGTTCTTTCGAATTGCATTATTAAATCAGTGTACTTCTGAATTAAAAATAATAATAATTAAAATAGGAAGGGAAAAAAAGAAAGAAAAATAAATAGTGCTCGATCCGGCTGGGATTCGAACTCACGGCCCCAAGTTCAAAGTGTAATGAATGCCGGGAATTCGCATAAAAAAGACCATACTCCCAGACATTATGCTGAGTCACCGTATGTTACGTATAGGACGAAGATTTCTGCCTCATCCGCGCTATCGGGCATTACACCAATCAGCTTAGTGATCAAAGAGGGAGGGAACAGTCGGATCCTAGTCCCACTAAATAACTGCCCCGCACCACTAGGCTATCGTGCACGCTTATTGATTTGGAGGACAAAATAACCTAGTGTATCCTGTGAATGGACTGTCTATTGTTGTGCAAATTACGTGGTCCGGTGGCTCAATTGGATAATGCTGACGGACCATGCCAGAGTTCGATTCCTCGATTCGATCTTTACTTTTTTTTCTCGATGACCTTTTTATTTCTTTTTTCAAATATGTTTTTCTTAAAGATGATGTTGGGGTTGCTTATATTTCAAAATTAGCTTGCATGGGCTATAACCCACCAAAATGACCATTTTGGATGATTTTTGACCATTTTGCATGGGCATTTTGAAGGATTTTTGACCATTTTGCATGACCATTTCCAAACTGAACATTTTTGAGGATTTTTGATCATTTTGCATGGGCTATATATAACCCTATAACTCACGATAAAGGACCATCTTGGACGATTTTTGACCATATTGAATGGGCTATAACCCATCAAAAATAACCATTTTGGACGATTTTTAACCGTTTTGCATGGGCTCCCACCAAAAATGATTGGACGATTTTGGATGATTTTTGACCATTTTGGAAAAGGTTTTCTCACCCTCAGTGTTTGCTCTATAGAGGGTCACATTATCTTATAAGTAATGGTGTCATCCTCTTCCTAAATAAAGTTAGAGTGGTTTTCATAAACGCGTGAAATAATATAAACTAATACACATTAGCACACTCTAATTCCATTGTGTTGTTTCGTTTTCATTTGACTATTATACACTACTGAGCTAAAATAGTTTCTGTTTCACGGGTTTATGAAAACCACTCTAGTATAATACACATTAATACACCCTAATACCATTGTGTTGTTTCGTTTTCATTTGACTATTTGACTAACTAAAATAGTTTCTGTTTCACGGGTTTATGAAAACCACTCTAGTATAATACACATTAATACACCCTAATTCCATTGTGTTGTTTCGTTTTCGTTTGACTATTATACACTAGCTAAAATAGTTTCTGTTTCACGGGTTTATGAAAACCACTCTAGTATAATACACATTAATACACCCTAATACCATTGTGTTGTTTCGTTTTCATTTGACTATTATACACTAACTAAAATAGTTTCTGTTTCACGGGTTTATGTAAACCACTCTAGTATAATACACATTAATACACCCTAATACCATTGTGTTGTTTCGTTTTCATTTGACTATATTATACACTAACTAAAATAGTTTCTGTTTCACGGGTTTATGTAAACCACTCTAGTATAATACACATTAATACACCCTAATTCCATTGTGTTGTTTCGTTTTCGTTTGACTATTATACACTAACTAAAATAGTTTCTGTTTCACGGGTTTATGAAAACCACTCTAGTATAATACACATTAATACACCCTAATTCCATTGTGTTGTTTCGTTTTCGTTTGACTATTATACACTAGCTAAAATAGTTTCTGTTTCACGGGTTTATGAAAACCACTCTAGTATAATACACATTAATACACCCTAATACCATTGTGTTGTTTCGTTTTCATTTGACTATTATACACTAACTAAAATAGTTTCTGTTTCACGGGTTTATGTAAACCACTCTAGTATAATACACATTAATACACCCTAATTCCATTGTGTTGTTTCGTTTTCGTTTGACTATTATACACTAGCTAAAATAGTTTCTGTTTCACGGGTTTATGAAAACCACTCTAGTATAATACACATTAATACACCCTAATACCATTGTGTTGTTTCGTTTTCATTTGAATATTATACACTAGCTAAAATAGTTTCTGTTTCACGGGTTTATGAAAACCACTCTAGTATAATACACATTAATACACCCTAATACCATTGTGTTGTTTCGTTTTCATTTGACTATTATACACTAGCTAAAATAGTTTCTGTTTCACGGGTTTATGAAAACCACTCTAGTATAATACACATTAACACACCCTAATACCATTGTGTTGTTTCGTTTTCATTTGACTATATTATACAATCACTAAAATAGTTTCTGTTTCACGGGTTTATGAAAACCACTCTAGTATAATACACATTAACACACCCTAATACCATTGTGTTGTTTCGTTTTCATTTGACTATATTATACAATCACTAAAATAGTTTCTGTTTCACGGGTTTATGAAAACCACTCTAGTATAATACACATTAATACACCCTAATTCCATTGTGTTGTTTCGTTTTCATTTGACTATATTATACACTAACTAAAATAGTTTCTGTTTCACGGGTTTATGAAAACCACTCTATATCTATGAAACAAACAAACAAATTATTGGGTACCGTAATTGTTTTTATTTTGTACAAAATAGTGCAAGTTTCCACTCAACCGATATAGAGTGCAAACCATATGTCCGTGAAATAGTACTATTACTAAATAGTACTAAATAGTGTTATCTCCATTGTTTTCTATTGTTTCATCAGTACTATTTAGTACTAATTAGTTAGTACTGTTTCACGGACATATGGTTTGCACTCTACTGTACAGTATCATAACCTTTATGTATTTCCACTGCCATGTTTTGATATTCCACTCGCGTCTTTCGTTCATACTTCACTCTTTTTGTTCCTTTTTATCCTACCTTGTAGTACTTATTACTTAATGACATCGTGGCTTGAAGTTATGACGTTTAGATTGCAAACCATATGTCCGTGAAACAGTACTAAATAGCACTGATGAAACAATAGAAAACAATGGAGATAACACTATTTAGTACTATTTAGTAATAGTACTATTCCACGGACATATGGTTTGCACTCTACAGTGGTCTACTAACTATTTCACGGGTTTATTGCAATCACTCTATTGAAATCACTCTAAACCTGGGCATTACTGAACTACACCAATACACACTATTAGACACTCACTCTTTTGTTTTCTTTTGTTCGTTTGCATCTAATAAACACCGACAGCTAATTAGTAGTGTCCAGGTCTATTGGAATCACTCTATTTCACTGCCAAACATTACGAGTGGGAAGTAGTTACGGTAGGGTTCGTGCGGTGACCATATCGCGCCATCATCGTGCCGTATCCAAGCATTCTGATTGGTTGAGCGATGATTTCGCGCGCTGTGTTTGGTTGAATACAATGTGTTCGATTCCGTACCGTGACTCCGTACCGTAGGTTTCCCACTCACACGAAAACGACTCTATTATTTTGATATTCCACTCGCGTCTTTCTTTCATACTTCACTCTTTTTGTTCCTTTTTATTATCTTACTTTGTACCACTTATTACTTAATGACATCGTAGCTTGGTTAATCTTTCCGTGTAAAAGTGAAGTAAACGTGAAGTGGGTTAGATATGTGTTCCCAATAAGCCCTTTTACGTTTTTTCGCTGCCATTTTGAATTGGGGCAAACTCGGCAAAATTAATAGAAAATATGTTTTCTTTGTTATTTATGTCCTATAATATGATGGGTATTGGAAGGCTACAAATCGAGAAAAAAAGATTTTTGTTTTCAAAATAAAACGTTCGGCACGTGAATATGCAAATTAGCTCGAAATTTTAAGATACATTCGTGAAAAGAAGATTGACTCGAAAAAGGTAGTTAAAACACCTACATTGGTCTTATTTTCAGTCCAACAACTGATATGTATGCCTGCTGATTATCGAAGTTTAAATTTTGAAAATCCAACAAAATCGAACGGAGTTACGGCAAGTCAAATTGATCTAGATTTCTATTAATTCCGCTGAGTTTGCCCCAATTCAAAATGGCGGCGAAAAACCGTGAAAGGGCTTATTAGTTTACCATCATGTAAACTACAGCGTTCAACAAAAGTCCACGAACACTTAGTTCTACAGTGACCCCCTTTGCCCCAATGCAAAGTTGGTTGTCAAACTGCTGTGCTCTGATCATTTGCTAATTAAGTCTTCAACATTGGAGATGGGGGAGGGGTGTTCACGGTACTTTTGTCGACCGCTGTAGATATTTTTGACACGTTAATATTATTATTATTAAGTTTAAAAATCAATATTTCACTGTTCGCTGCGCTCACTCGTAAAATATGATTCTTCCACTCGAGGTAAACTTCGTATCTTCACGTCACCGTGTAATCCCGGGGGGCGGGGTTTGGGGGGCGGGGGGTACTCCCAGAAATTTAGGATAGGGGTGTGCCCCGGGATGTCGAAACCCTGACCCTATTTAAGGATGAAAAATTGGAAAATTCATACCCTTTCCAAGGATTTGTAACTGAAATATAGACCCAATTTAAGGAAAAAGTTAACACTATTCCTTTGGAAATCGCTAACATACGCTGGCTGTTACGCTAAGCGGATTTTTTTATCAAAATGAAACAAGTGTATCCAATTTAAAGATCGAATATTTTATTTTATGGCGAAAAAGCAAAATATGGTACCCAATTTATGGATCTGGAGGTTCAAAAACCATACCATATGGGAGTACCCCCCACTTATTATTTACTTATTATTTACTTCAATAAGCCACTTTTAAAACGCTGTCGTCCGCCATTTTTAATTGGGACAAACGGGGCAAAATTTATAGTAATCTGGATCACTTTGACTTGCCGTAACTCCGCTCGATTTTGTTGGATTTTCAAAATTTAAACTTCGACAATCAGCAGGCATGCATATCAGTTGTTAGATTGAAAATAAGACCAATGTTGGTGTTTTAACTACCTTTTACGATTCAATATTCCTTTCACGAATGGATCTTAAAAGTTCGAGCTAATTTGCATATTCACGTGCCGAACGTTTTATTTTGAAAACAAATTTTTTTTTTTCTCGATTTGTAGCCTTCCAATACCCATCATATTATAGGTCGATTCTTAAAGTAAGGACAACATTTTTTAGTTTGTAAGACATGTTTCGACAGATCTGCTGCCATCTTCAGTTGTGATAATTACAAGCATGGTAAGTGTATAAATAATGTAGTAATTCCCGAAGGGACAATTAAGCTAAATAAAGGTAACTAAAATAAGTGGGAAGCGTGACTGAGTCTTAAATTGACATGCTTAAGTTGTTGGTTTAAGCCAGGTTTCTGCCAAAGTATGTGCAGTGCTTCCTTTATTTTAAGCTGGAATTGAGATTCCGCACGATCCAAAATGGAAAAAGATTCTTCAGAGGAAGCATCGCGACAAGCCTGAGACTTCTGTAGATGTTTGTAAATGTGTGAAGCCTTATCCAAGGAAAGATGTTCGCGAATGCGCGTGGAAAGATGTCTGGTCGTCTCACTGACATAGCAAGCATTACAGCTTGAACAAATAAATTTGTAGACGACGCGCGAACGCAATCCCTTGGGTACAAGGTCATAAATAACAAACACGGGCAACAAAATCGTGCAACTTGTCGCGCAACATTGTTGCATTGCAAGTTGAAGAGAAAATGTTGCTCGTACTACCACTCTGCCCAGCACGAAGTAGAAGCCCTCTCTACTCTTCACAACAAAGAAAACGTGTTGCGCGCGTAGTGGTAATACAAGCAACATTTTCTCTTCAACTTGCAACGCAACAATGTTGCGCGACAAGTTGCACGATTTTGTTGCTCGTATTTCCAAACCTTAAGACAGCACTTTACGCTTCCATACATTGAATTGAAGGGCTCCCTGCACAAACATTAAGTAATCTCTGATCAAGATCTAAATTGTCCTCAAAATTCTTTGAATTTCAAAAGAGAATTTGGGTTTTGATCACAAGTCACTTACTCTGTTCTTGCAGGGACCCCTTCAATTGTTCATCTGCATCTTCTTCTTACCGTGCACCATAAACCATCTATGGGCCTTAACGTGATTGCCTGTTCATAAGTCATTGGACGATCGGTGGAAACTAATTCAAACTCGAACTCTTGATAGAGTCGAGCAAGGATTGTTTTAGACTCAAATTGTGCAAGATTTTTCCCTATACATGACCTTGGACCTAAGGAAAATGGGAAATACGTTTCACAACGACTGTTGTTAGAAGGTGCAAATCTATCTGGGTCGAAGACCTTGGGGTTGGGCCAGGTATCTGCAGACCTGTTTTCTGTAAATATGCTAGATGTGATTTCAGTTCCAGCAGGTATTTTATACCCGCCAAGTTCAATTTCGTTATAGGTATAGCGTGACAACCCAGGAACAGGTGGATGAAGACGTAAGCTCTCCTTTAGTGTCTGTCCCAGATATTCAAGTTTGCCCAAGTCTTCATAACTGACATATGACTTTCCTTCTAACACATTGTCAACCTCTTGTACAAGCCTGAAATGAAATGGCAGATAGTAAATCCAAACACCTGTAGATCAGTCATTTATTGAGAGGGTGGGGTTCAAAGGTTTTTATTTTCCACACAATATTTTAAATCACAAGTACATACAGTCAAACCTCTATTAAGCGGTCACCCTTGGTAATAGAGGAGACCGCTTAATAGAGGTCAAGTTTACAGGAAGTATGGGGACCGATTTCCGGCAATTTGAGTGAAAGTGACCGCTTAATAGAGGGTGACCGCTTTTAAGCGGTTAAAACAGAGGGCCGCTTAATAGAGGTTTGACTGTTATCTGAATAAATAGTGGAAGGGTGCAGGAGAACAACCCGAAGGGTTAAAATAAAGGATCCTGCAACTCATAGAAAGTGTCAAGTGTGTGTGGCAGCAGATAGACAGCAAAGTGTACTATATATTAAAGGGATAATATAAAGGATCCTGCAACCCATAGAAAGTGTCAAGTATGTGTACTAGCAGATAGACAGCAAAGTGGACTATATATTGAAGGGATAATATAAAGGATCCTGCAACCCAGAGAAAGTGTCATGTATGTGTACTAGCAGATAGACAGCAAAGTGGACTATATATTGAAGGGATAATATAAAGGATCCTGCAACCCATAGAAAGTGTCAAGTATGTGTACTAGCAGATAGACAGCAAAGTGGACTATAAAGGATCCTGCAACCCATAGGAAGTGTCAAGTATGTGTACCAGCAGATAGACAGCAAAGTGGACTATATATTAAAGGGATAATAGGATCCTGCAACCCATAGAAAGTGTCAAGTATGTGTACCAGCAGATAGACAGCAAAGTGGACTATATATTAAAGGGATAATATAAAGGATCCTGCAACCCCGGCCTGCAACCCATAGAAAGTGTCAAGTATGTGTACCAGCAGATAAACAGCAAAGTGGACTATCAAGGATCCTGCAACCCATAGGAAGTGTCAAGTATGTGTACCAGCAGATAGACAGCAAAGTGGACTATAAAGGATCCTGCAACCCATAGAAAGTGTCAAGTATGGGTAACAGCAGATAGACAGCGAAGTGAACTATATATTGAAGGGTTAATATAAAGGATCCTGCGACCCATAGAAAGTGTCAAGTGTGTGTGACAGCAGATAGACAGCAAAGTGAACTATATATGGAAGGGTTAATATAAAGGATCCTGCAACCCATAGAAAGTGTCAAGTGTGTGTGACAGCAGATAGACAGCAAAGTGAACTATATATGGAAGGGTTAATATAAAGGATCCTGCAACCCATAGAAAGTGTCAAGTGTGTGTGACAGCAGATAGACAGCAAAGTGGACTATATATGGAAGGGTTAATATAAACGATCCTGCAACCCATAGAAAGTGTCAAGTGTGTGTGACAGCAGATAGACAGCAAAGTGAACTATATATTAAAGGGATAATATAAAGGATCCTGCAACCCATAGAAAGTGTCAAGTGTGTATGAGAGTAGATAGACAGCAAAGTGTACTATATATTAAAGGGATAATATAAAGGATCCTGCAACCCATAGAAAGTGTCAAGTGTGTGTGACAGCAGATAGACAGCAAAGTGAACTATATATGGAAGGGTTAATATAAAGGATCCTGCAACCCATAGAAAGTGTCAAGTGTGTGTGACAGCAGATAGACAGCAAAGTGAACTATATATGGAAGGGTTAATATAAAGGATCCTGCAACCCATAGAAAGTGTCAAGTGTGTGTGACAGCAGATAGACAGCAAAGTGGACTATATATGGAAGGGTTAATATAAACGATCCTGCAACCCATAGAAAGTGTCAAGTGTGTGTGACAGCAGACATAGACATAGACATAGACTTTATTTTAGTACCAGTAGTTTACATACAATTTAGTTTATAAGTTAAGTTAATAGATGAAGAAAAGTTATGTTTTGCGGGTTAAGTAATATAACTGGATTATTAGGTACAAGCTATCTATAATAACGCTAGGTTAACCGAGATAGATAGCTGAGAATATAATTTATTTTGAAAATATAATTTGGTCAGTCAATGAAGAACAAGAGAAAAAAATACAAATACACACATACAATAATATAATAATAATACAGTATAAATATAAGTTAAGTTAATAGATGAAGAAAAGTTATGTTTTGCGGGTTAAGTAATATAACTGGATTATTAGGTATAAGCTATCTATAATAACGCTAGGTTAACCGAGAGAGATAGCTGAGAATATAATTTATTTTGAAAATATAATTTGGTCAGTCAATGAAGAACAAGAGAAAAAAATACAAATACACACATACAATAATATAATAATAATACAGTATAAGTATAAGCTGACATGACTATGTATCATATAAACAGATAGACAGCAAAGTGAACTATATATGGAAGGGTTAATATAAAGGATCCTGCAACCCATAGAAAGTGTCAAGTGTGTGTGACAGCAGATAGACAGCAAAGTGAACTATATATGGAAGGGTTAATATAAAGGATCCTGCAACCCATAGAAAGTGTCAAGTGTGTGTGACAGCAGATAGACAGCAAAGTGGACTATATATGGAAGGGTTAATATAAACGATCCTGCAACCCATAGAAAGTGTCAAGTGTGTGTGACAGCAGATAGACAGCAAAGTGTACTATATATTAAAGGGATAATATAAAGGATCCTGCAACCCATAGAAAGTGTCAAGTGTGTGTGACAGCAGATAGACAGCAAAGTGAACTATATATGGAAGGGTTAATATAAAGGATCCTGCAACCCATAGAAAGTGTCAAGTGTGTGTGACAGCAGATAGACAGCAAAGTGTACTATATATTAAAGGGATAATATAAAGGATCCTGCAACCCATAGAAAGTGTCAAGTATGTGTACCAGCAGTTAGACAGCAAAGTGAACTATATATTAAATATTAAATTTGCATAGAGATAGACAAAAAATGAGCACAAAAATACGATAAATTACAAAGGAATTCAAAAGCCAAAGGGACAATGCTTATTGAGATAAAAGGAATTTATTAAATTGCTGGGTCTAGCCAACCGTCTACCTGTGTCTGAGCTACATGTAGTAGCCTCCCAGTATTTTATTCATGATTGGAGGTGATAGAGTCTTGGATTCATTGTTTCCGTCTCCATCCTCATTTCCCCCTAAACATGTACCATAAATCCTCTATTATTCCCCCTTCCAATAAGCCCTCCCCCTCCAATAAGCCCCCCTTTTTGGAGCACGGTTTTTATTAAGCCCCCTCCCTCTTTTAAGTCCCCACCCCTCCCCTTCCCCCTTCTCCCAAATATATCGTAGTACGTACTGTGATGATATACCGTACTGTAATGACATACAACGGTCCGATACAGTACGGCATGCACATGTACAATATCTCTAAACGTTATTACCGTATTCACTTACCATGTACAGTATTTATTATTCACAATAAAGTGATTAATTATGGTACCCGTGACCGTAATTGCTATATAGAACTACCTTCGTTCAATGTCAGCATTTTGTTCTATCTCATACAAAGTAAAGGCCAGAAGGTTTGAAGTGGTTTCCTGACCTGTACGAACAAAGGTACAAAATTCAGGTGACATATTTAACAATGCACACAGACTCTGAAGAGATTAAAAAAATACTAGACTAAAATGTGTGGAGAGCATTTTGATTAAATACGCTTACACTGTATTGAGAAACTGGCTTTCCAAACAGTAAAATTGACAAAGAATGTCAAGGTGGTTTCCGTAAAATGAATGACCGATTTGCCGTATTTTTTTAACTCGCTCGCTCCGCGTCAATATTGCTTGGATTTTATTGTGCTTAACACAAATACTAATTCAACTATTCTGCCTTTGGACGGTGTATTCAAAATTATCATTGTAAGCCGCGTTTGTGAATGCCAGCTGATATTCAAACGACACTACTTTCACTAAAACTGCTGCCAAGCGTTATTTCCTCGTACGATTTTTTTTAAACTTCGAGAACGGCCTTTTAAGGTCCCTATTAATGTTCTGATGAAGTAAGAAGGAAATTGTTCGAGCCGATATCACGTAACAACCGACAGGTCCAGATATTGACAACAAAAATATGAACTGGTGATTTCGGCTCGATCCATTTCCTTCTTACCTCTTGCCAAATAATACAAATTAATTAGGCATTAAAACTACATTCTTGGATATAATTCTCAAAGCAGTCATTGCATCACAGCATAATAACAGGTTTTAGATTTTTAATAATAATAATAATAATAATAATAATAATAATAATAATAATAATAATAATAATAATAATAATAATAATAATAACAATAACATAATAAAACTTTATTTAGGCAGTGTAGCCCATTCTGCTTCAAGGCTGGTATCCAGGGGGCCCTGCATTGTGATATAACAAAATTACAATAATATCTTTGAAATCTAGAAATATAAAATTAACCTAAATTTTCGATGTTGGAATATTAATAATAATTATAATAAATATGAATATAAAATGAATATAAATTTAATATAAAATATAATATAAATTATAATAAATATGAATATAAAATTATTGGATGAATCAAATCATATCATTTATTAAACAGACATCTTGGTAAGGTAAGGTAAAGACTTTATTGGTAAGGTACGGTAAAGACTTTATTTAACGATGGTAGCACGTAATAAAGACACTTATAAACTTGTGGCCCTCAGCTAATAAAATTACTATAAAATACTATAAAAACTATTATTATGGCCTTAACTTGCAGTCTTTCGACTGAATTACATGTTTGTGGAATACAAATATGGGATAATATTTTATAATAATAATAATTCAAAACACTCATTCTATTTTATATATTAATAATAATAATAATAATAAATAAAATAAATAATAATAATAATAATAATAATAATAATATATTTTATTATTTTGATCCCCAATCCTGCATCCATGATCACACATTTTATGGCTTTATTTGTCCATCTTCACTGTGTATAGGTTCTGGTGCTGGTAATAGCATCGCAACACAAGTTAATTGGAGGTGGAAGATTTGGACAAGTTTACCGAGGCGAATTTTAAGGTGGAGATGTTGCAGTCAAAATATTCCAAAGCAGAGAAGAACCATCTTGGAGCCGAGAGACAGAGATTTATGCCTTTATTTGTCCATCTTCACTGTGTATAGGTTCTGGTGCTGGTAATAGCATCGCAACACAAGTGACCCTATTGGAGTTAATTGGAGGTGGAAGATTTGGACAAGTTTACCGGGCGAATTTCAAGGTGGAGATGTTGCAGTCAAAACATTCCAAAGCAGAGAAGAACCATCTTGGAGCCGAGAGACAGACATTTATCAAACCACCATGCTGCGTCATGTGAATATATTGGGTAAGTACTTTGTTTTATATACTTCCTTGTGTTTGTTTATTTGGGGATCAATTCTTCACAGGATCTGGGATCATGGATGCAGGATTGGGGATTAAGTCATAGGATCTGGGATCATGGATGCAGGATTGGGGATCAAGTCATAGGATCTGGAATCAAGATTCAGTATTAGGGATCCAGTCACAGGATTAGGGATCACATATACAGAATCGAGGATCAGTCACAGAATTTAATTGGATCACTTCTGATACAGAAATTTAGTTTTATTTCAAAAGCATCAACAGATCTACCTCTTCAATGGGTGACATGTTCTAAAGGCATTACAGGTGCTAATTTATCTTCCCTCTTCCCAGCCATACATTATCTGTAAATTTACTCCTAAACGACCAGTTTTCCAAAATACCAAAAGCTCAGTTCCAAGCCAAATCACTATAGTTGGACAGCTTTATACTGTGAACAGTCCGTCCTTTTCCCTCCAGAATCAGTCGTGCCGAGTTTTGGAAGACTCGAATGCACGCTCCCCTCTCCCACCTCAAACTCGTCCCATTCTCCACTCGTTCGGGTCTTCCAAAACTCGGCACGACTGATTCTGGAGGGAAAAGGACGGAGTGTTCACAGTCCAGAACCGCCTCTCATAAGCAACCACAGAACTTGACATTTTGGGTGGTCGCTTATGGGATGTTCGACAGTATTTACTAAGAATGACATTCTTTAAGTGATTTGTGCAGTCCATTTTTTTGTAGCATGAAGTGTAATTGATGCTAATGAGGCAAAATGTAAACAACTGAAGTTGGCCTATAGTGAGAAATCATTATGAAGCCCACATATGTACGAGACCAAATCTAAATATTAAATCTGTAAAGGTTACCATCACCATGGATGTAAATAATAAAAACAAAAATAATAATAGTAATAATAAAATAAATAAATAAAATAAATAATAAATGAAACATTGGCTGTTTTACCAATACAAGATCACCCTTCCATGCCGGTACTTTAAGGAAGTCAATGCAAACTACCTTCACCAATTAGTTTACGTTGATCTATTTATCTTCTACTTTTGGGGAGTGGAGCAGTTGGTTGGAGGAAGAGGGTTTAAGGTGACATAAATGTATCATATTTAAGGTCATTGCTTTACCTGCAAGGAAAAAGGTCACAAACTCATCAACTAACTCCTCAAGTGTAACAGAGGGATTGTTTGCAGTCATCAGAATAATATGTTGTAGAATGTCGTTTGGAGTATCCTTCCCATCTTTGATGGCAGCAATTCTTTCGGTGATAATCTTCCTTCCATATTCTCTAACAAATCGTGAAGCTTTAATAACTTTCCACTGAAACGGATACATGAGGACGTTGATTCTGCAAAACATGTCTGTGAATGACTCTTGTATCCCTTTGAGTACCAAGTAATTGGCCAGTAAGAATGGGCAGTTCTCATCTTGAACAGCATTCAAATCCACATCAAATGCAACCTATTGTTTTAGAACAAATAGTTTAAATCTTGTGAAGTTGAGTTAGCCTATGTCATGTAATAATAATAATAATAATAATAAATAGTAATAATTGTAAAAATACTAAAGTTCTAAGTAATATTTACTACATGAGCGGCCATGTTGTATCGGTAGATATAGATCCAAGTCATAGGCAAGGATCTATATTCTAATCTCTGATACAACACGGGCGCCGCAAATGCTGTAAATGACTTCTAAACCTCCATCCAAATTTACCTAGTATTCAATTATTTTTCAGCAAATAATGCAATAAAATCACAACACTTTCTTGTGAAGGTTTTACTAATCAGTTTTATTAATCAGTTCTATAACTAAAACCTGACAGGTCTGTATGGGGGTATAAAGGTCCATGCACCTGACCAAATGGATAGCTCCCATTGGCCTAATGGCTCATGAATTATTAATGAGTTTTGAATCGACAAAACAAAAAAATGATCACATGAAAAATGAAACCATACACTGATAGACTTTAAATAAAACTACAATATATCATTATGAATTACTAATTAAATCTAGCATCCCTCGATCACTCCTCCTCCCCCCATCTCCTGCCCCGGGACAGAATATATTTCTGCTTTGCTGAGAAAAGTTGTCAAATTGTCTGGTTTCCAAATATCAGATGTATTAAGAAGTAGTAAAGCAGCAAACGTGATAATTTTAAAGAATAATTTGAAATGATTTGCTTTAATTTCCTAGATGTGTTTCGACAGAAACTAATGTCATTATCATTACTAGCAAAGTGACCTGAAAGTACATTTGAATAACACATAAATAGAATATAAGAGGGAATTCCCAAGTGAATATATACATGTAAATTAGAAGGAAAGCATCAAGTTATAAACATTGGCACAAATGATTAAGAATGGGTTTCTCCCAGTATAATATATGGAAATTAGTCAGGTGACTTTTTGTTATTACATTCATCAAATAACCTATTGTTCTTCATTCACTAATGGCTAATTTCATTACCAGGTTAAGTCCTCTTGTATTAAAGTAAATACCACACAATGAGGATTTACTTTCAAGATGGTCACATGAATGTACGTCTAACCTTTCCAATAATATCCAGAGTCACTCTAGCAAACTCTTCAGCGATATTAACTGCAATATTTTGATCTGCAAATTGTCCAATTTTCTCAATCAATTGATCACAGATTGAATTAAATTCTGGCATTAAGTTCATGAGGTATTTCCTGTGAAATCCTGAGTTGAGCAACATCCTTTTACGAAACCATACTTCGTGATCGCATTCTGTAAGGATCCCCTGTCCAAAAGCTCTTGCTCCAAATACATTTTTAAGTTTCTCGTATGAGCTTTTGGGTTTTGGCAAATTTAAAGTCAAAAAGACTTTCTTCGTTACATCGCGCCCAAGAACGAATACCGCTGGCTTGTGGAGAAACCAGAGGACAAACACATTCCCATGCAGCAAGAACAATTCCTGCATAATTTCGTCGAACACTTTCCCTTGCTTTCGCCTTCGGTTAATGAAAGGAATGTGTCCCAATATAAAGTTATCCAAACTCGGGCTTGGAATATGACTGTATCGACGGTGAATGTGCACCAAATACGCAATGAAAGCTATGGTAGCCAATGCAATAAGTAAAAGAAGAAAGAGAAAAATACATGCTACCACTGAGAAAAGCCACATGGCAAAAACAAGCGAATTTACTGAGTTCGTGATCTACCGTATTTTATGCAGACATTTTGAGTACACAGGGATCCCGAAAGAAAACCAATCTCGTTTTGGTGCAATATTGTGTTTCTTTCGGGCTTCCTGTGCAATATAAACACGCTACAGTGTAGCATACATTTTTGTCTTTCTTCTTTTCCTTCTTGCAGTGACTAGATTATGCATATGTATATTATGCATATGTACAGTCATTTGCAAAAATTCTGGCCGCCACGATATATCACTATATCGGGTGCATTATGGGTAATTAAATAATACTATTTTGAGTTTCCTAACTTATTAAATGAAGCAAAATTTACAAACAACAAACGTATGACTAAAATAAACATTATATACTAAATATTTATACCAACTTTGCTGGCGTTAACCCGCTTTAAGGCGAAGTTGCTATTATTTAATTACCCATAATGCACCCGATATATTGATATATTGATATACTTCGTAGTGGCCAGAATTTTTGCAAATGACTGTATGTATGTATATGAGCGATGCGAAAAAATGCCATTTTTGGTCCTTGAAAAATCACCGGTGATTTTCTCGTGACGTCGCCGGTAGAAGACAGCGGTTGTCTTCTACCGGCGACGTTTGTGCATACAATTACCCGTTCGATTTGAATTCCCAGTTCTGAACTATGCATCGTTTCACCATTTATACCGTTAATTTATTATTATTATTATTATTTTATTTATTAATTTGAACAGTCTATATCGTTTAATACTGTCTACCGGTCGGGAGGAAGGGGGGGGGGGGGGGGGGGGGGGGGGTATGGGGTGGGGGCTGGATACTCCCTTTGTCCAAGTGCTAGGGGAGATCGGCGGGCCTTCTGGGGTTGAAAATATTTCCGGTTTGAGTTCCGACTTCCGACTCAAACTGTCAGTTAAGTTACATGACTCCGTACCTCTTAGGGTCAATTGTTATTTATTTTCTTTATTGAACGAGCACGAAAGATATGATATAATATGATGAGAGACAGCGAGTGTCATAAAAACGAATAATGTTAGTGAGAGGGATTTTGCTTTTTTGGATCGAATAATGAGGTAGAAGGCTAGGGCGGGAACGATGAGGGGGAAGATGATCGTCCATAGAAGCGAGGGAGGGTAGAGGTCCCTGTGTCTGTTATCAATACTGATGAGGATTTGATGGGGAAAAGGGTTCACCATAAAATTAGTCACAATGAGAGAGATAGGTGGTTTTTGTGGACTGTGACTTCTGTAGAGGGTTGGGATGAGGAGGGAACTGTAAATTTTAATATTAAATACAGTCAACTCTCTCGTAAGCGGACACCCTCGGGAATTGAAAAAAGTGTCCGTTAGTAGAGCTGTCCGCTTATGAGAACTATTCCCGTAAGCGGACACCAAAGAAAAATAGGGTGGATGTCCGCTTACGGGAGAGTTAATTACGTTTTAATCGGTAGAGAAAAATAGCAACTGAACCGTACACCTTGCTTCCCCACGAACAAATGGAGATTTGACAAAACCGATCCCCACTGTTCTGTTGCTCTGTAAAAGGTCATATTTTTGTTGATGTATTGCAAATTAAAGACAAATTCCATTGCCGAAAGTCCATTATTATATGGTGTGCCCGCTTACGAGAGAGCGTAAACAAAAGAAAAATCCAATTTTCATTTTCAAAAGTGTCCGCGTCCGCTTACGAGAGAGTGTCCGCTTACGGGAATGTGTAAATACAGAGTTTGACTGGGAGGTAAAACGGGGATTTGAAAAGGTGTCCGTAAGTAGAGCTGTCCGCTTACGAGAGTGTCCGTTAGCGGAGAGTTGACTGTATGATGGGTGGCAAGGGGAATACACTTTCCCTTTAATGGTTGATATTGATTGTGGGGATCTTGTTTTGTTGTCTGTTATTGGTAGTGATTTTGAGTGTAAACGTATCAGTCAAATGTGGGAGGATGGTGGTGTTTCTCATTGGTGGTCGCGGGGACAGAAATGTGTGAATGTGATGATCATGTGGGGTTCTATGTTGTTTGTTTTGATGAGGTGTGGAGTAGAGGTGAAGATGACCCTTCCAATGATGGCATTTCTTTCGAAGTGCCCCTCGTGTACCTATGGGTGATAGGCGCTTTAAGCAATGAGTTCAGGTTTCTTTCATCTTTTTCATATATAAAACTATGATAAAGATAACAATGTTTAAATGATCATACAGGAATTCTACTAATTTATATTGATTGTATAAATGTATTTTTATGTAATTTTATATTTAAATTATCAAATTTAGCTTTATTAAAAGCATTTTAAACATACAAAGTTTTAAGAAATGTATATTCATAGACATATTATTTATTAGGATTTATTTACCACTACGAACAAAATTATAGATATATTATTTATTAAATGCATTTGTACAATGTATTAAAAAATATTTTTGTTAAAAAAATACATATACTATATATTACAAAATATTATGTTAAAAAATCCTTTTGGCTAAAAAAACATAACCAACAAAATATTTTGTCATCGCTTCCAACAACAAATCCTGTTGGACTGGCTTAAACATCTACTCCACTCCTCCACTCTCCCAGCCAATGCCTCGGCGATCACCAAAAACGACGATCCTTTCATATGACTGTATTCCCCTTCACTCTCCGTATACTTCAACACTTCGCATACTACATAGTCTGAGAACAAATATCATTATCTGATAAGGTTCCGCGGGATTTTTGTACTGAAAGCAAGCCACCGGTTTAGAAGTGTTCTAGTAAACACGAAAAGGCTATGCCAAAATGGTAATTGTCAAGCGATCAAAGAAGCATTGAAACAAGCTGGAGCAAGAAGGTCTCCTTGGTCATATTTAAGATTATTAAAATATCTAATTATTATCTAGAAATTATTGAAAAGGACGGAGGCAAGTGAATCAATGTTTGTTATTTAGAAAAGTTTGGTGAGTAATGGTACAGTGTTTATTGAAGTTATAAGGAGCTTTATATTCCAGCCTCGTTTCCATGCTTGGGAGGTCGTAATGCTATAGTCTTAGCTCATGCTATAATAGTTATATATTATGTAGAATTTGCGCTTCTATTCTACATTCGACAATTCAACCAAGCCTGCTTTTCCTTACTAGAAATTCAACAAATTAAATTTTATATATGTGTGATGAGGAATGTACTTGTCGAGTTGAGATTCGGTTTGCCAAAAGAAATCTACATGACCTTAAACGCTGTTTGCAAATACCCGATCGGGTTGTTTGTGTCCAAAGATGTCCAAGCGTTGTGTGTTTTTTTTTTTAAACAACCTGTCATAACCCTGTCGCTTTATAGATATAGTACATCGCTTTACCGTGCTTATGTGAAGAAGTACAGAAAATGACCAGAGGGAGATATGTTCTACGGTTAAGTGATGTGACTAAATTTTCATTGTGAAATTTCAAATAACTTTGAAGATCCTTGCAAATGAATCTTTCTGGGTCAGAAGGAAATGGACGGAAGCATGGGAAATTGCAAAGAACAAGAATGCCTTATTTGGTAGAGACTCTGCGTGAGTTTCGTAAAAAAATCCATTCAATCCCTGATGATGGGCCAGGAACCCGAAAGCTTGGACATTAAAAAATCCAATTACGTGGAAGAAACAGCTTTGAAAGTGAAACTTTGAAAGTGTTTTGTAAATCTTCTAATGAATAAAGAGACAAACAACAAAAAGAAGAATGAACATTTTCACTTATTGTTTTACCTTAGAGTACTTGTGAAACAAAACGAAAACGTTTAGAGTAATTGTTATTATTTTTTTCAAAATAGTGAAAACCATCCTACCGAGATTATATTAATTGAAAGATGTGGTGCTATTTAATTACATGATAAAAAACATATACATGTACATTCTAAATAATTAGTACTTTTTCACAGATATAATGCTCTATGATGATATATCTGACTTTTATATATCTTTTGCACATTTTTACTGTAATATTAAGGTATCAGGGTACCCCTAGCCTGCGAATACAGCCGCTTTTTTACGCTCGCCACAGGGGTCTCCCGAAAGAAGCGTCTGCGGAGTGAGGCCCAAATTCCTGTACTGTGACCTCTGAGGTCATGACAGCTCGTGTTGTAAATCTGATACAACACAGCCGCTCATGTTGTGAACACTAATTCCAAACGGCCTGAGTTTGTTGATTCGGCAATCAAAATTATTGTAGAACATGATTTTATTCATCTGTGCATATGATAAGTCCGATACAATCGCCCACGGCTCGACATTGTAATATTTTGTTCAGGTCGTTGAGTTTAATTTATGCAAATAATGCGATTACCAGCAAGCTGACCAATCAGCTTCTTTGACCAGAATCGGGTCCAAAATGACGTCACAGTACAGGAATTTGGGCCTCACTCCGCAGACGCTTCTTTCGGTAGACCCCTGTGGCGAGCGTAAAAAAGCGGCTGTATTCGCAGGCTAGGGTACCCCAAAAAACCTTTCAAACCACCGGTTTTGATTTTTTTTTTGACAATCAAATCAAATTGAATATTATCTATCATCTCCAAAAAACAGAATCTAAAAATATTTTTTTCCTAAAAAGTTAGAATCAAAAAACGAATTTTGGATTTCATTTGATGCAAAAAGATGTTGACAAGCAAGCTGTCAACAGCACTCACGCAACAGACTTTCCACAAAGATTCAGATGCGAAGAAAGTATCCACAAATCGTAACTGCTCACTCAAAACATCCTTGAATATCGATGCTAACCCACACACGGTCAAAGTGCTCGTATTTTCCGCCAACAGTAACTTTGTTTTGCTGCCTCGTTGTGTTTAGAACGCTACATACTGTAAGGATCTACTTATGAATGCCATTCATATGTCATCAGGTATTTATCAGGTATTATCCACGCTTGTGTAAACAAAGGCCCCACTTGACTTGAAAACTCTTTTGCCTTTTATTTCGGAAACCAACAAAATAGCTATGAATCAAGCGCACATTTTGAGTTCCGGGTCAAAGGGATTTTATCCGATTTAGCTGACATTTGGCAGACACTTTGTCAGATAAATATTCTTCAAAAGGTGTCTCCGAATTTTAATATTCAATTTCCTTCGAAAGTTATAACTTGTTTTGTAAAGTGTTTTCCAGTTTTTGCAACAGGTTAATTTATCGATAAACGGAGACACTTTTTTTATAAGTTATATCTCATGAGCTTATAAAGGTATTAGTCGAGGATTTCCGATAAATTGCGGCTGTATGGGACCTCGGCGATGATAGTGATTGTTCTGAACGTAAATTAGCATACCGCTTGTAAATTAGTACTACGAATTTCATCGAAGTGTGGCACACCCTAACAAAACGTCCGTTAAATTGCCCATTACAAAAAAGAGCAGGGGACTGGGAGCGAGTTTCTTATAATTAATGTATTTACGAAATTAAGTTTATGACATGAAACAACATGTTGTAATTATCATATGTGCAAAGTTTGATGTGATTTGAGTGAATTCTGTCGGAATTATAAAATTTTGAAATTTTACAGTGAATGTATGGTTTGGGTAGACAACCATTCTCGTACCCAGAGCCCGCTCGTCATTTGGTTTGTCGCTGGCTCTGGGAATCCCTGAAATTTTAGCGAATTTCATTGGCTGATGAAATCAACAATGACTGATCGTATTTGATTGGTTCATGAGATCAACAAAGATTCAAACTTGCAAGGCGAACGAAAGGAATGACAGCGACGGTTGTATTTTCATACAATGGTATTCCGTTATTGAATTATAAAGCTATGGAAATGAGAGTGACTGTGTAGACATAAATTGATCTGAATTCGTAAAGGGGGATCTAACAATACATAAATTATAAAAGTAAAGTAACGGCTACAGACACAATCGATCGTACTCGCTTCGAGTATTCAAAGGAATATTTTTATAATTCAAGAGAAACAATAACAAAGCGGAAGACAGGAAGGTTCACATGCAAGATTATATTAGAACATGTATTTATCGTCCAGCCCGTTTACCGCAACAGAGCCAGAGAAGAACCGGTGATGAACGTCGAAGGGATTTTAAACGGCTACACGAAGATAAATGTACAAACTTGTGTACTTGTTAGTTTGAATATTCAAACCAACGTAAATACTACGTAGCCAGTAGACTCTTCCACAGTACCCGCTCTCAGCGGTCTTTAGTATGAGCATGCGCTCTGACGACTTGGTCGTCAAAATTTGACGACCGAGCAACAGGGTTTCCCAGAGCCAGCGACAAACCAAATGACGAGCGGGCTCTGGGTACGAGAATGGGTAGACAACGTAAAAAAATAGAGAGTTTGTATGGGAAAATGTACATCTTTGATGCCCTCTAGCATCGTCAATATTAAGCCAAAGTTCACCAAACTTTCCAGATTAGCTAAGTTTGGTCTGCTCTCTCTGAAAATGATGCCCACTTTTGCTAGTTTCTTATTGAATTAGTTTTACGGACTTGGTCCCAGTCCCCTGCTCTTTTTTGTAATGGCCAATTGTGTGCCAGACGTCTGCGACTCCGCCCACTCGGGTTCATGTTTTTCTCTGCATTCCTTTCTCACGGACTCACATTTCTTGTTAGACGAGACATATGGCGGCTTCGAGAAGGTACGAATTCAAAGTTGAGTATGGATGCTCTAGAAGTGAGGAAAAGTGGACAAAGTTCTACATAGAACAAGATGAAATGAATTTCTTGAATGTGGAAACTCTGGTTGAACGTCTTCAACAGAAATGCGGCGGCTTTCCCTGTATGAAAATGAAGTATCTCGACCGCTCACTCGACTGGATCGATCTCAGTCAAGAGGACATGGATTCGTTCATAGATATGGTTGAGACCGCTCAAGTAGTCCCTGAAAGGGATAACATTCTTCGTATCACTCTAAAGGTCTCAAACATTGTTTCTCCTGCCTACAAACAAGTTCTTCCTTCTGATACTGGCAAGCGAATTCACTCTCCTTCGCCGGTCAAGATAAAGAAACGCTCTCGAAGTCGACTAGATTACAAACCTGCAAGTACAGTTAATGTTTATGTTACTCCTACTCAGAAATTGTTTGACAAGTTGCAGACAGACAAAAGAGAACTACAGAGCAAAGTGGCCAAGAAAGAGCACGAGTTGCGGGAGCTAGAACAAAGCTTCGAGTCCCTTCGAGAGAGCAGTAAGGAATTCCATTCAAGGCGCGTCTTTGTGTACAAAATGTCACACTGGCGGGCACAATCGAACAAGATGTACTTTCGCAACTTGTATTTCTGCCACAATATGTGGGGATATAAAACGCCACCCAGAGGAAAATAAATATCTAAAGGATCAAAAGGATGAGTTAAAGGCTTTGAAAGTCAAGTTAACCAAAATTGAACAAGATATCAAGAGTAAGGAAGAAGCATATAAATCAGTAAAGAACACTTTTGCCGCTCAAGTCCAAAGTGATCTTATCAACTCTGATCCCAAAAGATATTTACGCCCTACACTACAAGGTCACTCCGTCCCAAATTGGTTGCTGGTAAACTCTGACATTCGAAAACTTGAACGGATTTGTCATGGGAAAGTTCCTGCAAAAGCAGAAATACCGAAATTGTTCAAAACGTATAACGATAATTTTGATATTTTACAGGATTCGCCTAACATTCAAAATCGTGTCCATCCAGTAAAGGATCTGTGGGAGAAAAAGGGAGTGAAATTTCCCGGCAAAGGAACTGTACCAAATTCATTGTGGTCTCGACAGCAAAGTGTTTCCCAAGCAGCCACCCGTACGGTATGTTCAGATTCGAGCGATGAATTTGAAGGCCTTGATCTGCTTTTTCAAGCTGCAACATTTCTAGACGACGTTTAAAAATGAAATACTCTGATCATGTTTAATGTTTAGTTCAAATACTGTTCTGTTGAGTTGTTCAAATACTGTTCTGTTCAAATAAACAAATTGATAAAATTGACCTGACTGAAATATAATTGATGTCTCAGTTTTGCCGCGGCGCGCGCGGTACAGTGACGAGAATATAACACGAATTGATTATTTGGGTGCTTTATTGATTTAAATTTCCCAGCGCTGCAAATGAAAATTCTTTAGCGAAAATGTATATAATTTACACATTCATAGAAACCATGCATATCAGTTGTGGTGATTTGTTTGAGAGCTTCGTATACCGCCACATGCAAATTGTCCCTGAGAAGATCACGGTAGTCCACTCTATGCAAAATAGTCTTTAGCTTATTAAACACTAATTCTATAGGGTTAAGTTCTGGAGAGTACGTAGGCAGGTAAATAAGAACGCAACCAATGTCATCTAGCCATTCACCCAGAATCTGGCCACCTTGAAAACGGTGTGTAGCACAGTTATCCATAATAATGTGATCGCCATATTCTAAAATGGGCAGTCCATCGGGCTGAAAGTTTTGCGAGGCTTCATGAAAAAATTCTAAGAACTTGAGAGTATCTGTAGCTCCTCTGACTGTGTTAGCATACATGAGGTTGTCCACGCCAGAGGAGATTCAGTGTGATATTTGGCGACTGTGCATTTCGAAAAATTTCGACACAGCGAGTTCCAACCAGTGAATGTCCGTAACTAGGATTCGCAACATTAGGTAGCTTAAAACCACTCTCATCAAAAAACTTGAGACGGTATGGGTCTATAGTTGAAATATAGTCCACATATGCCTGACAGTAAGCTATGTTAGCAGGAGTGAACTTTTCAGCAGCTGGCCGAACCATTTTCTTTCGTGACCACTGCCCGTCGTGCATCCATGTTCTCACCGCGCGATTTATCGCTACGTTGTTTGTACCACTAGGAATGTTACAGTACTCGTTGATCTCCTTCAATAATTCGCCTGAAGTCAATGAAGGTCTATCTGTTTTTAAAAACTCTATGAATTCAAGATCATGTTTGGAGATTTTTTACGCCACTTGCTTTGGACTTTGAGCGCAGTTCGTTGCCAGTTATGCAAAAATTTCTCCAAATCTTGATTACTGTGTCTCTCTTTAACTTCAATTTTCTTGCAATGGCTGCGAAATTTCCAGGAAAAAAATCCAGTCACAATATCCCCGCCACTTTCGACAATCTCGTCTATAACTAGGGATCGAAAATCATTTCCTAGAGGCTTTCCTTTAGTATATACACGTCCGAGCTGACTAACATCCATCATACTTCGTACGAGAAAGGAATGCAGAGAAAAACATGAACCCGAGTGAGCGGAGTCGCAGACGTCTGGCACACAATTTAACGGACATTTTATTAGGGTGTGCCACACTTCGATGAAATCCGTAGTATCGCAGGCGCACTTGGACTGACCCGACGTATGTAAAACGTGTTTTGGAAAAATGTCGAGTAAAAAACCTGAAATTACATGGTCCTTCGAGCCGGATCAGTGGATCTGTGAATGTCTAGATGTTTGAAAGTTCATCTGGAGTATTGGAATTGTTATTGTTCATTGAAGAATTCAACTAAGGAGAGTTGGTCTCCTCGTGTTTAGTTGTGAAATTTACGGCTTGGCGATTCGGCGCCATTGAAGTTAACTGAGTCAAGATTGAAATCGAAGAAGAGTTGGTCTTCCTCGTGTTTATCTGTGAAATTTGTGGCTCTAACTTGGCGATTCGGCGCCACTACTGTGTTAAGTCAAGGAGTGTTGATCCTCCATGTATTAAATTTATTTGAAAAAGCTTCGAAGCATTCATTGGCGATTGGCGCCAAAACCGTCGACTGGCGACAAACGAGAAGTTGTTCTCATCCAAAAGTTGTTCTCATCGTGAATATTGAAGAAAATATTGAAGATTATTGCCTAATTCGTCTCTCATTGTGCTAAAATGGCCGAAGGCTTGGAAGCTATCAAGAAAAAGAGACGTTTTCTGAGGAAATCTCTAACGGACACGTTAAAGTCTGTGGATGAAACCTTGTCTACGGAGGGCGAGGATAATTATGCAGGAGTTCAAGTTTTGAAAGATAGTTTATCTAATAAATGGAAGGATTTGCAGGATCTTCAAACATCGCTTGGTATCTTTTTGGAAGACAGAGACATAGATAAAGAATGTAAAGACCATCATGAGTATGAAATGAGGGTACTGGATTGCATGGCTAAAATGACTGTGTACTTGAAGCCCAAAGAAACCAGTCAACCTGTCAGCTCAAGTGGAGTCAACAAGTCGTCTCCGTCTTCTACTAATGTTCAAGTCAAGCTTCCTAAGATTGAGCTTCCTACCTTTGATGGAGATATTTTGACATGGCAACCTTATTATCAGTCGCTGAAAGTATCTATAATAGAGAATACCTCTTTAGCGGATGTCCAGAAGTTTGGAATATACCATGAGATCATTGAGAGGATCAGCAGCAGAGGCAGTGAAAGGATTCTCTGTCGTTGAAGCGAATTATAAACCAGTCTTAGAAACTCTGGAACAGCGATTTGGAAAATCAAGGCTGATTTTAGATGTACACATAAAGAGTATGATTCACGAAAATCGGTTAGCATCTGACAATGCAACATCTATGAGAAAGTTTATGACAAGGTGGTTGGAACATCCGTTCTGTTGAATCTATGGGAGACAAGTTCAAAGCAGAAACTCTAGCCCCTGTTCTGGTTCCACTTATTGTTGACAAGTTACCCAAAAGAGTTGTGAAAAAGTGGGAGCTTGAAATCGGTGACAATAAGGAGGACTGCATACCAGTGAAAACTTTGCTTAACTTTTTGGAGCAAGTTATCATAGCTAAAGAATCTACTTCTCAGTCATCTCCAGTAGAACCAAGTCTGACTTTCAGAGAAAGCGGAAAGGGTGGATTCCCCAAACGAAGACCTTCAACATCCGCATTGTGTTCGTCGACTTCAACTGCTAGTAGAGAAGCCTGTTCAGTGTGCCAGAAGAATCATAATGTCTACTCATGTGTTAGCTTCTTGACATTGACTGTTAGAGAAAGATTTCGAAAAGATGGTTCCAAAGGTCTGTGCTTCCTGTGTTTAGAGGCTGGTCATATGGCAGACAAGTGTCAAAAGCCTTTGTGCAAGTACTGCCAAGGTCGTCATAACAGTCTTCTTCATATGGATCAATCTAAGTCTGACACCCGTTCATCTCTGTCAGGGTCAACATCTTCTACCAATGTAGTTGCCAGTTCGATTGCAACAGGAGGTATTGGAAAAGTGATCTTGCAAACTGTACCAGCAATTCTATGTGGAGCTAATGGAAATACTAGAGTTGTGAGGTGTTTCCTTGATCCAGGTTCACAAACGTCATTCATCAGGCAAAGCATCGCTGAAGACCTTGTCTTGAAGGAAAAGACATAAGGATATCAGTTTCAGGATTTGGTGGAATTCAGGAGAAAATCTCACTCAGACAAAAGATTGCCTTCACACTAGCCCCTGTTGAAAACCCTGGACTGCGTCGTGATGATGAAGCACTCACAGCTAAGTCATTTGCTGTCCTGCTGATGCTATTGAAGTCTGCCCTACGCAGTGGTCTCATCTCAAAGACATCAAGTTTCCTGAGGAGTTCCCAAGAGATGAACAAACGATTGATGTGCTCATTGGTTTAGATTTCTATGACACTATCATAACAAGAGACATAGTGAAAGGTGGCCCATCTCAGCCAATTGCTGTTAGATCGACTTTAGGATGGATCTTCTGTGGACCCACTGGTGGTCATGATCAAGAATGTACTGTTTCTATGCATATCAAGGTTAGTCCTGATTATCAATTGAATGATACCCTTCAGAAGTTTTGGAGTCTTGAGTCAATCGGTATCCAAGCTGACGAAAGTCATGTTTCAGCTAAGAATGAAGAACTAGTGTTAAACACGAAGACGCGCTATAAAAGGGCGTCTTGCGTGATCGCTCCGCCCACAATTTGTGAATAATAATGAGTTTCAATATGGCGGCTGTCAAACGTGTGCAAAGGTTTGTAAAGGAGCTAGAGAATTTCATAGAAAAATGACAATAAAACAACGTAAACTGTGTTACAATTGCTTTTCTTTTCCTTCACAATGTAGTTTTGATGTAATCTTTCTGAGAATGAATGTTTTTTCCCCGATATTGAACACGGCAAACTGCGATGTTGAATTTTCGCGCCGACAACTCATAAGCTGTCTTCTTCGATACTTGGTATCCCTGTCCTATTTCCAGTGGACTGGAAATATATGAGCCCACATGTTCCTGTCATAAAGTGTATGCAGTCTATATGCAGTTTCGTATCTAAAATTATGCGCCCACTTTGGTATATTATTATAAACAAACCATCCAGCTAGTCGAGAAGATCAAAGAAGTGTCGGCGAAGAACTGTCCGAATAATGAGGTAAATGTGTCGATCATTTGTACATCTCTGTACTTTTATGGTAGACATAGTAAAGGTAAGGTTTCGAGACCTATGTTGAGAATATATTTTACAACAAACGTATTCTTTAGGATTGCAAATGTATTTTTTTTTGCACGTCAACATGACATGGACATGTAAGATAAATTGTAAGTTCATCATGGCTCAGCAACATACATGTACGAAGAAAAAGCGACTTCAATTCTCTTTGAACATCGAACTTCCCCTCGGTGAAGAGAGTCGCTTGCAGAGCATAAAAGAACGATTGCAAACTTGCAAGAAAAAGCTGGGGTTGTCCAAGAAATCCTCCTCGACACAGAATGCTGACTTGATTGAAACACTTCTTCTGGCCTTTGAGTACGACTACTTGAAATCAAGCAACTCCATATCCTCCATATCATCCACTGAATCGCCTACATCATTCCGAATTTCGCCCCTTCGCAGCAGAGACCTGAATTGCCCGCCCACACCTGGTTCTTTCAATCCCCTTTCTCATTATGTTCTGTGCACTCCACCACTTTCTGCCTCTACTCCTCGTCAAGATAAACCAGCTGCAAAGATACAAGACAAATCAAGTCAGCGTTATGTGCCGAGGACGGAGCAAGTAACAACCTCAGCATCCAAAAATGATCAAATTATCCTTTGTACAGAGGGATCTTTACAATCCCTAGTGAGTTTTTTTTTGTCAAAAACCAAGGCAAATGCACATTCTGCCAACAACCATTTATTGCATCCTCTACCACATTTGCCAGGCAGGGGCATTGTGCCACAATGACTGTGGAATGCCTCTGTCTGGATAAATTGAAGTGGCTAACCTCTCCAATGATGACTGGAGGCAGCATTGTAAAATACTATGTCAACATGAGGTAAGAAGACAAATTTGCTATTGAATATATAATTGAAGAAACTGATTTAAATTTCTTTCCTTCCTCCCTTCTTTCCATCTCTTTCCTTCCTTCCCTCTTTCTTTTTCTTAGACTCGTACATGGTTTTCTGTCGAGTGGCTTGACAGAAACACAGTACACGTCTGCATGTGAAGCTGCATGTATTGGTGCAGTTGGTGAAAAAACATTTGATTCAGGTATATACTGATTGACTTTTGATAGATGATTGCTTATTGTTTACGTAACAGCATACATATACTGCTGCTCTAATACCACATGATTGACTCCAAAATAGACAGCAATGATAAACAGTCTAAAGAAATGAACAGATACATGTAGTTACTGTGAAATATCCCATTACAAGCCAGTTTTTGGTGGGCTTATAAAAATATATGGGTAGGGGGAGGGAATGGGTTAGCAATATTATATTGTCTATCACTAGTAATCTGGAAAAGCTTTATTTTACCAGACCCAGGTTGCACTAAAAGGTGGTGGTGGCTAGTGAAACTGGGGCCAGGATTTTACTACAGTACATCAAATATATTAGTGTGTTTTTACAATGTATGTTTGATTCTTATAGTCATACAAAAACTTGGCTATGCAATGGTTGTGGTCAGAGGTCTGTGCTGTTTCCATGGAAACAGCCAGGAGTGAAGTCAAAGAAACTGAAGCATATCAGAGGAATGGTGATGTAAGTACAGAACATCGTAAGCCAGTCAAATTGTGTGCATTGGAGGAAAATTTAAGCCAAATATTCATGATCAAATATATTTATTTTTTGCAGATTATAACATTGACGAGGTTGCACATGACTTTGTGGTGTCTCTAAAGAAATGGTTTGAAGAACAACATATAGTGAACTTCTTTGACTCCTGGCATGGTTTGTAAAAATTGTATTTGACTCATTTATAAGTAACTGCTGGAATATTAATGTACTATAGGTGGTGTGATGGTGTTGTGTTGAAACAGTCAGCTGACAAGTCACCGACAATCGGCTGACATTTGATACATTCCTCTCATTGATGATAATAAAATTATTATGTAAACACTGTGGGTACAAACTACATGTACATATGTATATATGAACTGGTAACATTCAAAATAGATGTTTAAAATTTCCACTGTTATACTTATAATTTCAGGTGCCAAGGGAATTAGCAAAGCCATGAAAAATATCTGTGGTGGCCTTGTGCGGGACATGAATATCAAATGGTTCCCAGAGCTCTCTGATAAAGGTTGAACTAACAACTACTATACCACTACTACTAATAATAGTACTACTTAGTACTATCATTGCTACTGTTACTTCTGCTGCTTCTGCTACTACATGCACTACTAGTGCAGTACTGTTATTGCTGATGCTATTACCACTGTACTTTATAGTCAGGTTTTGTGACTAAAGTAAAATGCCCTGTTTTGTTTGCAGCCAAAGCAACACGAACTCATGTTTACTTTGCAATGAAGAACAATGATGGCACTGCAGGCAATTTTAGAGAGTACATTCTGAATGTAATCAATCACTATCAAGTTAGTATTCCAACTTATATAATATAATATTAGTATATACAGTCATTTGCAAAAATTCTGGCCGCTACGAAATATCAATATATCAATATATCGGGTGCATTATGGGTAATGAAATAATACTATTTTGAGATTAAACAAAACAAAATTTACAAACAACAAACATAAGACTAAAATAAACATTATACTAAATATTTCTACCAACTTTGCGGGCGTTAACCCGCTTTAAGGGGAATTTTCGATTATTTAATTACCCATAATGCACCCGATATATTGATATATTGATATTTCGTAGCAGCCAGAATTTTTGCAAATGACTGTATATATTATTTAATTGTTATTGAATTTTCTGTGTTTTGAATATCTGCCCATATGCGGATACTGTAAACTGCTGCTTTATATACATTGTAACTAAGGAGGGGGTTTATATCCATAGGGGGGGGGGAGGGGTGTGGGGGGGGCTTATAACCGGCAGTTTACGGTATATGGAGAATATTACAATGGTTATTGAACATTGTACATTTACTATATACACCTAATTTCAAGAACGTTGTCCAAATAGCCAAATACGAATTCATTCAAAAGACAAAAAGAAACAGTTCAGCTTGAGTACACTTCTTTTGTCTTTTAATGAAATCCTATTTGGCTTTTTTGATTATTATTGGACAACGTTTTTGAAATTAGGTGTATATATTATGTACATTGTAAACAATATTGCAAACTTTCATTACTTAATTGTCACACACAGTGTAAACATGACAAATGTTCAGCTGAGTCCAGATGTACCAAGCCTGGCTATGTCATGAGCAAGAAAACTTTGACAACTCCAGCTGCCATTTAAACATTTGAGAAAACACTAAGGAACCTGACAGTATTCAAATATGCTGATTCATACCTGAAAGTATGTAATGCATAATATCCATTCCCACATTGATGTAAGCGGATGATGATATTGATAGCCTAGAATTGCCCATTACAAAAAAGAGCAGGGGACTGGGAACGAGTTTATTAGAATTAATGTAATTACGAAATTAAGTTATGACATGAAACAACATGTTGAAATTATCATATGTGCAAAGTTTGATGTGATTTGAGTGAATTCTGTCGGAATTATAAACTTTTGAAATTTTGAAATTTTACAGTGAATGTATGGTTTGGTTTGGGTATTTCAAGAACGTTGTCCAAATAGCCAAATACGAATTCATTCAAAAAGACAAAAGAAACAGTTCAGCTTGAGTACACTTCTTTTGTCTTTTAATGAAATCCTATTTGGCTTTTTTGATTATTATTGGACAACGTTTTTGAAATTAGGTGTATATATTATGTACATTGTAAACAATATTGCAAACTTTCATTACTTAATTGTCACACACAGTGTAAACATGACAAATGTTCAGCTGAGTCCAGATGTACCAAGCCTGGCTATGTCATGAGCAAGAAAACTTTGACAACTCCAGCTGCCATTTAAACATTTGAGAAAACACTAAGGAACCCGACAGTATTCAAATATGCTGATTCATACCTGAAAGTATGTAATGCATAATATCCATTCCCACATTGATGTAAGCGGATGATGATATTGATAGCCTAGAATTGCCCATTACAAAAAAGAGCAGGGGACTGGGAACGAGTTTATTAGAATTAATGTAATTACGAAATTAAGTTATGACATGAAACAACATGTTGAAATTATCATATGTGCAAAGTTTGATGTGATTTGAGTGAATTCTGTCGGAATTATAAACTTTTGAAATTTTGAAATTTTACAGTGAATGTATGGTTTGGGTAGACAACGCAAAAAAATACAGAGTTTGTATGGGAAAATGTACATCTTTGATGCCCTCTAGCATCATCAATATTAAGCCAAAGTTCACCAAACTTTCCAGATTAGCTAAGTTTGATCTGCTCTGTCAGAAAATGATGCCCATTTTTGCTAGTTTCTTATTGAATTAGTTTTACGGACTTGGTCCCAGTCCCCTGCTCTTTTTTGTAATAGCCAATTATCGTTCTGCTGACATACATGTATTATCCATCTGATGTTGTATAGATCTATTTATTATTCCACTTGCGCATCATTTTATCATATAAGGACAATAGACCACACAAAATGTGCAAGTGTATTACACAATAACTCACGTGCGCATGAAAAACATAGCCAAAATGGCTCAAACACTTCAGGAAACAAGCTGTATATTCATGAGTATTGTTGATTTTCAAAAGGTACTGAAAAATGTTTGTTCTTGTAGTGCAGAGAAACCTACTGGATAGAGAGCCTTCACTCCTCAATGCTTGTGTATGCTCCAAAAAGGATCAACTTTGGTGACGATGCATACAATATGCGCATACAGCTTGCAGTTTTAGATTGGGTATGTAAGCCATAAATTTTTTTTTTTTTTAAACTTTGCTGTGTACCTTGACAACCATAAGGTAACATTTCATTGCAGAATGAGAATGTGGGACGTGAAGTGTCATCTTTGCGACATTACGCACACAGCCGCTATCCCAACAGGTTGTCAGAAACAAGAGTATTGGTGAAGAAATCATTTTTATTCAAAACCCAAATTTGGGATTATTTTTTCACAAATAATACAAATATTTGAAACTTTTCAAAAGAGTATTGTATCTATTGCATATATGTATTTGAAATATTATTTATACAGTTCATGTACACTGTATGTACAATACATTGGTCAATGCATATCAGACAATGTCATGAGATAATAATATCATTTATCATATGACCCGTATTTCCCCGTGCGCGCGCTCTTAATAAAACCATTGGGAAAACGTCACGTGGTAAGGGCCGGACGTGTTGACGTACCCGGTCCGGAAAAAGCCGTCCGGCCCTGCTCGATTTTTGTCAGGAGATTTTTTATGCTTTTTTTGCAGCAAAATTAATTTTTTAATGTGAACAACAAAAGTGAACCATTTTTTTTTTTTTTTTTGATAAAATGTTTTGATTGGTTCTTCTAGCGTAATCGCGCGTTTGTGTTCTTGAATGATGCTTAGTACCAAAATGGTCCATATGAAATGGTCATATGATAAAATGCTTATTGACTGAGTGCCAATTATTTTCCCGTCCGGCCCTCCCACTCATTCAATAAGTACATAATATATGCAGAAATTATAAAATTGGACATTCTCCATAAATTACTTACAATGGTGCATTTGTAAGTACTATTTACAATTTTTATTTACAATTTTTATTTACAATTTTTATATACAATTTATTTTGAAATAAATTTCATTCCCTTTTGTGCCTCATGTATGGCATTCCCTCTGGGTTTGGAAACCTGCCTCTTGTATCATTGATGACACAGTGAGGCATTCTCTCTCGCTGACCATCAACCCTGTCTCCCAGCTCTAATTTCTTTGCCAGATAGACAGGGTTGCGCCAGAGTCCCAACCCATTGAGGGTATTCCAATAGTCCTTGTAATTTCGGCGCCTAGCAACATGGTTCTGAACATGAGCTTCTCCAAAACCAAAACGTTCAAGGCTGCCTGTTGCTACACAAGGACTTTGGAGGCAAAACTTGCAGGGTGGAGCATCAGGATTGTATGAGGATGGTTCGTCTAAAAAGGGATGAATAATATAATTCAGCATTCTTCGTTCAATATGAACAAGTCAACGACAGGCAATTTCAGCCGATAATTAGACATTACGCATTCATATTCATATACTGTCAGAATCGAGAAAAATGAACGATCTCCGTTTATCTAAATCATTAGTTTATTGCACTGAACTTTATAAATGATCATGCAAACACGTACATTGTACATTGTCATTGAATTTACATTTTTACAGCTATAGTACCTCAAAAGGTGGCAGTTCTTGTGTAAGTTCTTATTTCAGTTAGTTGATAATCATTCGAAGGTTCTTAGTTACTCTAACTGACAACTTATTATTGTAAAACTAGAGATACCTATTCCTGCAAGACTGGTTCAGTGTAATGGCAATTAGTTAGAAAATAATTTGTGTTCGTTCGAAGATAAGTCTTATAAAGTGAAATAAAGTTTATTAACTTTATATTATTATTGTATTTGGTTTCATACTAAAAGCGATGTTATATGATAAAAATATACCAATAATACACGGTACTAACCATCGCCGTCGGCGCCAAGAGTTATGCCATCCATGTCATCGTTGTTTTTGGTGTTGATAAATGTAGTTCTCGTAGTAGCCGTAGGCGTAGGGCGGGACTTTCTTCTACTTCGACACTGTTTTATCTTCTTGATTTCCCCGCCAGACTGATTTACAAATGCCTCAAGCATGTCTATATCCTGGCGGGGAAATCTCAGAATAACCTACGAAAGAAACGATTTTCAAAAGGTTTATTTGGTATCACTATCAGTGAATTTGAAATACCCTAAGGCTGGCCGCCGTCGTCCCGTACGGAACTGAGGAAGGTCAGTAAAAACAACGAACAGTTCAAACACCGTTGAAAGTATGCTAAATTACGAAAACATGAAATAAAACAGCAATTAAAAGCTTATTTGGATTATCTTTACGACTTACTTCTACGGTGTCCGGTTCTTCTTGGGCCATTTCTAGCTATAAAACTTCTCTTTGAGTCAGGAGCAGATTTGACAGGTCTTCACAGTGCGAGAGATTCAGTGCAAATGATTGACAAATCCAACCGACTTACCTTAGGTACCTCCCCTTTTATAGTGCGCGTTCGTGTTTAAAGAACTTCAAAGAAACATTGACATTTGAAAATGGGCGTTACGTAGCTTCTTTACCATGGAAAGATCAGCCCGTTACTGTGGAAGATAATCATAATCAAGCCAAGAATAGACTCTACAGTCTAGAAAGAAAACTTCTGCAAGATCCAGTTAAAGCTAAGTCTTACAGAGAAGCCATTAATAAATATGTTGATGATGGGATAGCAGAGGAAGTGCCTAGTGATGAAATTGTCCCATCTGACAATCGTCCTGTCTTTTACTTACCACATCATGCCGTTCTTTAAGAAGATAAACAAACAACTAAAACTAGAATTGTGTTTGATGCCTCAGCGAAGGGTAACAATGGGTTATCCCTAAATAGCTGCATTGAAGCAGGTCCAGCTTTACAACCAGATTTAGTTGGAATACTTCTTCGTTTCCAGAAGCATAGAATAGCTGTTGTTGGAGACATTGAAAAGATGTTTTTACAGATTGGCTTAAAAACTGAAGGCCGGGATTCTCATCGATATATATGGAGACTTAGACATTGACAGTACCCCTAAAGTGTACAGGATGACTCGAGTGACATTTGGTGTTATTGCGAGTCCATTTCTAGCCGTTTGCACTACCCAGGAACATGCACGAAAGCACAAAGAAAGTTTCCCTCAAGCCTCAGATGAAATCCTCAAGAATACTTATGTTGATGATCTTGCTACAGGTAGAGATGAAGTGCATGAGGCACTCGAGTTGCAACAGAATGTAAAAGAACTGATGTATTTAGCAGCATTCAATCTGACCAAGTGGTCAAGTAATTCAGCTGATTTAATGAGAGAGATACCTGAGAAAGATAGAGCATCTGATGCCCTTGTAAAGTTAGACAAAAGCTTGCCAGATGTTCATCCAATCACAAGCACTCTTGGTGTGAAATGGAATACCAATACAGACAGCCTAATGTTCATGCTCGGAATGGATTCACCACAGCTACAAGTCAAGACATACACGAAGAGAGAAATAGCTTCAGGTGCTGCAAGGGTATTTGACCCAATTGGCCTTATTTCCCCATTTACAGTACGGTCCAAGATAATGCTTCAAAGTCTATGGATTCTAGGTGTTGGTTGGGATGACCCCTTATCGACGTCTGTCTGCACAAAATGGAATCAATGGCTTACAGAACTTTTGGAGCTCAGCATGCTTCAAATTCCCAGATGTTATTTAAGCTTTCCATTGTCAACATGTACCAAGTTGGAGCTTCATGCGTTTGGAGATGCATCGGAAGTAGCATATGCTTCAGCTGTTTACATCAGAGCTGTGTCAAGAGAAGGAAATGTATCATCTTGTCTTGTGATGTCTGAAACTAGAGTAGCCCCTCTACGGAAAATTACATTACCACGTCTAGAGCTAATGGCTGCGGTAATTACTGCTCGATTATGTACATACGTTAAGAAGGAGCTTGACTGTCCCATTGATCGTATTATTTGTTGGACAGATAACTCAGAAACCCTGCACTGGATCAGAGGATCAGCCTCCCAATGGAAACCCTTTGTTGCAAATCGGGTTACGGAGATACAATCATTGTTGGATCCTAGTTTTTGGCGTTGTTGTGCTGGACCTCAGAACCCAGCTGATATACCCACAAGAGGTGTTTCTGCAGAGCAGCTAATGAACAGTAGTGTCTGGTGGAATGGTTCACCATGGCTTGAGAAATCCGAAGAGCATTGGCCTGAAGATTTGAGATCTTCCTCCAAGATTGCAGAGGTTGAGAGAAATAGTAAATCTATGCTTACATGTAATGTTGTACAACCAAGAGAAAAACTGATCGACATCACTAGATTTAGCAAGTACAGCCGACTAGTCAACACAATAGCGTGGATTAGAAGACTCATAAAGAACTTACGTTGTGTAAAAGAAAGAAGAACACTCAGCCATTTAACTGGGTTAGAGATTCAAGAAGCTGAGCATTGGTTGATAAAACAGGTTCAACTTGAATGCTTTCATGAAGACATTTCCATTGCACTAGATGGAAGTACTTCAAAGAACAGTAACTAACAAATCTCACTCCATTTGTGTGTACAAATTCTGGTCTACTTTGTGTTGGTGGTAGGATTCATAAAGCAAACTTACCTGAAGATGAGAAGCATCCTGCTATCCTGCCTTCCAGCCATCCTGTTGTAAAACTATTGATACAAGATGTTCATTGTAAAGAGCTTCATGCTGGTGTTGAGTATACTTTAGCAGTCCTACGACAAAGATTTTGGCTAATCAAAGGGAGATCTAGTGTTAGACAAGTGGTAAAGAACTGTCTTCTTTGTCGTCACTACCAAACTAAGCCATACATGCAAAGAATGGCACCTCTTCCTTCTGACAGGATAACTCCTGCTCCACCATTTACCAATGTTGGTTTGGATTTTGCTGGACCTCTGTATTTGAAAGACACTAACGACAAGGCCTATATTTGCCTATTTACTTGTGCTGTTACTCGTGCCATTCATTTGGAACTTGTAAGTAATATGACAGTTGAAAGATTTCTACTTGCATTAAGACGTATGGTTGCCAGACGAGGAATGTGTAGTATTATTTGGTCTGACAATGCTAAAACATTCAAGGGTGCAAGTAAGGAGCTAGACAGATGTTGGAGAGTTCTAGAAGCTGACGAGATGTCTCTGGCATTCTCAGAGAAAAGGATCCAATGGAAATTCATTGCTGAAAGAGCCCCTTGGTGGGGTGGCTTTTATGAGCGTTTGGTGAAAAGTGTCAAAGTACCTTTGAAGAAGATATTTGGAAATGCCATGTTAGATGCTGAACAATTAATGACTGTACTGGTTAAGATTGAAGCTCAGATAAACAGTCGCCCACTCACACATGTTAGTGTAGAACCTGATGACTTCAGAGCAATCACACCTGCACAGATTTCTTATTGGAAGAAACCTGCAATCATCTGGCCCTATCAAAGAAACCAACAAGAGAGAGCACACCTCTCAAGCCATAACTAAACGTTTTCAGTATCACCAAAGGCTTACAAACAGATTTTGGAAGAGATGGAGTGCTGAATATCTCAAGTCGTTAATCCACCTCAAGAAGTGGTTGAGTATTGGTCATGCAGTACAAGAAGGTGACTTTGTTCTTATCAGTGAAGACAATGTTGCAAGAGGTCTGTGAAAAAAGGCACGTGTAGAATCTACCCATGTTGGTCGTGACGATTTAGTAAGATCAGTTACTCTACGATTGCTGTCTGGACGGATGATGCGTCGACCAATACAACGTCTTCCCCAAATAGAAACTGTTGATGCAGATTTAGCTGTTGAGCTATCATAAGATGAACTTTGAACACATTTGAACTTTGTTGAACATTATGTATTTTATTACTTTTTGATGCACCCCTGCATCAGGCGGGATAATGTTCTGAACGTAATTAGCATAATTTGTATACCGCTTGTAAGTTAGTATCGCAGGCGCACTTGCACTGACCCGATGTATGTAAAACCACAGGCAGCCCAACCATTCCTTTTGAGGCTACTAAATAATTCAATAAAATGATATTTGCGTCTTTTTTGATGGGTTTCCTGTGGTAGAGCTCGCGCGCGCGCAATACGTTTTATATTGGGCTTCCTGTGTTGAGTAAGGTTTAATGTTGGGATCCCTGTGTGCGTCCCGCAGTACATGTGTATATTTACACAAGGTATGAAACTCGGTCACGTGACAATTACGTTTTTGCCCCTAATCTTTGTCAATATGACGTGAAAATTCAATTTTTCTTGGAATAACTAATCTTTACTGTATTCTCTAAACACTTCATAAGCTTCAGTCGTCTAACTTCACCGTACGCTGAGTAATTTTAATTTTGGCATTTTGTGCTTCATGGCCTGATGTGCGGTGCATTTTGTTGGTGCACTTTTCCGTGAGGCAGTCGGATTTTACCTTCGAGAGTACATCGGCAAGTGCTCGGTTGCTAAACATGACGTATTGGTACGTCAGTTCACGTCATGTTACTGTATACGCCATTTTGGTTTATGTCACAAGCTACATTGTTATATATCACTGTATTTTATACATACATACATACATACAAGCCTCATAATTTATCAAAACAAACTTACAAATGAACGAAATAGTTTTAAATGCAGAGCAAAGGAGAGTTTTGGATCGAGTAATGTGTGGCCACAACTTATTTATCAGTGGCAAAGCCAGTACAGGTAAGACATTTATCATCAAACACATTGTCAAGTTGATTGAGAAGACGAAGGCCATTGTTGTCACTTGTACAACTGGTATGGCTTGTACGCTTTACGAGAACGCTAAGACGTTACATTCATTTGCTGGGCTACGAAATGGACGAAGGAACATTGATGCGTTGGTCTCGTCGGTCATGAACAACACCGAGTGTTTGCAAAGATGGCGTTCAACTGAGATATTGATAATCGACGAGATATCTCAGTGTAGCATGAAGACCTGGGAGACCATTAACACGTTAGCCCAGAAAACAAGGGGAAATAATCTTGTATTTGGAGGTATGCAGGTAATTGGGGTTGGGGATTTTTTTCAGTTGCCTCCAGTTAAGAACGACATTGACGAAGCGAATTATTGCTTTGAAAGTGAAGTGTGGAATGAAGTTTTCGCTCACACTGTGCTTTAAAAAAATGTTTATTGACAAGATGAGACTGAAAGAGAATTTCTGAATGTACGTGGAGAACTGGCTGGTGGTGAATGTTCTCTAGAGACACTATATTTCATTAATAATCAACTGGCAAGGAAAAGATTACATGCCAAAGATTTTGGACTGACATTTGTTCCACATATTTTTTGTAATAATTTTGATGCGAATTAATTACAACATGGAGGAGCTACAGAAGCTGCCAGGGGAGATGAAAATATATCAGGCAACAGATACGTGCTGTGAATCAGTATTGAAAAAGGTAACCGTGGCAGAGAAATCGCTTGCACTAAAGGAAGGAACAGAAGTGATGCTCCTGTACAACATCTCTTCAAAGCTCACTAATGGAACCAGGGGAATAATTGTTTCTTTGTGTGATGCTCCAATTGTAAACTTTTATAAAGTTGGGATTCATTACAAAGTATCAAAAGTGACGTGGTTTGCCTACAAACCGGGTAGCGTTGACACCATTGTTGGCCAAAGAACCCAATACCCTTTGAAACTGGCATGGGGTATTACAGTGCACAAGAGTCAGGGTCAAACTTTGAAAGCATGCTGTGTTCACTCTGGAAAAGAGTTTGTTCCTGGACAGCTTTATGTTGCTTGCTCTCGAGTATCTTCAGTGAAAGGATTGTCAATTGTCAACTTCAATGAAAGGAAGTTAATCTTTGCATCAAGGAAGGTGTAGGAGTTCTATGCCCACCATCATGATCAAGTTTGTGAACCATCATTGCAGTGTTGTAGAAAAAAAGAATTATGTTTTGATTGTTTTTCAGGAATGCCAGCACTGAATGACCCACTGGATTTTGATCTGGACGAGAGTGATATACAGGAAATTGATGAAATATGTAGATCATATTTTTCACAAGAAGAGGATGAAGAAGTTAATGTGATAGATTTGGAAGAGGTGTTAAATGATATTCTCTCACAAGTGTCTGTTGATGCTTCTTTTTCAGATCCCATTTGCCCACATTCTATGTTGGAACAATTATTGAGAGACGATTCCAAAGTGGTAGGATGTTTTGTAGAAAAGTACAATGCTCTTATTTATTTCTTACAGCAAGATGAAATGCTGCCTAAAGTGAAGTCATTTACCAGAATTCAGTGTACCCGTCTGTGGCAGGCATTGCATGACAAGGCAAAGAAGAAAAGGGATGGACCTGTGAAGTTTGACTTTAAAGGTATAAGGACCTCAGAAATGACTCTTCTGGCTAGTCCTGAGATTGTCAATGAATTTGCATCATTACTAGATAATGTAAACCTTGGTAGAGTGCACTATTGCTTACTGGCTGAGCTTGTCAAAGCAATAAGAGGTTACATCATTGGACACCTGTACAATTCCCAATTTTCAAACATTGAAACTGAAAACCAAGGAAAAAGTGTCTGGGATATGAGTAATGAAGGCCAAGGAAAGGTTCGATATGTTGGTGGTTGGACAATCATCAAGCTGATATATTCCTTCAAGAAGTATATAACAACAAACATCAGTTCTTGTAATCCAAGTGTGAGACAAGAAATGAGAAGGAGGTATCTTTGGATTAACCTACTTGATTCTATTCTTGTACATAGCACAATTGTACATCAGTCGTCAAGCTACAAGGCGACGTTGATAGTAACTGATGTTAAACAGTATAGAAATAATTCTTTGCTGTATGTTGATGATTTAACCTTTGAATTCTTCATGGAACTTGAACAGAAAAGAATTCGCACCCTTTGTCATCAGAACCTAAACATTATGAAGGGAGATGTCCTTGCTGTAGCTATCATTGCTGTCAAATGTAATGAGGCCTTAAGGGAAAAGTGGATTCATTTATTCAGTAACAGTGACGAAGGCAAACAATCTGCAACTGAGATCTTATTTCACAAGGTGATAGACAAGTACTTCCAGATGGGTGCTGGGCAGTACATTAGAGATTTTAGAAGGGATTACAATGTAACCAAGACAGAAGCTCATAGAAAGCGATTTCAAGAGAAAAAGATTGTCAAAGAGAGGCAAAGAGAAAAGGTAAGCACGTATGCAATTATTCAGGTATTGATATCGTCATTATCACTAGAACATGTATATAGCTAATTGCATAATCGTTGTCGGATTCAAAATCATAGAACATAGAAGCTGAGACCGAAGAGGGTTCTGGGAATAGAAATTATAATTATAAATTCAGTTGTAGATGAAAACATTGCGGTGACTGATACAACATGCCAAGGTCGTATTCTGAGGACCTGCGTTTGAGAGCTGTTTGGCTGCGCTATTGTATTGGCTACAGTGTTAAAAAACCCGCATATTTACTGGCTTTATCACCAAGGTCCGTAGAAAGATACTTAAAGCGATACGTTCGTACGTCTATCGTCAGAGCAGACCGTGTAGGAAGACCTTTAGACCTCATAGGAATGCATCCACGTGAAGAACTTGTAATGATGGAGACGATGCTTGAACACCCGGAACAAACACTATTCGAGATTGTTCAGCAGATTGCAGCCGTATTCGGCAACCAATATCAGTTATCAACTGTTTGCCGATATTTTCAGAGACATGACGTGACAAGAACAACGGTAGGTTTATACCTGAGCAATTGTGAATTAGCACACTTGTGTTTCTGTTTATTACTTATTAATAATTCATTGTTTTATTTTATGTGATAACATCTTAGTTGAGCAGAATAGCTCAACAGCAAAGTGAGGTGGCACGCATCAACTTTCGTGCTGACACCAGTCTTCTTGATGCCGACATGCTGGTTTTTCTGGATGAAAGCGGTTTTGTAAGTACATGTAGTACTCTTGATTCTGATGATTATTTCACCTAAGTTTCTGTTTGTTTGTATTTAAAGGACCTCCGTATATCGCGCAAAAAGGGCTACAGTTTTAAAGGATATTGTGCAACTGTCCGCAGAGTTTTTGCGAGTTGGGGCCCGAGAGTTACAGCCATACCCATTATCTGCACTCAGGGACTACTAGAACTTGGCATTCATCAGGGAACGACAAATGCACAAGTGTTTCTCCAGTTTGTTCAAGAGAAGTTGGTCCCTAACTTGTTACCTTTCAACGGTGTAAATCCTCGTTCCGTCGTTATAATGGGTAAAAGCAGGAAAAAACAAATTTACCAAAATACCAAATAAAAGTACACATTTTAATGATAATCATTTTATTATAAATTGTGATTCGCAGATAATGCGGCAATACACCATTCACAGGTAGTTGTCCAAGCCATCAACGCGAGCGGAGCATTACTGATTTATTTACCACCATACAGTCCCGACATGATGCCCTGCGAGGGAATGTTTGCAAAAGCAAAGAACTGGATAAGAGAGAATGAACTTGTTTGGCACCATTGCGATGATATGAAGACCATGGTGTTTTATTCGTTCATGCAGATAGCCGTTCAAGACGTACTTAATTACATACATCATTCCAAATACTAATACACCCTTTCCTCTCCTCAGAGCTAATATTTATTTAAACAATTAGCGTATGCGATAGAGTGATCCCATTAAACCTGGGCACTACTAAATAAATTAGCTGTCAGTGTTTATTAGATACAAAGAAACAAAAGAAAACAAAAGAGTGAGTGCTAATAGTGTGTATTGGTGTAGTTAGTAATGCCCAGGTTTATTGCCGGAATCACTCTAATGTATTAGAAATAACTGCAGAGGTTAATATTGGGGCTATTTTTAACAAAATATTATAATACAAAATTTGATTACAATAATTTAAAACTGTACCATTTCATCCTTTCATTTTTATTTGGAAACGCCTTGATTATTGGGCGTTATTTAGATCTTGCATGAGTGAATCTCGCTGCAACTGGAACTGATCGTCAGTCAGTCAGGCTTCCATTATCTACCAAGGTTTTTAAAAGGTTTTTTGCTCTAATATCATACCACGCATGCGGATCTGTGAAGGGAAATGTTTTATCAACAAAACTTAACACTGAAATTGTTTTATTCTTTTAATTTTGTGGCCAAAGTTTACCTTTTGCTCAAATGATGTGGACGACGAGTTTGTTGCCGTGTCTGCAGTGCTGGACGTACTGCTGGTGTTTGATTTTCGACCCGTGAAAAAGGAAGCTTGAGGCATCTCTTCCTCGCTCGTGTGCGTTTTGTTTACCTTAAAAAATATTTTGAAATGTTATTGTATTTTGTTGTGTTGTTTGAATCAATACAGTAAATATTGATATCCAATGTATTGTTCGCCATGAACAATACTGTTGAAGATATCAAAATAATACTAACTAAAAACGAAATGAAAGACAAATAATAAAAGAAACCCAAAATATTTTCAGCCATTATGCAAATTTACAAACATTTTCACAACGCTCTACTATGATCGCATATTTCTATGCACGTGCGCTAGTAGTTTTACTTTACTATGAATTAAAAACCATGGTTTTAGCAACTATTTCTGTCTCGAATACTTATTATACAATTAGTTATCAAAACTTTATATCCTCCCAAATATCTCAACTATCTCACCAGCATTTGAGCTTGAATTCCGCTATTTTCCCCTGGTACTTTGCCCTAAGTCTTTCTAGCGTTGAATTGTACGAATTTCCTTCCAGTTCCGCGTCTGAGCTATTATCTTCGTCTTCAAGTTCGTAAAGCGAATAAATAATAATAGAATATTATATTATCAGTAAATGCCTAACTCGTTGTTGAGAAGGATACAAAACTACATAAACTAAGGTAAATAATCTAATAGCCATACCTGATGACTGCTTCCTCTTTCTCTTGTTCTTGTTTTGAACTTGTGTTTCTCTTGTTTTTGAGCCGTGAGGGTCCACCCAAATTGTAATCCATTCTTTTTTTGCACTGTCGTATGCGTCTTTAAGTTGCCTATCGATTTAATTAGGCATTTTTCTCGCCCTGCACCAATATACCCGACCACAAAGGAAAGGTCCTTGGCCGGAGAAATCTCTTCGTTATAGAAGTTTAACAAGTAGGTCTTCAAATCTACCACTGTATCAAAATTAGGAAAATTTCTAATTTCGTATCTTTCGAATTGGTTCTTGTTTTCCTGTTTTAGAACTTTCAAAACAGCATTAACAAGTCTTTCAGACACAGCCGCCATACTTTCGAACAAGAGCTAGAATGTTTCACGGCGACTCAACGATGAACATCCAACTACTTGCGTCTGTGATTTTATTATATGCATATCATTAATTGATTTCCCATGTGCCATTGCGGTCTCAGCTTCTATGTTCTATGTTTTTGAATCCGACAACGATTATGCAATTAGCTATATATTTATTGTTCATGTTTGAGCACAGACAGACGTACACGTGCATCAGAATATCCAAAATTTAACATAATATTATACATGTACATATATTACATGTATATAAACACATGGTCCGTATCCCTGAACACTTTCTAATTTCTGATTATTTTTTTCACCAGCTGACTTTGCAGGAAATAAAGAATGATTCCAGTGATAATAGGCAACACTCTCACAAGAAGTTGTTGGTTATGGTAACAAAAAGAGATGATATATTTGTTAATACTTACAGTAAGCAGGAGATCAAAGTGATCTTCCAAGCCTATGGTCAGAAATATGTTGACAGATGGGCCCAAAACTCGACTGAATTATGGCCCAAAACTCGACTGAATGAGACTCTTGTGAGATACATAAAAGAAGCAACACAGTTTACAAATCCAAATGCATTTGATTGTTAACAGTGAATTATTTTGTTGAAGTGAACTTATAAATATGGGAGTTAATAGAATATAAATTTTGATTGATTTTAAAATACATGTATGTGTGGTAAACCTTTGTGGTTTATTTGAAACCTTTGTGGTTTATTTGAAACCTTTGTGGTTTAACTAGTAACTACTGAACCTCAATTTCACAATATTATCGAAAAGGTAAAGTAAATGCATATATATTTTAATTTATTTATACAATGTACAATTTGCTGTTAACAGTGCTTACTGGGCATATGAAGACAAAGATAGCTATCCAGACATGCATGATAAGTTACAACCTGTCATTGTAAACAGTTATATGGGATTTGTTGCTTTTAATATGTGTGTATTAATAAGTTATAATATTTTGTTAACAGCTTACTCGACATGAAGACAAAGATGGACCAAAGGACATTTACATTATATATCCAGACATGCATGTATGCATGGTTAGTTACAACCTGTCATTGTATAGAGTTATAATATGAGATTTAATTGTTGCTAATGCGTGTATTAATAAGTTATAATATGTTGTTAACAGCTTACTCTACATGAAGACAAAGATGGACCAACATTGTTAGGACATTTATTTTAATGCTTACAATAATATCCAGACATGCACGGTAAAAATTACAACCTGTCATTGTAAACAGTTATAATATGAGATGCAATTGTTGCTAAATATAACAGTATTACACGAATTCTAAGCAAATAATACAATAAAATTACAAAACTTTCTTATAAAGGTACTTGTGACATCACTGATCATGCGCAGGATACACCTCAACTCATCCCACATTGGAGAGCGGGTTTTGAATTCGTAAGTAGGAACCTGTAAGGATATTCATAACTTGATGTCGGTGCAATGCAAAGGTCAGTGATATGAGTAACAGCTTGCTCGACATATGAAGACAAATGAAAGATGCTTACGTTATATCCAGGCATGCATGGTAAACATTACAACCTGTCATTATAAACAGTTATAATATGAATTGTAATTGTTGCTAATAATATAATGTGTGTATTAATAAGTTAAAATGTCTTGTTAACAGCTTACTCGACATATGAAGACAAATGATAGATGCTTACGTTATATCCAGGCATGCATGGTAAAAATCACAACCTGTCATTGTAAACAGTTATAATATGAGATGTAATTGTTGCTAATAATATTAATAAGTTATAATATCTTGTTAACAGCTTACTGGACATATGAAGACAAATGAAAGATGCTTACGTTATATCCAGGCATGAAGACAAATGAAAGATGGACCAACGTCGTTAGGACCAACCTAATTCAGTCAATAATCATGTTATCATATGACCCAGTTTATTGTTACATGAAGGGATGAAAAGGAAATACACATAATTAAACAAATAAATACACCTAATTCAAATAAGTTAGTCACCCTTGACACCACATTAAAAGACAAGGACAATCGTCTGAACAAGCTGTTGCCCCCCCCCCCCCCCCCCCCCCCCCCCTCCCCCATGAACAATCCAGCATATATTCCCTTAGACATAAAAGGTCCTTCTCCATACCCAAGTGGACGACTGACTGTTCCAAGAATACTTTTATCATAACCTCAAGCCTCAAAAGAAACTTGGAACATTAGTAGTCATTTGTCTATCAATGTCCCTATCAATGACTAAGTTTTTTATACGTAATTATAGTATTGTACATATTTGTTTGAGATTTTATTGTAATTAAATTAATTAGTTTTATGAGTATGTAATTCAGCCTTTTGGCTCATGTTGGCTGCCATTTTTTCTATTAAACCAAATATCTATTTATCTAAAGGTTGGAGATAATGTTTACCGAGGTTTTCTACCCAAATTCCATTGTTTTCTTTTCTTTTGATTTTAATATTAGTCACTAACAATTCCCTAACAAAAGAATTAGAGTGAAGTATATATAGTGCTATTTTGAAATCTAGGTTCTCTTAACTCTCTTAACCGTCTTACGGTATTTCCTGCAATTTCAACGTACTTTCAAGCTATAATTATTAGTATATAGGTAAAACGTAAGTAAGTTAAAGTATTTTTTCTTCTTTATCTTTTTTCGCATAATTTAGAAACTAAACTGAGGTACCCTTTTACTGGTGCATATAAGTCACATGTGATTCTCGTTGACAACCACAGGGTTCCCACATCATAACAAATTTCCCGCGAAATATTTTGGCGCGATAACACCGACGCGCCCGCGCGTACGCGTGATCACTTATGAGGAAAAAAAAGGGAAATCTTGTTTGTCGTTTGTCGATTTTCAGTGACGTGAAAGATTTTAAAGGTAAGCCTAATTTGTGCTAAAAATGTTATTAATAATTAATATATTTGCAATACAATTTCAAATCAATTACAGCATAAAAGTATGTGTATATTTAAATCGCAAATTATGTCATTGTTATTTATAAAATGACTAGTGACAGCGCATGACAGCGAAGGCCTGGCATAAAGTTGTTGCCAAGTGCCGCCGTTGCGCAAAAAACATGTCATGTTTTGGGTTACCTGTGATGACTGAGGCCATGTTTGACACAACTCTGCACATACTTCCTTTTGATAGTTTTTTTATATTTATAACTAAATCCTTAGGGGTATTACACCTCCAAGGAAAATGCTCTGACATCACATCATCATTTGTCTTTAGTTAGTTATAAAAACATAAGTTTTTATATTCAGAAAAATACAAGGCCAGTTTTGATGCCCGACGGCATGTGGAGCAACAATTTTATTACTCATTCTACTTTTATTATTTCTAATTCCATTTAACAAGATCAATGTATTTCTTTTGTTTATCTTTCAGCATGGAAGACAATACTACACCGTCACCACCGGCTCCACCACCGGCACCGGCACCGGCTGTCGCACCACCAAGACCAAGTAATGTTTGATATTTGAAATGATTAATTTGAAGCATTAAGTTTAAGTCATTCATGCAGGTTAACCTCGGTGTAAAAACCTCACAACTGACGTAAGATACTGTAAGCTTTAATTGCTTTTTTCTCTTCACTTCGTGTAACTTAAGCTTGTGTAAGCTTATATCACAACTCACTTCGTGCTTTATAGTATGAAAGATCGCTATTCTCTCACTTTCAATTCAGCAATCTGTAATTTTGCTGGACAGCAAACTGTGGTTCACTCTTGGACTCTAACTATGTCTTTTGTTAATATTTCTGAAGATTTGACCCATGATTCCAGCCAGGCCCACCTGAAAGGAGGGCGTGTAAGTTTGTTTATGACATCATTCTATAATAATAAACCTTCAATCGCTGATATTTCGCCGAAAAGAGAGTGTGAATCATTTTTCTCGCTTTTATGGATATAATAGTTGATACTGATCTCTTCTCCTATTTCAGACAAATCTCGAAAATGCTACAAATGTCGGGGCTGGGGGCATAAAATGAACAGTTGCCCCAGCTCTGACAGCACCATCCGGTGCTATAATTGTAAAGGGAGGGGTCATGTCATGAGAACATGCCCCTCCCCAAAGGTGCCTCATGAGGAGAATGAGACCGACAGAGGTACATTAAAAAGCTAATATTTGTAAGACTTACGGTACATCTTTGGATACAATAAAAATATATGCCAGTTAGTTAACAGTTTTTTATTTTTGTTTTCAGCTGCGAAGTTGATTGAGAAGCTGAAGGGGAATGGGGGGAAATGTTTATTTTTATTATACGACTGTGACGTAAATTTACCATGAAAGGGCACAAAATCCTCCAAATATCCGAGCGTATTACCCACTGTAGATTGTCGTATTACCCGGCTTGTAATCCGTTAAAACCGGCTTTGAACACAGCATATTTTGTACCAGTTTTGATTTTCATTGCAAAAAGAAAAAAACACTATACAACGACAGAAAAGTATTTCTAAAGGGAATAGGGAAACAAACAACTACTTTTTAATGATATCTGTATAGAAAATCTGAAGAAAATCCAATCTTTTTGGTGAAAAAAGCCAACGAAAAATCTCTCCAGCGCGCACTCGATGGCGTATCGATTGTGTGATAGCGCGCGCATTTCACAAACAAATCACAAAAACAGCTCTTGTACGCTAACAAATAAGCAAAGAAAGAAAAAAAGGACGTTTTTGGGAGAGTTTATTTTGTTGTCGTATAATAAACAATTTATTACAGTTAGAATCCAGCCGTATTACACAACTCTAGCTGTAATAACCTCTATATATATTGAAATTTTGCAACGATATTTCAATATTCAGTTGTAATATAATTTAGCTGAAACTTCATTGAATAATTATTCAAGGGTCTAATAATCATTAGAACATACGCGCGCTCAGATTGGCTGGTTGGCGTGTGTCCGTAAGCCCACGGACACTCGGCTCACGTCATCGGCATAGCGCGCGCTCTGAATTAGTTGAAATCACAGAAATACAATAATTGAAATTGTATGGATCTTTGAGATTATTTCAGTGAAGTTTCAGCTAAAATTAAATTTCGAACAATTTTCGTTAGTCTCCAGATATCAATATACAAGAGTGAAAGAGAAAATAAATATTTAAATTATTGAACACTAAACCGGACTTGACATTCTGAAATGTTTCTGAAACTATTGTACATTTTTGGTGGGGGGAGTGTTTCGTTCTAAAACGAAGTTTGACGTAACGGATGACGCAAACGCGTGACGTAATAATTGTGATTAAGTTAATTAGTGTCAATTAGCTTAGACGATATCGACCAATCTGCCAAAATCTAAGAAGGCCATCGGGTAAATATCTTTTCTTTTACTTTATTGTGTTATCGCTTGTCAACTGACCTAAACCGTGTATGTTTCAGATGTTTCAGATATCTAACTTAACATTCATATCAAAGTGTATTGAAAAGGCTGTTGCATCTCAACTTAATCGCTACATCATATCTAACAATCTGGATGAAAAGTTTCAATCAGCGTACAAGTGTTATCACAGTACAGAGACTGCTTTACTTAGGGTTCAAAACGATATACTTCGCTCTGTTGATGACAAAGGTTGTGTTCTACTGCTGATGCTCGACCTTTCAGCTGCGTTTGATACTGTCAATCACAACATTCTCCTAAAACAGACTCCACAATCGCTATGGTATTGCAGATAAAGCCTTTTCCTGGTTCCATTCATATCTCAATGGTAGGTTACAGCATATTAACTTGGATGGATACACTTCCACTGATCATGTAAGCTGTGGTGTCCCACAAGGGTCAGTACTTGGGCCGATCCTTTATTCATTGTATACATCCCCACTTGGTGACATCATGAGCTATCATCAGATGAGTTATCATTTTTACGCTGATGACACACAAGCCTATTTATCGTTCCAACCAACCATACCTGGTCACATGGAAATGACGACAGAGAAACTCCAAGCATGTATGCACTCTATAAGTAATTGGATGTTGACTAATAAATTGAAACTAAATGATGATAAGTCTGAGCTATTGGTCTTAAGGGCTAGCCATCGACCTCATCCTCAGCTTGACAATCTACTGGTTGGTGATGAATATGTCACACCGTCTCGCAGTGCTAGGAACATTGGCGTGGTTTTTGATGACACTATGTCCATGGAGAGTCAAATTATGGCCATCTGCAAGTCCTGCTTCTACCACATCAAATGTATATCTCGTATTAGACGATACCTTAGCTTTGAAGATACTAAAAAACTTGTCCATGCATTTATTATATCTAGAATTGACCATTGCAATTCACTGTTATATGGTCTACCAAATAATCTTATTGACAGACTTCAGTACGTTCTTAACTCGGCTGCTAGGCTTATAACTATGACTAGAAAATTTGATCACATTAATCAATCATTAATATATCTACATTGGTTGCCTGTTAGGCAACGTATTGAATTTAAGATAGCTCTTATTACGTACAAAGCATTAAATAGTTTAGCACCATGTTATATAAGGAATCTCATCTCGCCATATGTGCCTACTCGTTCACTCCGTTCTCTTCCTCAAAGAATTTACTACAAGTAATTAATTACAATCTTAAACGTTATGGTTACAGAGCCTTCTCGGTCTGTGCTCCATTAATATGGAATTCACTTCCGATTAATGTAAGACATAGTCCATCTCTTGAGGTGTTCAAGAAAGAACTTAAAACTCATTTTTTTAGGTTAGCTTATTAATATTGCACATATAATATATTATATTATTTCTTAGGATTTTTTTTAATTGCATTACAATACATTGTATTTAGGCCTAATTTAATGTTTTAATAGTTCTAATTATATATAATATTATTTTTATTATTATATTATATATTTATACTGTAAATTATATAAACAGCGCTTTGAGCACAAGAAAAAGCGCTATATAAATAATAAAGTTATTATTTAAAGTTATTATTCGAACGCGTATCCCGAACGCATAATACGATCATTGTGAGAATCAATAAAGGGATTGCAGTTTGAACCTTTGGCCTACATTCATATTGGCGTATATACCAATACAATTTATTACAACTGGATATTGATATATCGATATTTTATTTATTGTTATTATCATTTATTGTTATTATTTTTTTAATATGATAAGAATAAATCTTTATAAAATCAATAAAGTGGTTCTTTTTGTATAGTACTATAGTCACTATAGAGTGCAATTTAGAAAAGCGTGAAATAGTACTAACTTTAAATAGTACTAAATAGTGCTATTTCTATTGTTTTCTATTGTTTCATTTGTGCTATTTATTTAGTACTAATTAGTTATTTGGTTTTCACATTTTTCTAAAATTGCACTCTATTATAAAATAATGTTATGTTATGTTTTACATGTATATAAAGATGTCAACAAGGGGGGAACTGAATCCCCATATGAATGTACTTAGACTTGAATGTACATTTGTACTTAGATTATGAATTTATCCACAATGTACGTCTGTATATAATTGCTGGAGTCAGCTTTCAAAGTAACAACGCATCCTGAAAGAGATAAAAAATTGGAACTTATTCTACAGTGACATATGGACCATTGCTATAATAATGAACATCAATCAAGTGAGTCTAGTTTGGACTAGCTGGTTTATTACATTTACCACGTGATGAAGACTTCCCTGCCATAACAGTGTTTAATGATGTTCTTGGTTGAGCTTAGTACATGTCAACTGTATATATAGTCCCTGAAGACCTGTTATCCAACATTGAAACAATGAATGACCTGTAAAAAATATATGAATGAACATCAAGTGAGTCTAGTTTGGACTAGCTGGTATATTAATTATATTTACCACGTGATGAAGGCTTCCCTGCCATAACAGTGTTTAATGATTTTCTTGGTTGAGCTTTTAAAGGCCCGGACACACGGTGCAACTGTTGCGCGCAACAGTGGCAGAAATAGAATCAAGTTCTACTTTTGCAACGTTGCGCGCAACAAATTGCACCGTGTGAACACGTCTGCAACATTTCTTGCAACTGCCCGAGGTTCTCATCCAATAAAATGCGATTCTTTCGTAATCCGCTGAATACAATAACAGTGGTTTGGGCTCGTTTTAAATTCGATTGGTATATGCGTCTGTTCTGAATTCTTGCTTCTTTTCAGTATATTTCATTAATTTATCAAGATCAAGATTGTCAATCTGATCAAAATTCAAGTAAATACAAAAGTGCTAATTCGCAAATGTCATCGGCGAAAAGCGTGAATCGCTGATTGTTTGGGTTTATTTTGCGTTTTCGATCAGAATCATTTGCACAAAATAGCACTATGTCAGGGAAAAATTTCCCCTTGACTATTTACAAAGGGGACGGCTTAATGTTAGCAATCCAATACATCAATAAAGATTTCTGATGTTCAGTTTTGTTAGGAACTTCATGGCGAATTGTCGCGCAACAGTTGGCAGAAAAGTTGGGCAGCGTGTGGCTATCCTCTCATTAAATTCTGTGGCATGCCGCGCAATCAGTTGGGCATCGCTGGTGTCCGGGCACTGTAGTAGCATGTTCACCTGTAAATGATATAGTCCCTGAAGACCTTGTTATCCCAACATTGAAACATATGAATGACCTGTTAAAAATTAAATGAGATGAACATCAAGGTGATGGTCTAGTTTGGGACTAGCTGGTTTATTATAGTTTTTACCACAGTGATGACAGACGTCCCTGCCTATATACAGTGGTTATATGAGGGTTCTTGGGTGAGGCGATAATGATAAGCAAACTGTTTGACTGTATAGACATTTTATGCTGCTTAAATTCTAAATTCGATAAAGCATTTAGTGAAACAAGCATGTGGCCTTATTTATTCGATTTAAATGTGGACAAGCTGGTGTTATTTACTGTACCTTAATTTGTATGATCTATCTGTATACTGTAGCTTAGCATGGTTTAACAGTTCACAACTCACAAAATATAATATAATCTAGCTTGACCATCAGCGATGTCGATGGCTAGACGCACAAAGGTCATGAGCAAAACAACCACACAGGTAGGATGCAGGACTCACAAAAGGGTCTAACAATATATCATTGGAATCACACAAAAGGCATGATTCTAGATAATTACATACGGCATTCAATTACAGATTGCCTTCACAGCTCATTCACAGGGTTCTTTTTCCTCTTTTAACAGGTAACTTCTCTGGCTTGTAAAATGGCATAATCGGATCAACTTTTGGCCAGTATTGGCCCTTCTTAGATGTTTGTAGCTCTGACCCTATATGAAATGCGCTATTCATAGGTTGGTACGCGATACTGAGCATAATGTTTGGGTTGGTTCATTTTTGGCCATTACGACCTAGCGTTGGCTGACAAAAATCTCCCACACATTTTCATACAAGATCACTGTTTACTCGATAAGCACAGAAACATTACATCGGCAGGGTGTGCCTGAAGATGAAATGCCTTACACAATGTCTTAAATCCTATAAGTGCAAGATGCAAAACATCCAACCATTGTTTTTATCTGAAAGAAAACAGCTTGTTGGGGGACGCTCAGGAGGGTCCTGCTAGACTCTTACCTTTACATAATGTTGGCTCATCTGCTGTAGCCACTCCAAACATCTATCAATTTTCTTCTAAGCGACTATCAGGCCATAGCTCATATTAGTACTGATAACTTGTGAAGGTTTGTTAATCAGTGTGAGAGCACGATTCTCGCAAGGAATTCATATTGCTCCATCGCAAACATGCTGGCAACATTTCGTGCTCTCTCTGGCTATTACTGCATCAAGTGAGGCTTCGGTATATGCCTGGTGATAGTAAAGTGGCAATGATGTATTTTTTAAAATGGTTACAAAGTTAATTATTGGGCATAGTCAGTTATCTACAAACAACATGCCAATTAAAGGCGCATGTAGCATTCCAGCTCCTATACCACTGATTGTACAGTACAGGCAGATAACAAGGCTAAGTACATACCGGGTAAAGACAATAATTAAACCTACTTCATAAAAGTTGGCATACCTCAATTAAATTCAAGCATATCTCATCAACACAACATATATAAGCTAGAAAAGTTCTACAAGGATGATTTTCTCATCTTTGATGAATATCGCAAAGCTGTAAGATGTTTATGGTGCAAGGACGATGATGAACATGGCAGAGGAATTGGCCTTGATATCAATTAAATGCCATCAATTCAACTGGCTTCCGATGCTATACACTTAGTATCCTAAGACGCATTAGACTTTGTGTTACACTTTAGCTTTAGCTTTTGGATTAAATTGTTGCGAAGGGCTTCTTTATAAGTATTAGTGCTGCTAATGAACTACATATATAAATAATTAATGTATTTTACGCACAAGCGATAGTTTCCAGCTCCTTTTGGATCACCAACATTCTGTCAGTAGTTTATCTTTAGCTGCCTTACGCAGTACGATCAGTCTTCTGTTAAAAAAAAAAAAATCAATTAATCAATATTTAGTCGTAGCTTCGCGAAAAAAACTCGCGATATGAAATAAGTGGTTCCCTAGTATGAATGGATTCACTATTGGTAAAGTTCTCTTTCCAAGCCAACACACACAGTCTTGTTGGCCGACGTGAATCTTGTATAAAATTACGGTTTGCTGTCGGGGCCTAGCCATCACAACAACAGTTAGACCTAGTTTAATTCCTCGTGTAAATAAGCTGCAAGCCACTGCCTTCCAATAAGGGCAGATCATACAGTGTGCGCGCTAGGATTTCTTTGGGTTGGCCAGTGCAGTGGTGTGGGGCTAAATGGGAAGCGGATGCCAGGTGTTTCGCAAAACAGCAAATTGACAGAAACATGATTGCCACTCTGCGCTTAACTTCCTTCCTGAAACACTTAGCAGTATATATGTGTTTAATGATTGAAATCTAACAGTACCTCAAAATATAAATCAGACAATGTTCATTTGAACAATACATCCTCCCCCCGCCCCCGCGGCTCCCCTAACTTTTGTGATATTTTGTGATATTCTTGAGCCTTGTGGATTTACGTGAAATGTTAGCGGCTAGAGACTACTTAAAACGAATAATGACTGTATGAATGGATTTAGATCAATATACTTTCTCTTTGCTAGTCATGAACTCATGTTCCTGCCTAGGCGCGGCGATAAATCCTAGTCAAGACCTATCTATGTTTTCACTTCTATCAGCTACAGTTTGAAGATGAAGTATCTTCTGAAGAAATTAATATTTGTAATGGACTTCACTTAAGAATATAAGAAAATCTAACTTTGATTACTGTATATAATGTTGAAATAATATAATCTAGTTTTATTAGAATAATTAATGAGTATCATTGAATTATTAATTGCATTAACTCATAGTGTTGTAAGTGATGAACTATGTTAATATTTTATTATATATGTAGTCTTTGGCATCTATTGCATTGATTTAGACTGCTATTGAGGCGACTTACATGTATAAACAACATCAACCGAAGTGGATAAGTTATTCATTCATCTCATTGAATATATAATTCTACATTGCTTAAAATCCTCCAACAAATTTATTACCTGAATTAGACGATTTCATCCAAATGCAAACGCACTCGCTCTCTCTACCTATATTCATCAAGTTCATTTTATCTGGCGCTCCTTATACATAGCCTAATCTGGACTTCATCATCTTATTCTAGCCGGTCTGGCTCACAAGAGTTGTGTATAGATACAAGGAGAAAAAAAAAAAAAAGCAATAGCGCTTCTAGAGTTGTATACCTGATCATACGCACATGTTCTTTCAACTGTCCATGAAGTAGCTTCGTGGGCTTCGACACGGCTACATAGGAATAAACAAAGACGAAGACTCTAAAAAACAAAAGAAAATTGGAGTTAATGTTTACTCTATGTAGCAGTTGTATAATTAACATCATATGAGACACTTATACTTTGGTGCCATCATATTTGAGATTGAACGTCTGGTCTTCAGACTTGTTTCTGTGCTTTCCAGAACATTTTTCATGTCCTCATTAACCTTGCTTCCATCAACTCCTCAAACTTGACTTAAGTCATTGTGATCTTCTTCGGTGTTAAGTTCTTCGCATTTAGTTTTGTATCTGCTTCTTTGGCATTGCTGCCCATCTCTGGGCCATTTTTCTCTGCATTCTTATCACATGCTTGTTCTACACATCAGTCTACTTGATATTCCCTCTGGAGTGCATGTAGGAAATTCGCTTTTGGCTTTTTAAGCTGTCGCATCATCTAGATGAATTCTTCGCTCCGTTCTTCCTAAAAAAATAGCTACACAATGCGTTTAAGTGTAGTACAATTTCGACATTTCATTTTGAATACATCGTAGCTCAAAATCGATGAGCAGTTTCTGCTCGTATTGCCTTTATTAGACCGAGTCTTGATTCCTTTATAGCGGGTCACGTATTTCCGCAGTGTCTGGGGAATAAAAAAAGTAATGATCTTTGGCATTTCCTCGGCTATTTTTGGGCTGTATTGACTTTCAAACTCCAATAAGCCTTTACATAATGTGGTACCTCGCACATAAATCTAAATACATTGTTTCGGGGGGGTAGAAATATTGTTTTGTGACTACGTTGAACACTATCTATATTCAGTGCGAACTTCCTTTGACATCACTAGAGAATCTTGATTAGTTAATCTTGAGCATACACGTAGTTTCTCTCACCATTTTTTACGGGCAGCGCAAATATCGTGCACTTGGTGACAATCATCTCTACTGCTTTTCCTCTGTTGACTTCTTGTTCACCGCGTCCACGAACATGGCGCAAGTTGGAAGGCTCTGAGGTATATTATAGATTCAGATTTCATACCTCCAATCTATACTTAGGGAGGCTGGTATAGAGACTCCTACTTTATTCTTGCTAAAATTTGTATACCACCCTAACATCATCTTGATCATTCCCACTTATCACATCAGCTAATGTCTTCTGGCTGCTCATTTTTCCGAATGATAATAACTATCTTTAATACCACACAGACCAGCGATCGTCCGCAAATCATATCGTTTGTTGAACTTATGCTTATAAGGGTGAAGTTCTCATTCACTCTTCAATTTTATTAAGCTGCTATCGAGGTCTCTCAACACTATTTATAATATCTTCGCCAGCAACCTAGTAAAGCATGCGGCGATGAATTGTTTGCTACACTAAACAAAATCTGCACGTTTTGAAAAAACCTAAAATTATTCAAAATAAAAAGCAAACATTTCCATGTTTAAGAGTAATTCTCTGAAGGGTGAGATTACTCTCCATCGGGGGGCGCATTTATTTGACCATGGTAGAAGTCCAAAAAGGAAAAAGGTTATGCTTTTATATGATAAAAGTAGCTGTATCAACAAATGTAGTATCACAGACAAATTGGCGGTAATTAAGGAGTGTACATGGGTATGTGATGACGCTATAGCTGAGCGTTTGGTTAATGACGTCAACGTATTATCTGTGAACCAGCTGAGCGGCTAAGTGCACACCTAACAAAATGTCACCGCACATCAGGCCATGATACGCCGTATTGCATGTTTCACCAACCTTGTATTCAATATACAGCATTGCTGCGTGCAGGCGTCCCGCATGACGCCCAGGGAGTCCCAATCATTATACGGCTTACTCAACACTAGGTAAGCCCAATATAATAAGCGTATTGCGCACTGCGGCTCTAACCATGAGGAAACCCATCAAGTAAAAGTATCGCACGCATACAATAGTACTTTTTATTTATTTTCCAGTAGGCCTCAAAAACAATGTTGGGGCTATCTATTAGTAAACAGTGTTTGGAAAAGTGTTGTATAAAAAAACTGAAAGTACATGTGGATGTCAAAATCTGCAACTTTTTACCTATGTTCAAATATACTGTTTTGTTCTAAGAATACTATGTTTTATAGATGCTGCATTTATTCAGCTTTCAGAAAATGTATGACTTTATCGATGTCTTAACGTAAGCGAGTACAAGAGCGTGCTAGAGCGTGTTGGGGCGTGGCATGATGGGTCGTTTGGGGTACCCTGATACCTCTATCCGGTGGCTATTCTGAATGAAAACGCGACCACGACCTAGGTACATTTGAGGATGAGTTGATACATTAGCTTATGGCGACTTAGATACAGCTCTACGTGCTAGAATAACTTCTATATTGTTTAGTCTGGTTGGATATGGCTAATAAACGATACAATGTAGGCATTATTGAGCGAAAACTATTCATTCTTCGATGATTCAAGCATGTGATTGACATCTCACCTAATGCTAAACTACAAACGCATCAATCACGTCTAGGTGTTCTGCGTTTCATCGAATTTCTGGCGGTAATGTATCATAATCACCATCACACCACGGTCGAAGTCACGGGGGGGAACACACAAAGCACGCATCTGCGTTAAATAGTAATTTGCATATATACTTAATCTGATTAGGCTTTGTAAAAACGGTCAGCACCGCGCTATGTTTATTCAGCTAGGCATATAAGACTCGTAATTATGTGAATCGTACTTCAAATTTTCAGTTTCTCTATCCTTCTATACTTGATTTCTACTGTTTTTTTATTTTGAAAAATGTATTTTCTACTTTCGCCTTCTCTAATTCAATGCACTTGTCAAATATTATTCATAGAATTAATATTTGTTTCTTAGATACAACAGAAAGTACAATGTATTAGCCCTACAAAGAACTTTCAATGCTTCTCTATTCTATGGAATAATAAATAGTAAAGCACATGAAGAATATAATCGCAGTATTGACATATCACTTCCTTTTTGAATAAATAATAATCTATTACCAAATAATCTTAAACCCAAAGTCTGATGATTTATATAGCGTTCCGATGATATTAGGGAACTAGAATATCAAATCTTAAGTAAATTGACAGAATACGCAAATTGCTATCTAGCAATAAATTATTGTTATTGGCACTTTATATCATAGATATTCAGAAAGAATAAGATAACTGTTATGCAAAGATATTTTTGTAAAATGATTGCTTAAGGATCTTCAAGAAAAATCATTTGGCAGAGTGTGACGTTACAATGTTTGTAAAAATACTTTGTTCACGATCAATCGCTCTTAAATGTGAAATTTTGAACATTTTACACTGGGAAAACAGAAAAGGGTATCAAATCAACTTTTAGGGGCTAATATAAAGTGCCATCTTATGCCTGCAAAAATTTATTAAAATTCTTTGATTGGCTTTTCTTTTTCCAGTGTAAAAGCCAAATTACATTTAGAGGATTGATGAGTGAAAAACAATAGTACTTTAGCAAATCTTTGTGACGTTACATGTCTCTGCAACATGTTTTTCTTGAATATCTTAGAAAGCAATCATTTACAAATTTTTTTATATTTATGATTACACATTTATTTACTTTAATAAGTCTATAATTAAAATAGTCAATTTTGTTTTCTTTTTTGTTCTAAAGCGCTGGAGAATCATCATTGGGCGTGCATTTGACGTCTGAATTTGCAATGCAAAAATGATGTTTAACTGCATC
>JAUJYZ010000983.1:0-22500 GCA_033675265.1 Actinostola sp. cb2023
TGTTTCTTTTTTTATTTTTGCTTTTTTTTTTTTGTTTTTTTTTTTTTTTTTTTTCTTTCTGTCGAGGGGTAAAATAAGTAGTATTTCTCTATGGTTCTGTAATAAAAGGACTTGCCTTATTATACTAGAGCAGAAGGATGCCTTAAAAACTAATCCTCAGCAAAGTATTTTTGATGAGTTTATATGACTGAGGCTATTTGACTTGTGTAGTTGTCAATGTCAGTGATCAAAATGTACTTCTCAACCGAATGATGTAACTTTTACCTCTATTGTTTAAAACATTTTTACTGTTCTTACTTATCTAGAAAATGATTGACGTACGGCTTAAGCTATGTTTTTTACTTTCCTCCAGTGTTGTTCTTAAAGCACAAAGGGAACGCCACCACAACAGCATAAACCATCTAAAGCAAGAATATAAAGTTATAAACGAACTCAATCACTGACATCGAAGGAGACACGAATGGCGATGGGACTCGTGAAACTGCCGTGAACTAAAATAGTAACAGGTCTTCATTATTGTCATTGAAATAACACAACTCATTTAGCAAATGGGAGACTAATCACTGAGAAGAGAAACAAAAGAGTAGTTAAATACGCAGTTTTCGTAAGAATGTAAGTATCGCTTCCAAGTTCTTACAAATTGTTCAAATTACGAACTCCGACGTTTGGTTATTCATTTCATAACTTGGTACTGCAATGTCGATTGTGGTATTAACTGATCAATATAGCTGAATAAATTGCACACAGAAAGAACGGCAAAACAGCGTGTAAAAAGCTAGTAAAACTTATTTGTAACTGATTGTTGAAATAAATACGTTTGTTTGTCATTAGTTTACAAGCACTGATATCAAAAATGTCTTGTGTAGTACTAAATATGAGACCATTCAGCATTAAAAAAAGCACAATGCCTCACAATTTTGAAGCATTTTTAATTGATTAAATTCAAAAACACAAAACAAATACTTTAATAAAAATCAAAAGAGAAAACAAATAAAGTATATTGTAGATGCTTTGGTTATGTTTAGTGAACATATAAATACGAAAACACCAACTATAAACCCCGTGCCAAAAAGAGCACAGTTCAGATTGACGAAGCGCTTGCCGATATCCTCTCGAAGGTAAAATCCGAAATGATTCACGGAAAATTTGCACCACATACATGCACCGCACATCGGTCCACGAGCGACCAAAATGTCAAAATTAAAGTTTCTCAGCATACGGTGAAGTTACACGACTGAAACTTATGAAGTGGACTTTAGAGAATACGGTAACAGTTTAGTGTATTCGAAGAAAAAATTGCAAATTTCACGTCATATTGACAAAGATTAGGGTCAAAAAACTTATTTGTCACGTGACCGAGTTTCTATACCTTGCTTTAAGATATACACATGTACTGCGGGACGCGCGCGGATGCACACAGGAAGCCCACCATTATACGTTACTCAACACAGGGAATCCAACATATCTACGTATTAATATCGCGCGCGCGCGCGCTCTAACCACAGGAAAACCCATCAAAAAAGACGCAACAATAGCCTCAAAAGCCAATGCGTTGGGCTGCCCTGTAGGAGCTTCATTGCTGCTTCGGCCAGCTCGCTCGCGGCTTCGCGGCTCAAAGTCCGGTAAGGAAGAGTGCATAGGTCAGTGCCTCTGGGAACCAGGGTAACCAAATGCTTGTCACATCTCTGAAAAGTCGTGGAAAACAACAAATTTGTACCAAATTAAATGTGTTTTAGTTTTCTACATGTTTAGAAGTTTGTATTTATAGCGAAATTAAGTGATGTATATCAACTCTAAGCTTGAATTTATTTTTTGAAAGTTTTGGCCGCCATGTTGAAAAGGACATCAGCTTATCCTCCAACATGGGCGCTGATATATACACCTACATGTATTTCAAAAAAGGGTGTCGAGGACATCAGTCCATAGGCAATAGGTTATACGTCGTTGCAAGACCGAACTGCATTATGGTAACAGATTGAATAGGTATATACAAACAATGGAATATTTGGAAACTTCGTTCGCCCATAGCTCGGTAAAGAAATGCTCTAGTGCTCCAAAAATTTGGCCTAGAGTGTTATTTTGATAGCTCTACAAGCGCATAAACATGTTATTTTAATTGGCAAAGGAAATAATATTTCGAAATTTAAGAACAGCCAAATAGCACGTGGTTGCAACGAAGAATGATATTTCACTGGACTAACCTTCATCTGAATTACTAGTCAAAGACGTCTCCAGAAGCTGGATTTGTTTCGTCCCACTCTACAATAAACACAGAGGAGAAATAAAGATCAGTCAACATATCATTCCACATCCATCCACAACTTACCAATTAGTCATTGACACATCAGTATACAGTTGGTTAGAGCAGCGGTCTGTTCGTGCGGGAGGTCGTGGGATCGATCCCTGGCCGGACCAACACAAAGGGTCTTAAAAATAACTGAGAAAAAGGTGATAGCTTTGTAATTACCATCAGTCTACAAAATGGTTAGACATTCAGGTCTTCTTGGCTAAGGACGTTTTAAAACCGTAGGTCCTGTCTCCCGATCCTAATCTAACCAGTACATGGGGGGACATTAAAGAACCTGTTGAAACTCTTCGAAAACAGTACTAGTAGAGAATTGTGCCCCCGGCCGTTCAATAATAATAATAATAATAATAATGTATTCACTTATATTGCGCAAATATCAATCCGAAAATTTTCAGATTGCGCATCATACAGTAATATACAATAATATAATAATAACAGCCTACTTCAAAATTAGGAGGCACAACATACTGTAGAACGTAACTAACTCCTCATGATCGTAAGCTGTTCGGCTGCCATGGGCGCCTATCATATGCTTCCCGAAAAAATCCTCCATCGGATGTAAAGCGCATTGAGACAATGTGAAATGCGCTATTTAATAATTTCTTATTATAGCTTCAGATACAATATATCGTTGTAAGAATTGGGAATTGGAACCGTAACAATAGGGTTTATCTTGATAAGATATAACTTTATAAGTTATCAATTGATCATATTTGACATAATTACATTTTCAAACAAAATGCATTACCTTGTTTGTGTGGGAGAACCATTTAGAGTAAACGTGTTTTTTGATTGACACATTTTTTCTTGTTTGGGTTTTTGCGGCAACGAGGTGTCCTACCAACAATCAATTCACTTTCGCTGATCAAGTGTTGACACGAGTCACGGCTACATCCTTTCTCTTTATGAATTCCCGCACGACTCTGATGCTTCGATACAAATAGGACAGCGAATGCAAAACTGATAATCTTCACAAACCCTTCCAAGGAAATTTCTGCTTCATGTTCGTCAGGGTTTCAGTGAGGAATTGCATTATCGACCGACAGAAAAGTTTTCAACGAGTCAAAGTTTTCTTCGACGTCTTCATCCTCGATGACATCCACTGTTATCGTTCTCATGTCGGAAGTGAAGACTACGTCATAACAGCCATTTGGCCCAACATCAAAGAATCTAGCACAACAAAAGCATTAGGATAAGAATAAAATAAAATAAAGTAATAATAATAATAATAATATAAAACAGCTTTTTTATAGTTGCATAAGGGTACAAACAATTGTAATTGTAATTACCGAACATGTTGTAATTATGGTAAAGAAATTTGAATGTTGTGAACAAAAACTGTTATTTGCAATAAAATTACTAAAAAAACAGATTGAAGTGTACCTGCAAAAGTTATGGAGAAACTGTGGTTGCGTTTGTGGTGTATGACACCATAATTTGTCTTTGCACATTTCCACCATTTTCACCAACAACCTTGGAAAGATGTGAAGAGGAAGGTGTGGACTTTTGAACAAAATCACAAGTGGCGACTTAAAATTCTGCTCCACCAAATCACCAGTGCCTCTTGCATCACAGTTCATCATTGATGGAACAAGGTAAACGTCGTTCCATTGACAAATAATAGAAAACCGTTCCATTATAAGTAGTAGAGAATCAATGGTATTTCACTTCGTCTACAAGATCATGCCACAGATGCTCTACAAGAGATTTCTCTAAGATTCCATCCTCTTCGAGTTTTTCTCCAGCTTTTTTCGTATTTGATATCCCAGTCTTTGTAGGGCTGGACTGTGACGACTTTCACAAACACGTCAAGCAAACCACTGGATGTCAATGATTACCAGTTTGGTATCTTCAAAGTATATGATACTCTTCAAATCATGCAAATAGATTAGAAGTGTGTCAAACTCATCTTCCCCAATAGTGCATTTTGATGCGATTTCTTTGGCTTCCACAAGAGACAGATATCTTTTCTTTGAACTTTTTACAAGAGAGGACAACTCGCTTTTAAATCTTAACCAGCGAATCGGGATGTCTTCATTTATGTATGGGAGCTTCTCTACCTCTTCCAAGATATCATCTCTTAATTTCTTGACGTCTTCGTCTTCTTCTCCGCTGCCTGAAACTCGATTGTTGACAGTATAAATCTTATGTACCAAACACTGGCTGTCTATGTTGGCTTTTCCCTTCAGGCGATGAAGAGCTTTTTTTGTGCAAGATTAGCTGGGTTATCATTGTCGAAGGGTTTGTCTGCATGGGTACCAACCAAGAAAACAGGTTGAAAATGAAGGAGGTTACCAAGTTCTTGTTGGACGGACGCTGATTGTACAAAGGACAACCAGAATTCTATGTGATCCATGTTTGTCATGGGACAACGGTCGACGAGTTTCTTTTCATAACAGCCTTGTTTAAAAATTGGATTTGCTTGGTCATCTAACTTATCCTCCAAACTGTAAACCAATATGTAGATGGCCTTTGAAGAAAAGAACACTGGATGGGTAGCACTGTACACGGGCTGCCCTGCGAAATCAAATGTGATGTACGAATAGTTATCTTCCTCCATTCTGTCGTTTCGTAAGATTTTGGTTACAGTCTCTGTGACATTTGGAGGCACCTGAATGTCAGACCTTGTTTCAGTGTATGATGGCTGTAACTTCTCTTCTTTTTCAACTGGAACAGCTTGACAATCGTCTCTTCTAGTGTTCACCAGTTCAACTTCATCGTCGGATGCAGATTTTGCAATGCTTGGTATACTAATTGAACTGTATTCATTGTTGTCCTCTCTAAAATTATCATCTCTAAATAATTGTCTCTCACTTTCTTGATGTACTAATGCCTTCTTGACGCTCCGTTGTTTTCTTTTGCGTTCAAATATCCAGCTACCTCATTTGGCTGTACTGATTGTCGAATAATTCGTCATTCCAACTTCGTTCAAGGCCTTTGTCAAGGACCTTTCAACTTTCGCTAAAACTGTTGTCCTTATAAATTGAAGAAAAAAGAAAGCGTCATCTTTTGCGTTCAAATATCCCAGCTACCTCATTGGCTGTACTGATGTCGAATAATTCGTCATTCCCTTCTTCAAGCCATTGATCGCCTTTTTTGCTTTGTCAAGGACCTTTCAACTTTGACTCCAGGGGTGCTATCTTCATTGGGGTTAAACTGTTGTCCTTATAAATGAAGAAAAAAGAAAGAACTCAACTGAAGTGAACTCTAGACTGAACTGAACTGAACTTATAATTAGCATGCAGACATCAACTTTGTTTTAGTTTAGTACTTCCTTCACATGCTCATCAGGAACTAATGTACCTTTCAAAGATCTCAGTAAACTAGTTTTTCCAACTCTCGATTGTCCAATGAACATCAAAAGTACTTGATTGTTCTTGGTTGATCCACTTGTAAGTGCCTTCCTATAAGCTCGCTGAGCTTGTGGACCACGAGCAAGGATTTCAGGGGGTACTGTCGGTGAACAGGAAAAATACAGATAAGATATAAATGGCCACCTACAGGTCAGAACCATCCTAACGATGGTTGTTGGTGTAGACCGAAAGCTAAACAATTAAGCTGAAGATAATTACAGCATATTAAATCATACCTGTTGCTTCGACATTCAATGTCCTATAGTGGAATTAAGCAAAATAATATACATTATTATAATATTCATTAATAATTCATTAGGCATCTGTCCAATCTGTGCTCAGCATTCTGGTCACGTGGCTACCTTGTAACTCCCATACTATTTCCAAGAAACTAAAAGCACGGGGAGGGTTTGAATAGTTGGCAGGGAATAGGTGGGGTTGATTAATTACTGCAATTGTTCATAAGTATGATACAGAATAGAAATAAAGCTTATTAGTATTCTGTATCTGATACAGAATACTAATAGACCTTATTAGTATTCTGTATCAGATACAGAATACTAATAAGCTCTATAAGTATTCTGTATCGATCAATGCATTATATGAGACTGAACAATACATTATCCTAAAAGCTAATTAAGAAAAATCAGTACACGTTAGTTTTTGTTCCACAGTTTCTTTAATGTAACTCCCTTCATTGGAGCTTAGCACCTTCACAGTTTTAGCTTACTTACTAATGATACAATCATTGGATTTCTAGCTTTGTGCGGCAATACTTTCACAATCTCAAATAAATTATAACAAACTTTGAAAGACACGAGATTACTTCAAAATAAGGACTTCGCACAGTTTTCGCTAAATATTGCGTTACTTGCTACGTTATTCTTTTCAAGAACCTCGAATTAGAAGATGGTAAAGTAATGTTAGTCGAACTAGAACTTCATACGGAATTTATGTGTCAAACGAAAGTCAATAGACTCTTTCCTTGCTACCTTGTTTTTACGAGATATCTGCCAGACTTCAGAACTCCTTCTTTACACTCCACTTCGGTGCTAGTTTGGGCACATAATTCCCTCAACAACTGACTTTATAACATATCTAACATATAACGCGCGCTCTGATTGGCTAATAGAGCGTGCACCAATTCTCCATGGATGCACGCTAATGACGTCATGGAAAATCACTTGCCAGCTTTGTTGTTCAAATAGTTTCATGAACTGAAAGACGCTTAAAAGAGCGAAATGAACCTCAAAAAAGACAGGAAAACAATGCATTTAAAGGAATTACGCTTTATCATTCTAAGAAGAAGTCAAGTGCCACGGCATATTTCAATATCGGAGAAAAAGATGTGGAAATTCTGAAGTTTTGGTGTTTGTAATGTCGCTTCGTTGTGATTCAACAAGACTCGAGTGAAGCTGCAGGGTTTACCAAAATCAATATGTAGAAAACACTGGCTCAAAATCACCATATTCTGATTCGCTACAGCTCAATGTGGCCATTGAAATGAACTGAGATTGACTACAAGACTACAACACTCGTGCTTCGACTGAGTCCAAACTACACAACTGTAAGTAATTAAGCTTACTATACACAGTCGATGACTGAAGCTTGGGAAACGTGCAAACGTCGAATTCTCAACCATCTTCAAACTAGCAAATGAAAAAGGGATCTCAAAACGTCTACAAGAAATGTTAATGGATTTCAAAGAGGATTCAATTTGTCCCATCGCTCAAAAACAACCTGTTTCTTTGCCGAAAACTTGCAAATAATTTTAGCTCAAATCGCAAGTACTCAACGCTCAAGTACAACAATCAGATGTATTCAAAAACGTTTTGTAATGTAAGCTTATTTACTTTAAAAACTTTGTACTTATTTCGATTTCATTCAGAGCTCGAACTAGTATGAAAATGACCAAACATGTGGTGTTAATTTGCCGTTTTATAATTAACTTATTGAGCTTTTTCTTTACGTCGGTATGTCGCGCGATCGGCCAAGAAAGTTAGTTTTCTAAAATAAAATAAACAAATAATTATCTAACATTTGATTGTGGCTATGTTATAAAAGGATTGGTGAACGCCTAGCGTGCATCTGTCGAGTTTTAGATGCACTTGGTCGGTTGCTAAGCACTCAAGAAGCTAGAGTCGCACTCGGCTTCGCCTCGTGCGACTCTTTCGCTTCTTTCGTGCTTAGCAACCTCCCGCGTGCATCTAAAACTCGACAGATGCACGCTAGGCGTTCACCAATCCTTTATTCTTGTGATGCACTTTTGGCAGTTTACGAAAATTGTCAGCCATTGTCTCAAATGCCCGTCTTATATAGCTCTATGACCTTCTGTGAGAACTGTTCTTGATTTGATTGAAAAGAATCAAAACTCCGTTCGCATTCACAATTAAAGCGGCCTTTGAAAACCAAACAAAAGTGTAAATGATATTCTAAATGAAAAAGCATTCATATTACATATTTGCCGTATTTGTTCTTTGTATGTCTTAATGAGCAATCAACTCTATTCAAAAACTACCAAGTATGAAAAGGAATAAAACATTTATTAAACAATCGACATCTTAACTCTAAGCTATAATGCGAAACTGCCTTCATTGTTTAGCTAGTGCGGTCAAGCAATCGGAATGAGAATTGAATGCTAAAAGAACAGTTATTTAATTATTATATTATTTTCTTCACAATCAGATATTGACTACAATTCTGGTTGAAACGCCTACCTGGTTCAAACAATGATTAAACAATATCATAAGTATTTTACAATATTCGTGACAATGTTGTATCTTATTTACAATCTCTCGCCTTCGGCTCGAGATTGTAAATAAGATACAACATTGCCACTCATATTGTAAATAATACTTAGTTTGCTTGCTGTCCAAAGATCTGAACTAGTTGAGGTTTCTCTATGCTACAAGTTGACAATGAAGAAGATTAAGATTAAGAGGCTGTCCGCCTAAGGATCGACCACTCAATTTTAGCCAAAGCTCGGATTTCCTTTACATTTTCCACACAAAACAAGGTTGATATACAACTTAAGAAAATATATATTATTTGTCTCTGCTCTCAAAATTTGTCGAGATATAGGGTTGGAAGTCCTCTGTACCCAAACCCCTGGAAATCGGTCTTTGAAAACATCAAAATGAGGCCATTTTTAGGAGTCTGTCATATAGCGAATATTGATCTGAGGAAACTCAAGTTCACACCAGCAATAAACTGTTCAAAGGTCTTTATATAAATGGTAAAAGGAGATCAGTTTTTGAAAAAATAATTTGATGGTAACAGTTGAAAGAGGCGTACTATGATAGGTAGTCTAGAAAGTAAGAAAAGCACGTAGCGAAAATTGATAATTTCTAAAATTTCTGACTTGATCTGAGAATTTGTAGGATTTTTCTGAAAAGTACTAAGATAGTTCTGTTAAAGTCATGAGTAAATATTTACTGAATCTCTAACACTGGAGAAGTTATGGCCGTCTCGATTACTGCTAATTTGCATAAATTCGCTCGTTAAGAGACAAAATGCCTTTTGACATATTTATTCAAACTTCACCGATTTTCGTCTGATAAATCTATATGCAAGTAATATCACCACTATTACACCAATTTGATAACATTCCTTTATTTACGCGAGTTTGAATCATTGATCAATTATTCTATGGTGTTTTGGAATGTAATGCCGCTGACCACAAGACAAGTAGTCTTTATGTTGCAGTCTTTGACTTTATCTCCGTTTATTTTTCATTATGCAGTCCTTACTGTTGTAATGTTACGAAACAAAATCAATGGCTAGTATAATACAATATTAAATGATCGAGTATCTCGAAGCCTGGTATCTAGCAAATCAAGCAATTTCATTGGTTAGATTCTTTCTCGGACCGGTCTAGATTCTCCCGTAATAACCGGTCCGCATATGCATCTTAAAATCTGCAAACATTGTTTCTATGATGATATGGTTTCGAGTGCAATTTGGAAGAAATATGAACTCGTGGGTTTTTATTTCACTGAAAAACACCAAAATTCTGAAGAAAATAAACCCGGTGCTCAATAGCGACAGTAGCGCGCGCACTGCTTCAACTACAATTTTATTCAAAAACACAACAGAATCCTCAACTTTCTTGCCATTTTCTTCACCATTCTTGTTCTTTTTTTAATCAAAATCCATAGTTCCTCGGTGTATCACAATCTTTTCAACACCAAAGTCGAGGAAAAGTTTGATTTTTAAGATCGTTTTAGTTATTCAGCATCGAGCTAAAAAACTCGCTTCACACACTTTCTTGTCAAACCGGTTTTCAAAAAAGTTATGTAGTAAAAATACTGGGAAGTCATTCTAGTGTAAGGCTTGTAAGATGAAAATAAAATGAGTTAATTTTTAGCTTTCTAAAATGGTCATATAATAAAACTCTTTTTAATCGAGCTTGGTCGGTCTGTACTTTCACAACCTCGGTACGTCAAGGATTTTCCTGTACAGACCTCCCGCTCGGTTAATATATAAGACCTAAATAGTGGACAGCTATACGAGTTCCTAGTTTCGTACCATCTTCGCGCGTCACAGGCGCATTGGTAATACCAATGTAAATGAAGACTTTTTTCGAAGCTACAATCGGCGCCAATTTACTTTGAAAAACTAACGCTTTGAAAATCATTGATAATGGTATTTTGTGGCGCACGCAATAGGTCTTTTTACCCCCCTCCCCCTCCCCCAACCCAACGACAATGTTAATTAGGCCCTGTCCACACGTATCCAGATATCTTTGAATCCGCAACTTTTTCGATGCCGATTAGTCTCTCGTCCACACGTATCCGGTGAATACGGTCGATGAATCCGCATCTTTTTGAATACGCTGTGAATACAGCCTCGTGTGGACGGTCGAATCCGTATATTTTTGAATACGTTGACGTCACGGTATCGGATCCAGTCTTTACCGCGCGGATTTTATCGAACGTATTCACCGGATACGTGTGGACGGGTAGTCTCCTACGCAGCCGTCTTTAGTCCGTCACGCAACGCTCTCGGCCCACATTGACATCCTGGGATGGTGGGATCCCGGCTGGGATGGTGGGATCCCGGCTGGGATGGTGGGATCCCGGCTGGGATGGTGGGATCCCGGCTGGGATGGTGGGATCCCGGCTGGGATGGTGGGATCCTGGGATCCCGGCTGGGATGTCTAATAATCAGTAATACTACTCTCACTCTTACAGTCAGTAATACTACTCTCACTCTTACAGTCAGTAATACTACTACTCACTCTTACAGTCAGTAATACTACTCACACTCTTACAGTCAGTAATACTACTCACACTCTTACAGTCAGTAATAACAGTCAGTAATACTACTCACACTCTTACAGTCAGTAATACTACTCACACTCTTACAGTCAGTGATACTACTCACACTCTTACAGTCAGTAATACTACTCACACTCTTACAGCCAGTAATACTACTACTCTCACTCTTACAGTCAGTAATACTACTCACACTCTTACAGCCAGTAATACTACTCTCACTCTTACAGTCAGTCATACTACTCACACGCTTACAGTCACTAATACTACTCACATTCTCACAGTCAGTAATACTACTCACACTCTTACAGTCAGTATTACTACTCACACTCTTACAGTCAGTAATACTACTGACTCGCTCTTACAGACGGTAATACTACTCATACTCTGAGAGTCAGTAATACTACTCACACTCTTACAGTCAGTAATACTACTCTCGTTCTTACAGCCAGTATTACTACTCGCACTCTTACAGTAAGTAATACTACTCACACTCTTACAGTCAGTAATACTACTCTCATTCTTACAGCCAGTATTACTACTCGCACTCTTACAGTAAGTAATACTACTCACACTCTTACAGTCAGTAATACTACTCTCATTCTTACAGTCAGTAATACTACTCTCATTCTTACAGCCAGTAATAATACTCACACTCTTACAGTCAATAATACTACTCACACTCTTACAGTCAGTAATACTACTCTCACTCTTACAGTCAGTAATACTACTCTCATTCTTACAGCCAGTAATACTACTCACACTCTTACAGTCAGTAATACTACTCTCATTCTTACAGCCAGTAATACTACTCTCACTCTTACAGTCAGTAATAACAGTCAGTAATACTACTCACACTCTTACAGTCAGTAATACTACTCACACTCTTACAGTCAGTGATACTACTCACACTCTTACAGTCAGTAATACTACTCACACTCTTACAGCCAGTAATACTACTACTCTCACTCTTACAGTCAGTAATACTACTCACACTCTTACAGCCAGTAATACTACTCTCACTCTTACAGTCAGTCATACTACTCACACGCTTACAGTCACTAATACTACTCACATTCTCACAGTCAGTAATACTACCGTCACACTCTTACAGTCAGTATTACTACTCACACTCTTACAGTCAGTAATACTACTGACTCACTCTTACAGACGGTAATACTACTCATACTCTGAGAGTCAGTAATACTACTCACACTCTTACAGTCAGTAATACTACTCTCGTTCTTACAGCCAGTAATACTACCCAGGTAAAAATGAGAGGCGGGATCCCAATCCCAGCCGGGATCCCGGCTTTTTTGTAGATGGGATCCCAGCTGGGATAAGGTGGGATCCCGGCTGGGATTATTAGACATCCCACCCCAGGTGGGATCCCACCATCCCAGCCGGGATCCCACCATCCCAGCCGGGATCCCACCATCCCAGCCGGGATTATTAGACATCCCAGCCGGGATCCCAGGATCCCACCATCCCAGCCGGGATCCCACCATCCCAGCCGGGATCCCACCATCCCAGCCGGGATTATTAGACATCCCAGCCGGGATCCCAGGATCCCACCATCCCAGCCGGGATCCCACCATCCCAGCCGGGATCCCACCATCCCAGCCGGGATCCCACCATCCCAGGATGTCAATGTGGGCCGAGAGCGTTGCGTGACGGAAATAAAGACGGCTGCGTAGGAGACTAGTGGACGGGAGGCCAATCCGCATCGAAAAAGTTGCGGATTAAAAAATAACCGGGTACGTGTGGAAGGGCTAATACGATTCGAATACGCTACATGTGGACGCGAATTTGTTTTAGTCCGCATCGAAAAAGTTGCGGATTCAAATATATACGGATACGTGTGGTTCGAATCGAACACGGCGATCATTGCTACCATCAACATTGATGGCGGGTGAGGGGTTTGTTCCATGACATGCAACTTAGTGCCATGTTTGGTAGAATCAGTCAGAATATAGATAGTTGTTTCATTGATATTGTCGGGGATTGTCTATGATGTATACACCCTAAATTGAGACAGGTGTTTGTGCGCTTATCATTGTGACATATGTTCGTGAAATTCGTTTTGTATAATAATAACAATATAAATAATAATAATAAAGTATAAGTATACAAATAATATCCGAAATTTGTTACTTTGAAAGATCATGTGTTATATATATAAAAAAAGGAGAGGTATTATAGTAGTAGTGGATTTTTAGAACTTGACATTTTACGTCATTTATTACATAATGTAGGGAGTGAGACCGGGGTGGGGTGGGGTACTACAGTCATTTCAGAAGTTTGAAATTCAAATCAAATCAAATATTTTAATTTTTATGTATAAGTAGAGATATGCATGTTTCATATACATGACATATGGAACGATACCTAAGAGAGGCTCTCCGTAAATTTCGCCTATAGCATGCAGAACGCGAAAATTCGAAATCCTTCAAATTTAGTCAGAATGTAGGTCTAGGTGAACTCGTTATGCTGTGTAAGTTTTATTTGAATCGGGTAATTATCTTAGGAGAACGGCGCCGATATTCGATTTTCGGGATCACTTCCGGTTTTGAGAGGCGATCTTACGGTACTCGTAAAACCAACAATAACAAATAATTTCCTAAATTTCGCTGAACAAATGATATCATTTCGGGAAAGTGAGATAATGTTTTACATTTTCACATGTTTATCGAAGATGTTTAACAAAAAATAAATATTTTATCGATTTTCAAAGTATTTTCACATTTTGAGCATTTTTTCAAAGGCTATATTGACAGGCTAATATATCCACTGGTACCTCAATCCAAATATAGAAAGTATACCTCAGCCAAAGAATACTATCTCGTCTTGTAATATGTGGAATATAAAAATTTTGGGCCACTCAAATTTTAAGATTCTGGAAGACGAAATGCAACCCCCAATTATGCGACAAAATCACGACTTTCGATGTCACGCTCTGGGCAAAAGACAATTATTTAGTCAGTTAAACCATTCAATGTCTTGGAAATAAATTCAATCAGACCAAAGCGAATACTTGTATTGACATTTTAAAAACGTTTCAAAGCATTGTGAGCAAATACGAAACTTTTAGAAAAAATATCACACGTTCCAGGAAGGTCAACCACAAGCAAACGAAAGCTTCATTGACGGTTGAGTTCGAATCTCGACTGATAGACCAAATCGGCTAACGCAATGTTGTACCCAATTCAGATCTTTTGGGAATACGGTTTTTTGTCTGTTGTATTTCGATTTCAATAGAGCATTGACATGGAAATGTTTGGAACAAAAAGCTCTTATTCCCAAAGGTTTTGAATTGGGCCGGGTAAAAATGTAAACATTGTGTTAGCCGAATTGGCTATTAGCTTGGCTTTCAATACCTTGTGTTCAAAGAATATAATGCATCAATGGCATACCTTGATGTACTTGCATTCTTGGAGAATAAAAGCCATAAAAGACAGAGATGTGAATCGAATCTAGATCGGAAGTAAACAACTCAACTGTCAACACGACCAGGTTGCGTGACAAACACCACAGGAAGCCCGTCATATGCCATACATATTCTATACCACGCTCCAGCAATGTATTTAATATAACAACTATTAGTTCGTATTTTTTAAGGTATTTTTTTAATAGATCATGTGTATTTGGGGTGGGCACAGGCAGCCCAACCATTGCTTTTGAGGCTACTAAATAATCAAATAAAAATGATATTTGCCTCTTTTTTAGATGGGTTTCCTGTGGTAGAGCGTATTATGTTGGGCTTCCTGTGCTTAGTAACGTATTATGTTGGCTTTCTGTGTGCATCCCGTAGGACGCGCCCGTTCATGTGTACATCGCTGCGGGCGCGTCTTGCGAAACGCGCACAGGGAGCCCAACATAATACATTTTTATGTACAGGGAATCCAACCTTACGTATTGCACACGCGCACTCTCGCACAGGAAACCCATCAAAAAAGACGCAAATATCATTTTATTTGATTATTTTGTAGCCTCAAAAGCAATGGTTGTGCTGCCTATGGGTGGGCAAATGTTTTCGCCTTGGTATTTTTAGGGTATATTTCTAGGCCTCCTAACGGTCATCCCTACCCTTTAAATTATCCCCAAGGGGCAGAAGGTTTATCACGAATTAGTTCCATATGTGTAGATATGCGAGTAGCTTTTGAGCAACTTACAAGTGCAGAACAGACAAGTATATTGCTTTATACACACGAAGCGCAAAACAACATCAACGTACATTTACCTCTAGTCAGCATATAATTTATGTTGTAGTTGTGTACTGCGGGACGCGCGGGATGCGCACAGGAAGCCCAATATTATACGGTACTCAACACAGGAAGCCCAACATATCTACGTATATATATATATTGCGCGCGCGCACGCTCTACCACAGGAAACCCATCAAAAAAAGACGCAAATATCATTTTATTATAATTAATTAGTAGCCTCAAAAGCAATGGTTGGGCTGCCTGTGCATTCCCTAGTAGTTTAAGGTATGGAGCTTTTCGATGGCTTGTAATAAATTGAACAATCCAAATCATAATGTTCGCATATTGTGCGAAGCAAAGGCACGCTGAGCTTCTTTAGACCGTTGGTTTTATTCAACTTGCAAAGGTTGAATGCATCAAATGTAATGTAGGATGACATTGCGAGTGGTGGTAAAGGCAAATTCATCTTCGGCAGCTGCAAAGTCATCCTCATCAGTTACGGCCTGTGTCTGTCTTAACTTTGATGTTACTCTTGAGCAACGATATTTGATTTGTTGGGCCGTCAAATACTCACTAACATCAAATAAACGGCTTCCGTTTCTGTTTTTGGCGTATCTCATGCCCGAGGGGGGTACTTGACCCATGTTTGGGTATAGGGGTGCCGCTGAGGGTTTGAAACCCTGACCCTGTTTAGGACAAAAAAATCTAAAATACCTACCCTGTCTAGGACAACACCCTCTATTTTAGGACCCTGTTTAGGACAAAGGGCAAAATACACACAGGGGGGGGGGGGGGGGGGGGGGGGGGGTACTCCCATATATTGGCTATACGGGGACGTGCCGCTGGACAGGGTATGGTTTTTGGCCTCTCTGTCCTGAACAGGGTATATAATTTTATGCGAGTCTGTCCTAGACAGGGTATTGTAAGTTGCTCAAAAGCTACTCGCATATCTACACATATGGAACTAATTCGTGATAAACCTTCTGCCCCTTGGGGATAATTTAAAGGGTAGGGATGACCGTTAGGAGGCCTAGAAATATACCCTAAAAATACCAAGGCGAAAACATTTGCCCACCCATAGGCAGCACAACCATTGCTTTTGAGGCTACAAAATAATCAAATAAAATGATATTTGCGTCTTTTTTGATGGGTTTCCTGTGCGCGTGTGCAATACGTAAGGTTGGATTCCCTGTACATAAAAATGTACTATGTTGGGCTCCCTGTGCGCGTTTCGCAAGACGCGCCTGCAGCGATGTACACATGAACGGGCGCGTCCTACGGGATGCACACAGAAAGCCTAACATAATACGTTACTAAGCACAGGAAGCCCAACATAATACGCTCTACCACAGGAAACCCATCTAAAAAAGAGGCAAATATCAATTTTATTTGATTATTTAGTAGCCTCAAAAGCAATGGTTGGGCTGCCTGTGCCCACCCTAAAAATACACATGATCTATTAAAAAAATACCTTAAAAAATACGAACTAATAGTTGTTATATTAAATACATTGCTGGAGCGTGGTATAGAATATGTATGGCATATGACGGGCTTCCTGTGGTGTTTGTCACGCAACCTGGTCGTGTTGACAGTTGAGTTGTTTACTTCCGATCTAGATTCGATTCACATCTCTGTCTTTTATGGCTTTTATTCTCCAAGAATGCAAGTACATCAAGGTATGCCATTGATGCATTATATTCTTTGAACACAAGGTATTGAAAGCCAAGCTAATAGCCAATTCGGCTAACACAATGTTTACATTTTTACCCGGCCCAATTCAAAACCTTTGGGAATAAGAGCTTTTTGTTCCAAACATTTCCATGTCAATGCTCTATTGAAATCGAAATACAACAGACAAAAAACCGTATTCCCAAAAGATCTGAATTGGGTACAACATTGCGTTAGCCGATTTGGTCTATCAGTCGAGATTCGAACTCAACCGTCAATGAAGCTTTCGTTTGCTTGTGGTTGACCTTCCTGGAACGTGTGATATTTTTTCTAAAAGTTTCGTATTTGCTCACAATGCTTTGAAACGTTTTTTTAAAATGTCAATACAAGTATTCGCTTTGGTCTGATTGAATTTATTTCCAAGACATTGAATGGTTTAACTGACTAAATAATTGTCTTTTGCCCAGAGCGTGACATCGAAAGTCGTGATTTTGTCGCATAATTGGGGGTTGCATTTCGTCTTCCAGAATCTTAAAATTTGAGTGGCCCAAAATTTGTATTCCACATATTACAAGACGAGATAGTATTCTTTGGCTGAGGTATACTTTCTATATTTGGATTGAGGTACCAGTGGATATATTAGCCTGTCAATATAGCCTTTGAAAAAATGCTCAAAATGTGAAAATACTTTGAAAATCGATAAAATATTTATTTTTTGTTAAACATCTTCGATAAACATGTGAAAATGTAAAACATTATCTCACTTTCCCGAAATGATATCATTTGTTCAGCGAAATTTAGGAAATTATTTGTTATTGTTGGTTTTACGAGTACCGTAAGATCGCCTCTCAAAACCGGAAGTGATCCCGAAAATCGAATATATCGGCGCCGTTCTCCTAAGATAATTACCCGATTCAAATAAAACTTACACAGCATAACGAGTTCACCTAGACCTACATTCTGACTAAATTTGAAGGATTTCGAATTTTCGCGTTCTGCATGCTATAGGCGAAATTTACGGAGAGCCTCTCCTAAGAGTGATATTTCTATGATATTGGTTATCTTTTTTATTTTCCCTTTCCGCTCTCGCTCATTTTAGACGTCTTGAGATATCACTATGTCTCCATAACTCTAGAGGTTGTGATTATTGTAATGGGCTTGTGCTCAACCACCACTCAATGAGTGATGTCCATAACAACATGTACTCATTAAACTTCCGTGATGTTTTCGAAAATGTAATTCGGATTTAATTACTCGGGCACTTCCGGAGGAAGCCCGAGTTATAAAATGACCTTTCTTCTTATTATTTTTTTCGTTGTACACAAAATGCCAGGAATGTCTGTTTCAGGGTTTCGATCGGCTGAAAACGGGGACGATGATATCCGAACGCCTAATGATGTAATTCTGAAAGTATGATTCGCTCAAACGGGTCAAATAGTTTAATTCGAGCGTATATCAAACTAAATCTGAAGTATTGTTCGCTCTAGGTTCGAAGAAGTGCTGGGTCATCGTTCCATGACTACCGACTAGAAGTGCTGTGTAGAAGCTTGTGCTGAATCGAGAGAGAAGCAGTTGTGTTGAATATGCAGAAGAGAAATGATGTTGTATCGAAGGCAAGCCATCGATCACTTCCTTTAAACACGCTCATTTCACACACAAACACATATGCCGATTCGTGTGAGCCCACTCTGAAAGATCTCGTTTCACTAACATAAACAAACGCGCCTTCATTACAACGAACAAAAGAAAGACGTTATCAGAACCATCTGACCATAAATATGCAACCTCAATTGGTTGTCCCAAGTACGTAGAAACTAGGAACTCGTATAGCTGTCCACTATTGTATTATACTAGCCATTGATTTTGTTTTGTAACATTACAACAGTAAGGACTGCATAATGAAAAATAAACGGAGATACAGTCAAAGACAGCGGCAACATAAAGACTACTTGTCTTGTGGTCAGCGGCATTACATTCCAAAACACTATAAAAATCTGCCACTTGATGTTGTTAACAGAACCTCTAACAAATCTAATATATTGTCTTAGGTAATAATTGGTGTAATAGTGGTGAGATTACTTGCATATAGATTTATCAGGCGAAAATCGGTGAAGTTTGAATAAATGGCGAAAATTAACAAATTTGAGAAATTACTGTTTTGAATCCAACTGGTCAAATTTCACTTTTATATGTTTATCTTTAACCGAAAATGTATGTTGAGGCAAACGCTTTATTAGAATTACCTTGTAAAATATAATTTGCAAGCGACTTCCACTAAACTAATGTTTGTATGTCAAAAGGCATTTTGTCTCTTAACGAGCGAATTTATGCAAATTAGCAGTAATCGAGACGGCCATAACTTCTCCAGTGTTAGAGATCCAGTAAATATTTTCTCATGACTTAACAGAACTATCTTAGTGCTTTTCAGAAAAATCCTACAAATTCTCAGATCAAGTCAGAATTTTTAGAAATTATCAATTTTCGCTACGTGCTTTTCTTACTTTCTAGACTACCTATCACAGTACGCCTCTTTCAACTGTTACCATCAAAGTATTTTTTCAAAAACTGATCTCCTTTTACCATTTATATAAAGACCTTTGAACAGTTTATTGCTGGTGTGAACTTGAGTTTCCTCAGATCAATATTCGCTATATGACAGACTCCTAAAAATGGCCTCATTTTGATGTTTTCAAAGACCGATTTCCAGGGGTTTGGGTACAGAGGACTTCCAACCCTATATCTCGACAAATTTTGAGAGCAGAGACAAATAATATATATTTTCTTAAGTTGTATATCAACCTTGTTTTGTGTGGAAAATGTAAAGGAAATCCGAGCTTTGGCTAAAATTGAGTGGTCGATCCTTAGGCGGACAGCCTGATGAGAATAGTGATATTTCATCGAAATGTCAAATATACCTCTTTATTATTCAATTTTCATACATTGTACAAATTCCGATCTTCTGGTTGGTTGATTTGTACCACGTGACGCGTGGTTATGACGTGACAACCGTGGCAACGTCATAATCGTGGTGTAAAAGCCGTGGTGTAAATTATTTACATCATGGCTTTTACACCACGGTATTACAAACCTTTTATAATCTTCATTGTTCTCATATTATTGTACTTTTCCGCCAATTTAATTATTAACAAACTTATTTTGTATTGTTAAAGCGAATTGTCATTTAATAAACTATCATTTTGAGTGACTTGAGTCTAATGATCGACGCCAATAAATGTTGTACTGACAGTATTAGCTTGCCTCAGCAATGTATTCAAATTGAATAATAAAAATGTTAACGCTCTCGTTGCTAGCTTGTGAGTTATCGAGATTTTACCTTCACTCGTTCACTAACAATGAACTCGAAATTTTCTCATACTGCACTCGGCTACGCCTCGTGCAGTATTTAAATTTCTCGTTCATTGTTAGTGAACTCGTGCAGGTAAATCCCGATAACCCACTCGCTCGAGTGCGTTAACCTCTAAATATATGTACACGTTGAGATTAGATTAAAATAAATTCAATTGTTAAAGAAAATATATAATACCGTAAAAAACTGACGTTTCGAGCCTCATCGCTCCGTCTTCATCACTCATCACTTTACGGTGTTATTGAATGCCATTAACCATTGAATTTAATATTTGTGAACGTGACGTTGATAGTCTAATTGGATTTTCATTAGAGATTTCCGTTTTAGCGGCATAAGCTCAAGTTTGGCACAAACTAAGGGACCATTGTTTAAAACCAGTTAGCTGTGACTGCATTTCACAGTAAGTCATTGTTTTTAAAACAAAGCCGCCGAGGAAAAATAAATAGAAAAGAACTGAATGATTTTGAATACTTTATTATGGTGAGTTTTGACAGAATTACATACATAATTTACGGCGTGATAACATCAATGTCACGACACGTAACCGTGCGTCATGTCAGATGTTCCATGCTCGATAATCCAGCGCTGCTCTTCGGCGCGTTCTACGACGAAACGTCGCTCCGCCTGAAGTCGTTATAGCAGGCAAGTTCTCCAGCGGTTCTCTGGCGGGGCGACGTTTCATCCGAGCCCGCGCTGAAGAGCACCGCTGGATTATCGAGCATGCAGATGAATCATGGCAAGTTTATGACATTCTGTAAAAAGAATTATATTCTGTCAGATCGTTTTTGCGGACATGGCTACTGACTTATACCGATTTATACGGCCTTAGGCCTAGGCACGAGTAATAACTTGTGCCATGTAATTATAGCTGAGTATCAATATAAATAGCAGCTCTCAGAAAAAATTTTTATTACCGTCCTTCGTTGCATTTTTGTAAACATGCCCAGTATTCATGTATACTTTTTCATGTTGCACGATTTTTGTAAACATGTTTATTGGTCCAACTACATATCGCAAAATGGGTTGTAACTCATTTGATCAAGAATTGTATACTACCTTTTAATTAAAGTGTTGACTAATGTAGTACGAATCATATACTCTGTGGTCTCATTTTCAAGAAAATATGAAATCGCCAACGCTTTCAAGAGAAAAGGGTGAAAGTAATGCAGGTTGTCATGAAGTTATTTTTGGTTTGAAGTCCAATTTTATGGTCCAACTACATATCGCAGTGGAAAAGTATAATATTTAAAATTAACCTTAATTAGCCTTGCCCCTTAAATTTCCACCCACTCTAGTCGGATCGATAAGGTATGCACTAACCATGATGCAAGAACGCAAAGACACCCGTCATGTTTAAAGAGTCTACCTTCCTCGAGCTCCCAGAGGTTTTTTCAAATTTTCTTACAATATATAAGGGTTCAAACTCATATTACATTTCATGGAAACTGTTGAGACTGACAAAGAACATAGTTTACAAAGATCTGTGTGTAGGTTAATGACCTGTAGCGAGTGGTTGTGGGATATACAGCTATTTCAAAAATGGTTGGTGAAGGTTTTGATGCATGTTGCATACCAAGCCCGAAATGCACTATGGGCGATGTGAATGGAGTCAGCGAAAGTCACAACAATGTGAATTTTCGCAAACTTTGTCTTCACAATATGGAGCCGGCATATTTTCTTCTGTATGTGCATGCTGACATTGTTTACATATGATCCACAATACATTTCGGGCTTGGAGGTTAAAAGCTATCTGTCTAGGTTAGCCGTATGGTTATTGTAGAAGGCTTGTACCTAAATGTCAGTTTAATTTCTCTTTATCAACTTTGTAATATTTTTTTATCAAATATGGTACTAAATAAAATATGTATGTATGTACGTACATAAACCTTTTTTTAAACAGATGCATTCACCGAGGGCGCGCGAGGTTAATATATCCCACAATCCCGAGCGAAAGTTAGACAATAATTTTCAAGCAAAAGATGGTCCTATTATATGAGAAGAACGTCATTAATTAGGTTATATGGTTCCTGATTTCCCAAGAGGAAATGCAAAACAAATGCTTTTCAATAGGCGACTTGCATGATGACGTTGTTTTACTACAACTACCAGAATGCTTTGGGAATTTTCTTTCTTATTCAGATTTTTATTCCCAGAATAGTAAGACAATTGGTGCTAATTATCTAACAAAAGAAAATGGCAAAGCATTCTGGTATTCATGCAAGTCGCCTATTCTGTAATGTTAGCGAGCTTCATCAAAACAGCTAAAGCATTATTTGTCCAGAAATATTTATCAGTTACCTCAGTAGTATACAGTGTAAAGTGT
>JAUJYZ010000983.1:27500-215000 GCA_033675265.1 Actinostola sp. cb2023
GTGAACGAGCCGGGTCTTTCACCCAAGAAACTGTTTGTATTGACTCGGGACCAAGTATTCCTTCAGACGTTATTCTTCGCGGCTGGGTAAGGTCAAAACGCATCAACCGCTGTATTTTCCTCGTATAAGGAAGGCTTACTGTTCAACTACGTGCTAACAAAGACTTTGCGAGATGGTAGTTCTAATGTATTTTCGTTAAAACGCCACAAACTGAAAGAGATCCGTCTCTATGTCCAGTCACAGGTATCGAAGTGTACAATGCGGTTGGCGAACTAATGAGTATTCCATTACGCGAGGGTTATCATATCTGTTTAGGCCTTTAAAATTGCAATTGCATCCCTGGATTGGTCTGTAGCTTAGAATTGCTTAGCGACCTATGCAGTGCAATCTCTGCCTCGTGTATATTTGGAAGTCGCAAAATTACGCTGCATGGATTGAGAAGTGGTTGTGCAATTGCTCTAGCTATGTGTGGAGCGGAATTGGAAACAGTGATGAACCACGTTGGTTGGAGGACTGCGCGCAGGTACAGCACGTCATTACATCAAGATGGAGCAGGTGTTTAGGTCTGGAGGTCTGGGAATTCGTTAGCAGCGCTGCCATTGGACTTAACTGAATCATACATGATGTCGAGCCTTTGGAATGACTCATAGAGACTCAAACAAACTCTAGACGACATTCGTATTTATATACAGCAGTATATGGTAGATTTAGAGATAGTTATCCAGTTAATTTTATAGACCAATTTCTCAAGTATATATACGCTCGTCGGCAACATCCGTGAGTGATGCGCCAGGCTAAAATACGCGCGCCTATACAGTTTAGTGGAGATAATGGCTGCAAAATACTCAGCTGCCTCGCTATTGCTTTAGACGTCGCATAGAAAGAAGGTAATCAGCGGGGAAGGCCAACCAGAGTATGTCAGAGAAAACCAGAATGGGGAGTATCCGAGGCATAGTGTGAGGCCTAGGGCTACTCTACTAAGAGATGAGACTGGGAGGGCCTGGCCTACCCATACGGTTAATGCTAATAAAGGCCACCTTGGCCAGATACTCGGTTCCTTGGTCGTCTTTGTTTAAGGTGAACTCCTCTGAAAACATTTCATGATGTTCCTGGAAGCCACGTAATCCAAAGTGGAGTGACAGTAAAAACCACAGACTGCTTATCAAGGCTCTTGGATTATGACGTCCCATAACTCCGGTGATCCACATGCAGTTGTCTTTCGCCTTCAGCTGTAAGAGATTTCGCGGCATTTGGGCGTTTGTCATAACCTTGTTGACGAAGAGCTCGAGCTTTTTCCATCTAAGACAATTTCTACACTTTTGAAATTCTCGGTCTTTAGAAATGCAATTAGCCATTACCTAAGCGAGAAGGGGACTGGAAACGAGTTTATTAGAATTAATGCAATTACGAAATGAAACAGCATGTTGAAATTAGTATCTGTGCAAAGTTTAATGTGATTTGAGCGAATTGTGTCGGAATTATAAACTTTCGAAATTGTGTTGTCCAGCCAAAATTTTACAGTGAATGTATGGTTTGGCTGGATCGAACAACATCAAAAATTTACAGAGTTTGGAAATAGACATCTTTGATGCTCTCTAGCATCGTCAATATTAAGCCGAAGTTCAGCAAACTTTCCAGACTAGCTAAGTTTGATCTGCTCTCTCAGAAAATGATGCCCATTTTTGCTAGTTTCTTATTGAATTAGTTTTACGGACTTAGTCCCAGTCCCCTGCTCGTTTAGGTAATGGCTAATGTTGAATCGAACATCTAGGACCTTCAGATGTCGATCCGAGGCAGACATAATGACTCTTAAGGAATCTGGTTCGTACTCGTTCCCGTCCACTTTTCGTACTTCAGCGAAGAAAACAACGAGAGATTTATCAAGTTATGATCATGAGGCACTACTTTGTTGCAATATTGCTAGGTAAGCCTTTAGTTGATGCCCAGTTTTCAAAACCATTTACCCATGTTTTTGTACTCCTTGTAGTATTTTTGTTTTTGAATTTTCCGATAGTTTATTGATTTCCTCGGGGGAAATCTCAACAAATATTTCTGCCAACAGCTGTTGTCATGGTGATTTTGAAATACCCCATCTGAAAGCTTGAAATACCCCTATTAAAAATAAATAGCACTCCTCTCATCAAATCAAATTGCAGGATTTTCTTGTGTCATATAATAAAGCATGTTATTTTACTCATCTGATGTCCATTCTTACCGTGGTTATAGTTGGTTATAAAAACTTTCCCAAAATGGCACCAAACTTCGCATGACAGGTTTTCTGCTTTGCGGGTCTTTAAATTCTTTAACAAGTACTCTGAAAGTACACTGCAATCTCCGACCGATTCTTCCTTTAACATTCAAAGAGAGTACAAAGAAACAGTTATATTTCAAAAAAATGAAGGAAGAAGGATGGAAGGAAGGCATTCGTTATTTTCGTTACAGTAAAAACCCGCATATAAGAAACTGCGGATTAAGAACCTCCAGGCTGAAATTTAGCCAATTAAGCACCCAATATATAAGAACCAGTTCAGCCTGACAAATGAAGCAGGTTCTTATGAGAAAATGACTAAAGCTCAGAACACACCGGTACAGTCGGTGCTGAATATGCAGAAATATTATATTTACTCTACAGTTGGGTTGTTAATGTTTAGTGTGAATATTAGACCTTTCAGGGTCAATAGTTCACTAATTAAAACAAATTGTAAGGAAATGCACCATATCAGGAACAATAATTTTTTTTTGCCCTGTAAATAAGAACCTGACTGTTAAGAACCTATTCAGCCTGATTTCTCACTAGACACCCAATATATAAGAACCATTTCAGCCTGACTTGGAAAAATAGGGGTTCTTTTATGCGGCCGGTTTTTACTGTACTCTCTTTCTAAAACATGAAATGATTTAATTAATAATTATGAGTAGTATCACTGATTGTAAGAGTGAGAGTAGTATTACTGACTGTAAGAGTGTGAGTAGTATTACTGTCTGTAAGAGTGAGAGTAGTATTACTGACTGTAAGAGTGTGAGTAGTATTACTGACTGTAAGAGTGTGAGTAGTATTACTGACTGTAAGAGTGAGAGTAGTATTACTGACTGTTATAAGAGTGGGAGTGGTATTACTGACTGTAAGAGTACGAGTAGTATTACTGACAGTAAGAGTGAGAGTAGTCTTACTGACTGTAAGAGTATGAGTAGTATTACTGACTGTAAGAGTGTGAGTAGTATTACTGACTGTAAGAGTGTGAGTAGTATTACTGACTGTAAGAGTGTGAGCAGTATTACTGACTGTAAGAGTATGAGTAGTATTACTGACTGTAAGAGTGAGAGTAGTATTACTGACTGTAAGAGTGTGAGTAGTATTACTGACTGTAAGAGTGAGAGTAGTATTACTGACTGTAAGAGTATGAGTAAGAGATAAATACCGAGAACGGAGCCAATAAGCCATATTAGTTTACATTTGACACGGTTTTCTTTGTTATGCATAGGGCTTTATCTCCGGTATTGACCGGTTGAACAATAGAATATAATTGAATTGCTCATTATGAATTCATCGGGATGTATCCATATACAACCCAGGGCTGTATATGGATACATCCCGGTGAATTCATAATGAGCAATTCAATTATATTCTATTGTTCAACCGGTCAATACCGGAGATAAAGCCCTATGCATAACAAAGAAAACCGTGTCAAATGTAAACTAATACATGATACATACTTTATCATTACATGTCTGTATATATCTCGCTTGAGAGAGCACGCACAGCTTCCGTACGTATCTCTATAATTTTAGCTTTTAATTGTATTTCCAGTTCTCATGTCTCAAGAGGTTTGAAGACCTAGTCAACGCTTAAAAGACTGAAGGCCTTGTTACACGGTGAAACGTTTTCCTGAAACTTTTTCGTAAAACAGTGCGAGACAGTTTCCCCCGTGTAGCATGTTTGCTGAAACTCGTTGTAAAAAATCAATAAAACTGCAAGAGCACGTCTTCTTCCATCGTCTCGCGCCATGCATGTGTCAAGATTTAACCGTGTTTAATATCGCTGAACATTACACATATAAACTCAGCCTTCGATATTTCACAACTTGCTATTTGGCCACGAGGCCAAGGTCATGGTCAGTCTCCATATATGGTGTGTGACGTCACAAAACCCTCACACATGTTTGAAATTTTCGCGTGCCTGACCGGCTTCGATAAGGGTATGGCACAATAAATAATTATATCGATGGAGACATGTGAACAGGATTTTACAACGAGTTTCAGCAAACATGTTACAAGGTGAAACGTACTGTCTCGCACTGTTTCACGAAAAAGTTTCACCGTGTAACAAGGCCTTAACTCTCTGGAGTTTGGTGGGCATTATCGCACATATAAAATATCATGGCAATGGATTACTCCATATAGGAGATGCCGAGTCGGAATTGAAAGCAGGTCCGCGATTGACAGCAGCGAATTAGCCACTATCAAATCGAGCAGAGGACTGGGAATGAGTTTATTAGAATTAATGTAACTACGAAATTAAGTTCATGACATGAAAGAGCATGTTGAAATTAGCATCTGTGCAAAGTTTGATGTGATTTGGGCGAATTCTGTCGGAATTATAAACTTTTGAAACTGTGTTGTCCAGCCAAAATTTTACAGTGAATGTATGGTTTGGATGGTCGACAACGTTAACAATTTACAGAGTTTGTATGGGAAAATAGACATCTTTGATGCCCTCTAGCATCGACAATATTAAGCGCAGCCGAAGTTCACCAAACTTTCCAGAGTTTGATATGCTCTCTCAGAAAATGATGCCTAATTTTACTAATATCAAATTGAATTAGTTTTACGGACTTGGTACCAGTCCCCTGCTCGATTTGATAGTGGCTAATACAATAATCAATCACTGTAGAATCGCCGCGACTAATTTATTCAGCTACAAGTGAATCGTCGACAAGATCATTGATTGGTCAATTTCGTGTTCTAAAAATAACCAAACTTGTTCAAACGCCGTGATGCTCCTACTTATGCTCCTACTTATATATAAATAACAAGAGAAGCTAACGAGGAATGCCTTAATTTGTATTTGGGAACCAATATGGCGACAAGATTAGAATACGTGAATGAGGGTTTATCATGTAATTTCAAAACTCATAGGACAAAAAATGATTATCATAGCTGAAAAGAGCTCGTTGAAATTAGTAAAACTGTGAAGTTTGGAAAAGATCGCTCCATAAATTGCGAAGTTATGAATTTTCAATAATCGAAATTTTATATGAAAAGCGTTGGAAATTACGGCTTGGAGGCAACTCTTGCCTCCAACAAAGGTTTTCATACAAAATTTCGATTTTTAAAATTCATATCTTCGTCATTTGTGGAGCGATCTTTTCCAAACTTCACAGTTTTACTAATTTTGTTTGTCCTATGAGTTTTGAAATTATGTGATAAACCCTCATTGATTTACAAATTAATAACCTGATGACAGTTGTCTGAAGAAACTCTCAAGAATTCATGCGCACGTGATTTGATAAAAGGGTCATATTGCTCTGCAGGGCGAAGGTGAAAGGTTCCCTCTTGTGAATCCACCCATGGAAGTCTTGTCTCAAACTTCAGTTTATGTCGTCTTCCATTCAACTACATACAAATAAGTAATATATTACGATAATTATTCAAAATCGAGCGACTTGTTGCTCAGTGTGGGCAGAAATCGAAACCGTGAGTGAACCACCTATTCAATAGGTTTGAATCTGCCATTATAGGAGCTCGACTAGCCAAGTTGAGAATAGCCCACTTGCACTAAGAGGTCACGTGACCCCAACCCCCTTAAATCGAACAGCAGTGTCAAAATAAAATCGATCGTTTTCTAAGATTTTGTTTGGAAAATGCATTGGAGGGCACGGCTCTTGCCATCCAATGCATTTTGCAAAGTCTCCAAACAAAATCTTAGAAAACGATCGATCTTATTTTTAATGTCATTTCTCCTGTGACAGACATTATTATGAGCTGAAACTTCGCCCTTCTTCTAATTTCGAGCTGCATGCTCTTTATATTTCTGGATTTCATTTTGACACTACTCATTTTGAACTACTGTTCGATTTATGGGAGTTATAGGGTCACGTGGCCTCATAGTGCATAGTGCAATAGAAATGATGCTCGCTGCGATTGCTACGCACGTGCTATGTTTTCAAATGGATCCCTGAACACTTTATGGGGCGATCGCAGCGATTATATGGAAACCAGGCTTTCAAAGCTGCAGACTGCCCAACTAAAAATCCTCTTGTCATTATAAGGACAGTGTTTGTATTGGGAACAGAACTACTATATTGCATGTGTGCTTGCGTTGGGCATGTGCAGCGAATGCGCAATAGTAGTATATATATTTCCCATTTCAAGCATTTAAAAACACCTCACCGCCGTTTCCTTGATTATTATCTTGGCATTGTAACAGCTGCTCTCATCGCCATTTATGGAAAAGCATGGTTTACCAGGTATTATTCTTATGTTGGTGTTCGTTTTTTTTCCTATGGCATCGATAGTCCTGCTTCCTTTTCCATTAACATAGCCAACATAGTCCTGAGGCACCGTGACGTTCGTTTGGTACATTTCACTGAATTACATAATCAACTGTAATCAGTTCAGCGTTATGCAAAAAATGAGGGACAGAGAGTGCATCTTGGGGGTCAAGTTGGGATATGTGAATCGTACATGAGTTATTTTTAGCATGCGGACGTAAAAGAAAACATACTCCCGTATCGGTTTGAGTGTCAACGTGGTCATATGTTTTGACTGTTTTGTCGATGAAACCAATTCAAAAATGAAGGAAAATGTTTTTTATTTAGCAGATACTTCGAAAAAGGAAACATATACTCAGATTCAAGTGACTCGCTGGAAGAAAATTCGAATTGAAAGACGACGGCTCTAATTATTTAATTCAGTGGGTATGTTTTCACTGCTGACAATTTATTTGACAGATATGTGTCAGTTTATTTATGTAATCTCTTGTAGCACACAACAGACATTCGTAAAGGACTATTAAATTGCAGAGTTTTGAAGAAATTTCCATCGTTTTCGAAACAAGACGCTCAATGAGCGTACACTCGGGCTTATGACAAGGACAATAGGGCCATTTAGTATACGAGAGAAATAAGACGCGTCTTATCTTAGACGCGACTTAGATAAGACGCGAACCTCTTCGTATAAACAGCACTTTTAGTCTAAGACGCGACTTATCGGAGAACAGCGTTCTGAGCTGTTCTTATTTTGTCCGCGTCTTAGACTAAAAGTGCTGTTTATACGAAGAGGTTCGCGTCTTATCTAAGTCGCGTCTAAGATAAGACGCGTCTTATTTCTCTCGTATAAATGGCCCTAATGTCAGTTGCGTGAGGAGAGACCTGACAATGACTGACAGTTGCGTGACGAGGGAGACTATGTATAGCATAGATAAAAATACGGTGATAACGACGGTACATGCACTCCATTATAACTCTCTCTTTGACATACAAAAATACTATTTTGAACAGCATTAACACAATTAACTGCTTCTGTTAGATTTAAGATGTGACCTCAAGTGACCTCAAATACGTTTAAAGACGTACGATAGCGTACTCTTGAAGAGTGGGAGATCTTTATCTATGAGTCACCGACCGAAATAATCTCCCTCGTCACTGAGCGTCTTCTTCTGCAATAGATCCCTAAAATCTAAGGACATTTTGACTTCGATTGTATTTTTGCCGTTCACTGACCTGTTTTGAGTGTGGAAATTCGGTTTTAAATAGCGCTACGCAACGGTTCTAAAATTAGGTCGCGTAATAGATGATGACTCAGATAAGGATCACTTTACAACTGTCATCTTACTGAAAAGAACACGGATTTTCCGAACATTGACCTTGCTCGATCGCCTTTGCTTTGATGTAGTTTTGAAGTACGATTTTTACGATTCATTTTCCTTCTGAATTTCTCAAACGTGGAATAAAATAAACATCCATCATGAGTTACTGAAAATAACTCGACTGGCTCGACTGTTTGCAGTGACTTCTGTACATATAGCTTTCTGTCAATAGATGTACGGTTACATCGCTGGTCGTGAGTTTAATTATAAATACTCAAGCACAGAACTGTACACGTACTATTACAATTACCAACAAACATGGCATAGCGACTACGGTATGATGTGACAAAGCTCGACACTCAAGGACATAGCTGTACACGTACTATTACAATTAGCAATATTTTATTTTACAGTATGTTAGATTAAGTCTCCCCGATTAGTAGGGCACTTTTGCCCAGCTAGAAGTTATTGAGACTTTAATAAAGTTATTATTATTATTAACAAACATGACAACATAGCGAGGTCATGATACTTTTTGAGTTCATTTCATTTGCTTTTCAATTCATTTTTGGATGAGTTCGAGTTCGTGGAACGGCGTCATACAACAGCCGATAAAACACGGGCTTTAAACACGCTCATTTCACAGACAAAAGCATACGGCTATTCGTGTGGGCCCACTCTGAAAGATGTCGTTTCATTTATAACAAAAACAAACGCGCCTTAGCTTCATCGTCGAACGATCAACTACAATATATCCTGACCTTAATAGCTTGAAGAAACTCGATACGATCAAATACTTCGCATTCTTTCTTCATTCTTCGCATTTTTTCTTCATTCCATGACCATGAAAAAAAGAAAAAGAAAAATAATAAAAAGAAAGTCCATTTAATTATAACTCGGGCTTCCTTCGGAAGGGCCCGAGTAATAAATACTGAAGCAGAGTAGCGATGTAAAGACAAGTGTTTTCTCTCCAGGCATTTCTTCGAAGAGACCGTTTGTAATCAAATATGTTCTCATAACGTTACAAAAAGTTCTCAATTGTTGGTCTGTAAGCAAACACCTGTAGGAATTTTAGGCAACCTAAAATGCTTAGTGAAAACACAACCTGTGATTCAATTTATTTTTAACGTTCGCCCTCCGCTGATTGCCGCCTGAGCTTCTTTGAATTTCTATGGGTTTTTTTTTTGTAGACTTCAATTCTTTCATTTCCTGTTGGCTGTTGAAGTTGAGGGTTGTATGTTGTAAATCAGGTCAATCAGAGCCGTCGTCTTCGCTTTCAGTATCGGGCTCAAATTCATCGAAATAATTCCAATTTTCATCCAGCAAGTCACTTGAACCTGAGTAAATAGTGAGATATATTTCTTTATCGAAGTAACTCAGTGCTGAATCAAAAAAACATTTCCCTACATCGACAAACATTGCGCCGTTGGACGCCATTTGACACTCAAACGGAAACGGAAGTAAGTTTTCCTTTACGTCCGCATGCTAAAAATAACTCAAGTACGATTCACATATCCCAAGGCCATGACTGGCAGATTCACTCTCTGTCCCTCATTTTCTCTTGACAAAATACACTGATAAATAGACACACTTCGTAATGATATCTGCATGATAATTATATTAAGCCTCTCAGAATTCTTTCCCCTCTCAATCCATCAGTATTATTATAAATTATTATTATTATTATTATTATTATTATTATTATTATTATTATTATTATTATTCTAATAGAAAGTTAGTGCTGCGATTATTATTGCAAAATGTATTAGCATTTTCTAATTTCAGAAAGTATAAGTTTTGCTGCGAGTACATGTAGTACATTAATCTGCAAGAATGTAAACTGTGTTTTAGTCTCATTCACATTATAGTACATAATTATATCTCAGGACACATAAATTTTATACATGTGTTTTAGCCACTTAAGTGTTTTGGGCTACAAACAAAAACTGATGGTCCTTTTCAGTAGAAAATATGAAAGATTACTTATGAACAGTTTCGCCAACAAATTATAATATGTGCAAATGAAATGCAGGATTGTTTTCATGTTTTATCGGTTGATGCGCCGTGTACGACGCACAGTCTACATCTTTACATGGCTTATATATGTTCTGAATTACAACTTACATCTATGCAATGGAATACGGTATATTTGTATGCCGTAGCGTATAGATTGTTTCTATAGATTGTTCCTATATACAGTTAAAGTACCCCTTTCAGTGTTGTATCTGGGCCAACTATCAGTGGTCGTTTCATGACCAATTCTAAACTGGACTAGTAGTGACACTGGCACAGTGTCACCGCTAGCCCAGTGTTACTACTGGCCCAGTGTCATTCTAGCCCAGTGTTACTACTGGGCCTAGTGTTATACTGGACACAGTGTCACCACTAGCCCAGTGGCCCATTTAATACAGGCCCAGTGTCACCACTAGCCCAGTGTTACTACTGGCCCAGTGTCACCACTAGCCCAGTGTTACTACTGGCCCAGTGTCACCACTAGCCCAGTGGCCAGATTATCGTAGCCCAGCTACTCAGTATATAGCGTTGACGACCGGGTAAATAAAACACATATAGCCCGGTGAATTCATGTATCAACCGATACGGTACTTCATAAAGATAAATATAATATAAATCACATAAAGGAATGTGCGTGATGATGTCTCTGTCATACACGGGCATCAACCGTTTTATCAGGGTTTTATCATCGGCAGAAAGCCACGTGTCGCCAATTTGAAGCACTCTTACGTAATTCATTTTAGTCTGCAAACTAATTCAACTCGCATTCACTTTCTATTAGAAACAACTAGTCATAATGTTTTAAGGTAAATTTTAAAGTACACCACATTTAAAAAATATAGATTATAGAATATCATCAAAGTTTGAAAGTTTGAGGTAGAAATATTAAATTACCTTGAACAAACACCAGAATAGATGTTAATCAAAACTTTTAATTTGATTTATAACTTCACTGCCACAATTTTATTTATAGCAATGTGTCCAGAATGACATATTTCAGCTATGATGTTGGTGCTTATTTTTTAAGATCAGTCAATGGCGGCCATTTTATTAATATTAATCACGGCAATCGGTCTATAATTTACAGATCCCCTGAACAGAACAAGTTCATTCACTGTTTCAGAAAAAAACTCTTGCAAAGACCTAAAACATAATATTGAATAAACAACGAACACTCAAAATATGATAAGAAACTATATAAGCTTATAAGTTAAGTCTTACATACAATTTAACGACAGCAATAAATTTGTGCATTTCACCAACAAAGTTCTGAGCTGCTCGATTTCCCCAGATTTGAGCTACTTAATTCAGCAAAAGCGACACGTACATCACATGCACATAATCATATTTTCAATCAAATATACTAAGATGAACGAGAAGATGATCAGAGAACGAAAACCAAAGTTTTACCAACAACGGAAAAAGCCAAAATTAGCTGATGTCTTGAGAGTTGAGGTGACATCGCGAGCTGCATGCACTAAATGGAGTCTCGTTCATCGTGAAGCTTATTATTAAAGTCTTAACTTACCTTCACAGTTGCTAAAACAGAGCGTTAAAATAAGCTTTGATTGTGTTAAGATTGAAAACCAGAATAGTACTTTCTACTATTAAATTCTAAAGAACATAGACGATCGACTCGAGGCAAAATATTGCAGGTTCTGACAACTAACGTACTGACGAGTACTCCCACAGGAAATTTTGGGCAGGACTGCTTCACCACGTAAAACCCTGGTGGATAAAAGCTTGCCTTTAATTGGTTGATATGACGGAAGACCAGTCTGCCATGCAGGACCGTTTCAAACAAGCCATCTAATTGGTCCATATCGAAGGTTGCTAAATATAGCATAAATTAAAATTCGAATCGCATCGAGTGAATTTATAGTTTCAACGGATAGTTCTTTTCTGGCCCTATAGACTACTAAATGTATCGAATTAGGAAGATCGAAGCCGCTGCAAGTGATGTGTGAGTGTTATCGAAGCATTGAAATGTCTTTAGGAACACGAAAAAGTCCACCGATCGAGATCGTTTACCGATTTTACCGTAAAGCAAGGTATCAATTTATACGAGCAAGACTACTGACAGCGACACGGCAAACTGATATATTATTGTCGTTGTTTACATAATTTGCTAGTGCTCTTGAGATTTGCAGTATGTGACACGTCAATCCACGTCAACATGTTTTGTACTTTAGCCGTTAGAGATGAAAGGTATACAAATAGCGAATAAACTGTCGATCTGACCTGTTCTGTTGTAATGTGTCTCATTAATTACACTTCCGAACCCGGCCCTATTTTTCAAATGGCCAGAATTGCTCCAGGTGATTTTATTTATTATTTGAGGCAAAACAATCGCAACATCAATGAACGTATTTTCTTCAGTAACTCTTCACAAGGCCTTTTCGATTACTTTCGACTAGCCGTCCGCAGGCAACTCTAAAATACTAATTCTATCAGATGGGTTTCCTGTAGCGCTGCATGCGGAGGCTAGAAAATGGCAGCCTGGGTACGAACCTCCAAGATTCTTGGAGACACGTGACCAGCCTACACAAGGGTCTTCTCTCGAGCGTCCGCCATTTTGAAAATAGCGAGAAGAGAGGGCCCTGGGGACGAGGTTGGATTGAAATCGTCTCGAATCAAGCAACACAGGAAGCCCATGTCCAGATTAGTTTCGCTGCTCGCTTCGCTCGCAGCAATTATTATTATTACTAGCAGTTTCTATAGAAAATAATAGCCATTTTAAAATTAGCTCCATTCTCGTCCAAATCGCTTCAAATCTTCAAAGGCAATAAAAGAATGATTGAAGAAGATACAGACGACTTTATAGAGGATTTCATTTTAATTATATTATTTTATTGATTTTATTGTTATATTATCCACATACATTCTCTTATAATAATGTACTGATACATTACTATTATTATTATTATTATTATTATTATTATTATTATTATTATTATTATTATTATTATTATCATTATTATTATCATTATTATTATTATACACAGTTTGGGCTACCTGTGGATTTACTGACTTCCCAACGTTGATCTCACACATTCGACGAACTCCAGTTCTGCACGTGATCGATTGCAGAACCCATGGCGTGCACCGCTGGTCATAGTATATGCGGGCTCCGTAAAATCATCGGGAACGAATGACTAACAGAAATCTCGAATTCAGCCAGCATCAAAGACGCCACAGGAACCCCATCTCAACACAGGAAGCCCACCCGAGATTAGTTTCGCTGCGAGCAACAACTTAGATCTGACATGATATAGGCCTGGGTATTAATACGAACCAAGACCTGCTTAATCACATGAGTTCCCAGTGGCTCAGCGGTTGGAGCGTCTGACTAGTATCCAGGAGGTCACGGGTTCAATTCCCGTCTGGGCTCGACATTTTTTCCGAGTCTTTTAACGACGCTTCATGACGAAACCTTACGAACTGCTTTACGAACTATTACCAAACGACAAATTACTTTATAGATTACCAAGTTGTTAGGAAATGAAGCGAGTCTGCTCGTGACGGTTGCGGTAGGGGTGGAGCTCGCTTTATTCGCTTTTCCTTTTCATTGTTGCGTTGCATTGACATCCGGGTTTTACTGATTTCGAGTCCGGGTTTTACTGATTTCGAGTCCTGGTTTTACTGATTCCGAATCCTGGTTTTACTGATCCCGAGTCCGATTTTTACTGATTCCGAGTCCAGGTTTTACTGACCCCGAGTCCGATTTTTACTGATTCCGAGTCTGGATTTTACTTGAAGTTCTCTCTCGCGTGACAGACTGACAGTTTGTCTACACAGACGAATATTTCAAGAAGATTTTTAATTAAATGAGACAAGGTTGTTTTAGAATTTGCATTTCACCTTTGATATGCCGGCTATTATGAAATTCTGTACTTTCTCATAGCACATAATGCTTTGCACCTTGGGGGGTAATACAAAAGAAATTGGGAGCTTTTCTGTCAACCATGTAAATGCAACACCATTTTCTTTTGTATTACCCCCAAGGCGCAAAGCATTATGTGCTATGAGAAAGTAGAGAATGTAACGTTTTATTTAGATCATAATGCATTTTATGCCCGGGTATTATAATTAAGGACTATACTCATCTAATTTCACAGGAAACAAACTACCTGAAATTTCTACTGTGCGACATAAACGGGACAGTCTACCAGCAGTTTTGTGCCAAAGATTGCGTGGCGTTTGTAGATAATTTCCTAAGCCTGCATAGTTAATCTAATCGAACGTTCGGTAATCGAACTCCATCGAACTTAATCGAATTCAATCGTTCGATTGAATTCGATTGAGTTCGCCAATCGAACATAATCGAACTCACCCAAAAATGTTACCAATCGAACACAATTGAACGTTCGATTGTCGAACTCTTCATTTAATTGCTCAACTGATATCCGATTTACATTATTCCCGGAATTTGCATCAGCGTAGTTCCCGAAACTGACTCACGAGGGTTCGTACGCGTTTCACTTTGTGACCTTTAGGTCAAATCTGTGAACGATCTTCCGCTCGATCATTCGATCCGACTGACAATTTATATTATATTATATTATATTCTTGTAACTGAAAAGCCCATATTGGGAGGTACATTAAACTATGTATGTATGTAAAGGCTGTTCACACTTGAGCAATGCTTGAGTTTGAGTTGACGTGCATCTCGTACTGATGCATAGTTAAAGTTGCTATTAAAAAATGGTGAAAGGGTAAAGCATTCAAAGTAATTGGCACAGGAGTCAACTGGGCCATCTTTAGAAAGAGCCCGGAGAAAGAGCCCGTTCATCAGTGAGACTAAATATAATCCAGGTCGAACCGATGTAATGTTTTTTCATTGTGTACCAATAAAATGTTTGCACTTTCTTAGCGTTATTTAATCACCCAGGCTGACAGAATACCGAACATCAGTAATCAATCGAACAAAATCGGACTGATTGAGTTCGATTGAGTTCGATTACGTTCGATTGAGTTCGATTGAGTTCGATTGAGTTCGATTGAGTTCGATTGAGTTCGATTGAGTTCGATTGACTATATAGTTCGATTATAGAACCAATCGAACTCACCGAAAAATTATATGTTCGATTGGCGAACTCAATCGAATTCAATCTAACGATTAAGTTCGATTGAGTTCGATTGAGTTCGATTGATTTTTCGTTCGAGTTCGTTCGATTAGATAGGCCGGGAGTTAATGCATGAGTCAATGTATTCCAACATTCGATTACGTACGTTCGATTAATAGATCGATTTAGCCTGATTTTCAGACGGTCGGCCTCCCGCTCTCGCTTTCGAGCGGAGGACCACGGACCGTCTGAAAATCAGGCTACACAAATGTGTCTGCAACCAAATGTTCTGACGAGGTTTTTGTACATTAGAATGTATATTATAGAGGTACCGACTTGAAATTCACAGACTGCGATCAATATTGTGTACATACACTGGGTCTACATGCATCATAACATGATTGATTATTTAGATTCGAGCTTGAACTAACCTTGAATCCCGGGCACACAGCTTCAATATGATCTTCGATCATGATCGTCGCCACCGTCCAAAGACAGATTCGCACAGGAAGAGACGTAAACCTGATTCAAAATAAATACGGTACTTGAAAGAACAAGATATGAACGTTGCATGTGTAAACCCCCTGCGAAGTCTGGGACTTTCCCTTGTGTCGGTTGGCTGGTTACCAAAATAATTGTTAGGGGAGTAGAGCACGGGCAACAGGTCACGTAGAGTCAGTATTTTGGGTAATATTTGTATTTTGCAATTCCGAAGCTCTGTTATTTTTATTTGTATTTCTTTAGTAATGACTCCATTTTCTTGTGTGCTACCCTCTCCCTTGCAAGAAAAATCCCTGCCTGGAACTTCACTTATTAACCTTTTGTTTAATCAGGATTTTGTAATCTCCGTTTTTGTTCCTACGTAGAGAGGCCCTACAATCGAGATAAACTAAGCCGTCTGAAAACTTTCAAAAAAGTCGATGACGAGTCACGGTACAAAACTTTCATTTGAATCCGCCGTGTTTTACTTACCTCATCGATTACAATGTTATTGGGTATTTCAGACATCTGTTGCTAATAGCGACGGGGTCCACCCCACGGACTTTTCTTTCATCGATGTTGACTTAAGTCGGGGCTTTCTGACGTTCAGATGTCGGGGTTCTTACTAAAGGTCATCAGATACAAATACAGTACAATTCGGACACTTCGATCGCAAAATACAAATATAACATACTACTAAGACCTTAGCCCTAAGATTTTCGAACTCGTATTTTTTGCACGAGAGGCCCGGCTACTAAGCCGTCAACTCAGAAAGCAACGAGACGGTTCAGATTTGAATCGATGTTTATTTCAGACATATTAATAGCACGGGGTAAGGTCTTCATCGATGGACAATTCTTCTCTTCCCTCTTCACTTCGATCGAATAATAACATCTACTAAGATTAGCTAAGATTCCCATTTGAATCATGATCTGATGAAATGCCCCCCAAAAATATTAAGATTTCAAGTTTTATTACTGTGGTTGGCTCGTTTGGTGGATATATCATTTGATATTTGACTCCTTATCAAATATTAGGTGGGCAAATCCCTGATACGACTACAAATGTCCATGCTCCATCCATATACATCGTATTTGAAATGTTTTTTGGTTCTCGTGTTGTAAATAATGAGATTCAAAGACTTTTAACCACAGGTAGCCCAAGCTGTGGACTTGTGGCAAGATTTACAGTAAATGTATGGAGCTTCACAGCGAACTTTGAAAACCGTCTAAATAAAATTCTACAAACCCTCAAAGTAGTCCTACTTGTTTATTGTGTTGTCCTTTGGAATTGTGTGAGGTTTGGAGCCATTCCGATCGATTTTGAGAGAGTTTTTAAAAATAGTCCCTTGAGTTACCTAAAATTATAAAGGAAGGTAGGTGACTGTAATGGCCGATCACCTACGATCGATGCCAAACAATCGCCTCAAACTCGCTCAAAATTAGAGAAAATGACAAGATTCTTTCGAAATACATTAGCTCACATAATATCCCTCACCACACGTAGTATCCCTTCCTCTGGTCAATGATTCCCTCGCCAAAAAGCCAGGAACTTCGCCGAACTTTCGAACTTTCGAACAGCGAAACGTCGACCAACATCCTCCCGCAAAGTCCCCCACTAAGTTACACATTTCTTCCGACGATTGGTCGAATCAATGGATCAATGGCTCTTCTAGAAACCAACATTTCATGACGAACGCCATACCTTTATAATATGCTTTTTGCTGCTTTTTGAGAGATATTGTGTCAGTTACTTATCTGATAGTATAGAGCGAGAATGAGTTGAACTCACGTCGGCCGCTAGGAGTCATTCAAATGGCAACAAACGACATGAAGCCGGACAGAAGCCGAATTGACTACTTCGTAGTTTTTCATCGCATACACTATAAACTCGTCATCAATTTACTTAACAACTGACCTTACACTTTACATAAGCTTTCAAATGATAGGTATTGCGTATTAGTTATATGTTAAAGCGAGAATGAGTTGAACTCACGTCAGCCGCTAAGAGTCATTCAAATGACAACAAACGACTTGAAGACAGAAGCCGAATTGATTACTTCGTAGTTTTTCATCGTATATTAGTTATCTGATAAAGCTAAGCTAAGCGAGAATGAGTTGATCTCTCATGTCCGTCGCTATGACAACAAGAGACTCGTGACGACCAAGATTATTATAACTTGAAAAAGATACTATATAGTTTTCGCGGATGATTCAACTTATGGGTGGAAAATGATCCCTCCCCTCACTGATGGAGGGAGGGTAGTAAAGTGCGCACCGTCGGTTTCAAATTTATTAGTCAGTATGATTACCATTTCGAGTTACCGACGTTAAATAAAGTCTTTTACTTTACTTTACTTATCCTTATATATGTATCTTTATTTCCCACCTTCTGGAACACTGACTTTCTATCGTAATAATAACAAAATACGGATGTTTTGAGGGTACCTGTACAGTTTCTATAGTAAAATGACTAAAAATATCCCTTATTTTGTCATGAAAAGGATACTATAAAGTTTCAAGTTTGGTCATTTTTATCGATGGCAGTAGTTAGTTTATTATCTTGTTTCCACCTTCTGGAATTGTTGAAGGAATGCGCAAATCAAGATAAAGACTAGTTTTGAGTACCTACATAAGGCCATTTTAGCTCAATTCCATTGTAGTTCGAGTCACACTCAAATGACCATCATTTGAATCTCGTGCCAAACAATAGGCAAAGTCCCGTATGTGTCCGTTGATTCTGTGCGATGTGCACTAGAGAAATATGATTGACAGCAACCTCAGTTATGAACTTATGGTGAGTCCAGGGAGAAAAGGGAGGGAAATAGTGAGCGTTTATGATTGGATTAGTACAGTTTTTCCCAAAACTGAATCACGGTATTTGTTTCGAGGGTGCGCCTAATAGGTGAGATGCGGCTTATACGCGAGAAAATGTGACAATAACTCAATCGTAATGGTTTATTTTAATTATGAACATTCTTGTAACTTACAGTACAATGAAATAACATCTCGTGTATATTCGAACAAGGCGTTATTGACATTATCTTTTCTATCGACAAATATTATTCGATAGAAATGCAGTCAAACATATGAGGTCTGTTTTCTTAAAAGGGGTCTCGTTGACGAAGCTTAAGACCCCTTTAATTTTGTAATAACAGTTCTCAATTATTGTGCTCCTAGCAACAAATTGACCCAAGAATGAAAACCAACACCAAACTGAAGCGTTCTGATAGTTTCACGCATGTGGGGAACCAATCGAAATGTGTTCGGCGCACAGCCACATGCATTCCGCTCATTCCGCTGCGACGCCATGCTTTTCTCGTCTTTGTAAATCGAAAACTTGCAAATGCTCCGTCGCTAATTAACTAATAATTTCGCTTAATTTCCCCAACTTGGGAATGAAGAAATCCAACTAGAAACTGATACGAGCGGATTTTGATATCCTGGACACTGTCGCCATGGCCAGTGACAAACTAACTCTTTGAATATAACTAAACTTAGAACATAGTCATTTTGTTATTGTTTTGTTGGCGGTAGAATAATGCATGATCGAGGTAACATTTCTCTGCAAATATTGATTGCCTGTTGACTGTGATTTCTAAGTGTGTTCGCTTTATTATAAATCGGCAGGAAAAGTTGTTCGAAGTTCGCTCTACTTCGACAAAAATGAAACTACATACTTAGTTGTTCGCATTTCGTTAGTTTCCTTGTGCCCAGATGACTAAAACGTCTTTTTCATCTCATTTGTCAGCATGTCTTATGCCGCTCCAATAGCACGACAATGTATGTCATTAATGTTATCTATGATTGTAGCCAGATCTCAGCATGCATTCCGTTCCTGTTCAAAGCAGTAAACACCCCCGAAAAGTGAACGTCCCCACATACAAATCCCATAGAAACTCATAATACAATGGATAATTCAATTGCAAAGCTTGTGACAAAGTCTTGGTATTTGCGCTATATATTGAGAACACAGACCTCATAGGCAATTTCTTACGCAACTTACCTCACAACGACTAAAAGCCAGCGTTATATTACAATCTTAGGGCCTGATTATATGAAGCATGCTGGCCCGGTTGACCGAACTGGCCCGGCTTGCCGATATCAATCTCAGCTCTGATTACATGGGACGGGCCAGCCCGGTCCAAGTCTTCGCGCGAAAGTTTGGCGCGAAATTTGCTTTTGTTCATACAAAATGGCGGCCGGTCATTTGAGGCTCCGTAAAAAAAAAAATATTTAAGGGTTAGAGACTGATGTGAGTGCTTTACCGGCAAATAGACGCACGCGCTGGCTGTAGAATGAAAGAGAATTCAAATACTGCTCGAGGCGTAGCCGAGTGCAGTATGAAGAATTTCGAGTTCATTCTACAGCCAGCAAGTGCGTCTATTTGCCGGTAAAGCACGAACTAGAAGTCTCTAACCCATTTATTATTCAAACTGAATACACTGCAGTTGTGAAATGTTCAAAATATAATTTTAATCACGGTAAATATAGCAAAATGAATATATTTAGCTAGATCTTCCGACGCTTCCGCTGGATATCTCCTCTACAACCATTCCAATTGCAACTATTCTACAAAGAAAACACGAATAAAGCATTAATTTTTTTGTTTTTAAGTCATAACAAGGCAAGTTTCATTCATCATTTTTAAGGTTTGAGCTTTTTCACTCAACGAACAAGAACTGAACCGACGGCAAAAAGTGCTTGTTTTGAATAATAATTAGGTTCTTTTTTAACCTTTCATCACTGAAACTCCACAACGAGTTTGACGAACAGTCGTTTTAGGCTGAGCACCTGCTATTATTTCGTCTATTTCTTCTTTAGCTAGTTGGTTAAACCTGTCTTTGTCAGGATCAACAGCCGCCATGACACCGCTGCACCGTGCGTAAAACTGTGATAGACGGCACTAGTGCCGTTGTCATCAGATAACACATGATCACGTGATCGATTTTAGCCAATCAGAAGCCACAATTTAGTACAGTGTATGAAGTTTGAATAATAAGTATTATTACTTCAGTTTGGAGTATCTTTCTTTCTTTAGCGCTTCAGCTTGATGGACTACTACATCTATATATGATTCGCAGGAAGCAAACAATTCGCAATTATTGGACGAGGTTGAGCAAAATATCGTCATTTGTCAGTGGCGAGCAGAATAATTATTTGCCGATGCCGAAGGCAGGAAGCAATTGTTTTATCATTCACGTTATTTTCTCTCACCAAAAGCAACAACTCTGGAAAAAAAATCGAGCAGCCATTGTCAAGGAGAACGAGAGCTCTTATTCGTAGGAAGTTATCTACAGTGACGTAGTCGTCTCTCGACCAATGAAAATCCCAGAGAAATAATGTGAATGATAATTGATCAATATTTTAGCTTATTCAGTAATAACAAGAAACAAAATGGGGAGGACGGCAAAACTCCAACGAATGCGATCCATAAGGCGAAAAAGGTCAAGTTGGTTTCAAGAAGGCCGAACTGAGCAGTACTAGTGGTGGTTTAATATGCTGCGTCCAGTAACCACAGACGAAGATTGGAAGAGAAATGTTCGCTTTTCCGGCTCACGACCGGCTCACTAAACCGGGCCAGCCCGGTTGACGCGATTATATGTATCATTTTCAGCCCGTTTAGCCGAGATCCCGGCAGCGACTTGCCGAGATCTCGGCAAACCGGGCTGGCCCGTTTTCCATGCAATCGCAACGACCGAATTTTGTGTGTTTTATAGACAAGCCGGGATCTCGGCAAAACGAGCCAACACGGTCAACCGGGCCAGTCCGCTTCATATAATCACGCCCACTAGTTACATGCGTGACGAGTTACCCGATCGTTGAGATAAAAGTTGCGTTCGAGAAGGGTGTAACCTATAGGTACCGCTTGACAGAAAACGTTGCAGCGTTGTCGCAACTGAATTTTACTTCTTGCAATGGACACGTCCATTACATGGTATGTTGCAATGGACACGTCCATTACATGGTATGTTGCAACTGGACACGTACTTTACATGGTATGTTGCAATGGACACGTCCATTACATGGTATGTTGCAATGGACACGTACATTGAGTACATGGTATGTTGCAATGGACACGTCCATTACATGGTATGTTGCAATGGACACGTCCATTACATGGTATGTTGCAATGGACACGTCCATTACATGGTATGTTGCAATGGACACGTCCATTACATGGTATGTTGCAATGGACACGTCCATTACATGGTATGTTGCAATGGACACGTACTTTACATGGTATGTTGCAATGGACACGTACATTACATGGTATGTTGCAATGGACACGTCCATTACATGGTATGTTGCAATGGACACGTCCATTACATGGTATGTTGCAATGGACACGTACTTTACATGGTATGTTGCAATGGACACGTACATTACATGGTATGTTGCAATGGACACGTCCATTACATGGTATGTTGCAATGGACACGTCCATTACATGGTATGTTGCAATGGACACGTACATTACATGGTATGTTGCAACGAGACACGTCCATTACATGGTATGTTGCAACGGGACACGTCCATTACATGGTATGTTGCAACGGGACACGTCCATTACATGGTATGTTGCAATTGACACGTCCATTACATGGTATGTTGCAATGGACACGTCCATTACATGGTATGTTGCAATGGACACGTACATTACATGGTATGTTGCAATGGACACGTACTTTACATGGTATGTTGCAATGGACACGTACATTACATGGTATGTTGCAATGGACACGTACTTTACATGGTATGTTGCAATGGACACGTCCATTACATGGTATGTTGCAATGGACACGTACTTTACATGGTATGTTGCAATGGACACGTACTTTACATGGTATGTTGCAATGGACACGTACATTACATGGTATGTTGCAATGGACACGTACTTTACATGGTATGTTGCAATGGACACGTCCATTACATGGTATGTTGCAATGGACACGTCCATTACATGGTATGTTGCAATGGACACGTACATTACATGGTATGTTGCAACTGGACACGTCCATTACATGGTATGTTGCAACTGGACACGTACATTACATGGTATGTTGCAATGGACACGTCCATTACATGGTATGTTGCAATGGACACGTACATTACATGGTATGTTGCAACTGGACACGTCCATTACATGGTATGTTGCAACTGGACAATGTCGTGTGACTTGTTTTGCAACCGGCAATGATCGATTGCGTGGCAGGTTGGGATACCATTTTACTAGTCTTTCAATATTTTGCCAAACGTACTTTTATTGATGAACTTGATACATTAGTTTCCTAAATAGTTTATGAGCCCGCTTTGAACAAGACAAGTTGTTGAAGCTTATCGGTCACATGCTTCCTAACGGTCGCATAACGTCCAGCACGTTCTTTGTGACCTTGAACTTGACTTTGTATAGTTTACGTAATGTAACTCTGCCTACATGAGAGATTAGGCCGAACTCAGGGGCCGGTTGTTCGAAAGGTAATTAGTGCTAATCCTGGATTAGCGTCAATAGTTTTCTTAAGATTTAATCCTGGATTAGTACTAATCGCCTTTCGAACAACTGGGCCCAGGCTTGTAATCTGTGCCGTAATCTACTACAAAACTTAATATTTTTTTATCATGCAGCGATAGTTTTCGTATGCCGAACTAAACTAGTCGATTTATAGTCGGCGATTGATTAATTGTTTCTATTCTAAATAACACTATTTTCTAGTTTTACACAAAGGCCAACGACCCAATAATTGTTTTAGATAAACTTGCTGCTAGTAATTGTCAATCTATCACAATAGTATAAGACAGGCAGACAGATATATATATATAGATTGCACCAGTGCATAGAAAGCTTACTATTGCTACAGTCATTAAAGGTAGTTGTCTGCAATTGCATTAGCGTCACATTTGACGATGACATCATAAAGTTCTTCCACGGACCAATTGTTACAGTGGTCCTTCAGGATTTCATAGGCAGGGTTTGTGGTTCGTTTATCATAAAATTCAATATCATCACTTGATACCCCTACAAGCTCTGCAAACGGTTTCCACTTATCTCGCCCTAACGATGATGAAAAATGTATATTGGTTAAGACTAATCTATACTATCGGGCACGAGTATCATGGTTAAAGCCGGTACCTCATGCTAAAAGTCGTATATATAGGTGTATGCTCGATTGCAGAAAGGTTGTAGTATACATTTAGGGTGCGTTCGATTGACTCTATTCCAGAACAGGAATATACAGAATAAACACTTCGTGGCTTCTATTTCAGCACATCTAAAATTCTAAACTGTTCCTTCATTTTAGACAGCGATTTAGGGATGTTATTCCTTGTATTCCTATTCCGGAATAAGGTCAATCGAACGCACCCTTATACAAATATCTAATGAGATGCAAAACAAGAAAACATCTACTTATTTTCTTCTAACCCAGAAACATCAATTGTAGATTAGTATCGCATTAAGTCAGGCTAAAAAAGGAATTTTCAAACAAATGTTCTTTAAACCGTCGTATTATTGTATGTTTTCACATTTTGCATCTCATTAGAGCAATGTTTCTCGTATTACCACCGTTCGCGCAACTAGTCGCGCAACACATTTTCGTGTTGCAGGTTGCAAAACTTTGTTGCGCAAAGTAGAAGCTCTTTCTACTTCATGCAACAAAGTTTTGTAACCTGCAACACCGAAAATTTAATTTGTTGCGCGACAAGTTTTGCGAACGATGGTAATACGAGAAACATTGCTCTACAACCTGCAACGCAACAATCTGAACAATGTTGCGCGACATGCAAGTTGCATGATTTTGTTGCTCGTATTACCGCACCTTAAATATCTTGCATCTCATTAGATACTTGTATAAATGTATACTACAACCTTGCACATCTCCACCGTCAACGGTGGTAAATATGGGTATTTACTGGTATACAGGAGCCTGCCAGCACTGAAACAGGATTCCAAATCGTCAATTTTCACTGAAAAGAGTCGCTGTGAGTGTCGTTGAGAGGAATGAAAATCGACATTTCTACACTGAAACAGGGTCAGGGTTGCGCACCACCACCCTAACATATGCTGAGTACATCCCGTCCCTTCCCCCACCCCCCACCCGGATAAAATGAGCCATATCCATTATGATTTATCACAATTCGGGTTACAAATACTGCAGTACATGCACATGGTTTACCAGTCAGTGTTCGAGTTAGTTTTTCTTTTGTCTTTGTATCCATGTTTTCCACAAGGGTTCCATCTTCATACAGTGGACCTAAGGCACAGGACATGTACATTTTGATTGCAAAACTCAAATCTTGATTTTTTTTGATTTTTTTTTTTTTTTTTTTTTTAATTTTTTTTTTTTGATTTTTTTTTTTCCTTTTCCTTTTTCCTTCCTTTTTTTCTTCTTCCTTTTCCTTCCTTCCTTTTTTTTGATTTATTTCCTTTTTATTTTCCTTCCTTCCTTCCTTCCTTCCTTCCTTCCTTCCTTCCTTCCTTCCTTCCTTCCTTCCTTCCTTCCTTCCTTCCTTCCTTCCTTCCTAATGCTCGTTATTGCTTACAATGTAAATGCTGCCAAATAATGCTATGATTCTATTCTATTAAGATGGCTCTACTTATATTTATGTGTGAGTGTTCAATGTTATCTAGGTATGTGCCACTCCTTCCTTCCTATCCCATCCTTCCTATTATTCCTGTCCCAAATACTTGTCCCATTACTAATTTAGACTCATATTAACATTACTGTCAATTCCACCTAAACCAGAGACAGGACACACAGCCAGTTTGGGGTCAGGCAGTCTTTATTTATTATAATACAATCCAATTCCTTCCTTCCTTCCTTCCTTCCTTCCTTCCTTCCTTCCTTCCTTCCTTCCTTCCTTCCTTCCTTCCTTCCTTCCCTGCTTACAATGTAAATTCCAAATAATGCCTTCTATTCCTGGCTCCTTGCCTTGTGTGAGTGTAGGAATGTCAATGTTATCTTCCTTGCCACTCCTATCCTATTCGAGCCTTCCATAACTCACTTCAAGACATCCTGTCCCAAATACTTGTCCCATTACTAATTTTCCTTACTGTCAATTCCTAAACCAGAGACAGGACACACAGCCTGGGGTCCAGTCTTTATTTTTATAATACAATAACACAATAACAAGTTTCCTTCCTTCCTTCCTTCCTTCCTTCCTTCCTTCCTTCCTTCCTTCCTTCCTTCCTTCCTTCCTTCCTTCCTTCCTTCCTTCCTTTCCTTCCTTCCTTCCTTCCTTCCTTCCTTCCTTCCTTCCTTCCTTCCTTTCCTTCCTTCCTTCCTTCTTCCTTCCTTCCTTCCTTCCCTTCCTTCCTTCCTTCCTTCCCTTCCTTCCTTCCTTCCTTCCTTCCTTCACTCGTTCGTTATAATTAATACTCATTTACTATTTTTAATGTTTGTTTGCATGTTTGTTTGTTTATATTTTTGGGCAAAATAAGTCCAAACGTTTATGTATTGTTGACGAAGGAGAAGCTCTTGGTTAAAGGAGTTAAATTAAATTCTCACCAACCTGTCATTCCACTTGGTAAGGTCGTTCGTAGTTCTTTCACGATGTCAACTCTGTCATGTTTGAGTTGGCGGCATAGAATACGAGCCATTCTCACAATTTCGGCTGGGGGATCATCCATTGCCGCTTTGTCTAACTTAAGCATTTCAGCTACCTTATTTGATGCTTCACTCGCAGAAATAGATGACAGTTGATTTTCACTAATGAAGCGAACCATTTCAAGATGATCTAAGTAATGGCAGAAACAGAGTAGTTTAATGTTATCAACATAGCTACATCAGTGTAGTACCATGAAGGCTCTTCCTCTCGTATTTTACTAGTTTCCAATAACTGGAACCCAATCTCATGTTCCTTAGCAAGTCAGAACAATAGTTGGTATCCTTATGACGTGAATATGGTTAAGCAGCCAGAAAGTTCATAATAATATTTACGGACTGAAAGATTAGTGTGATTAATCGGTAGCTAGTAATTAATTAGTCAAACAAATCAAGCAAACGTTTGCTCTTCCATTAAAAAACAACATTGTGGAAGGGCATGATTGCAAGTGACGTCAAATACCACAAAAAATAAAACTAAAATTTAGCTATGAATTCTATCAACTTGATATTTTGCAGTGTTTTAGAGAATTGTGATATGAATTATTGTAGAAATTTCCAGTGAAATTAAGCGATGTATATCAACTCTAAGCTCTAATTTATTTTTTGAAATTTTGACCGACTGCTATACAAACACTGGAATATTTGGAAACTTCGTTCGCCCATAGCTCGGTAAATAAATGCTCTAGTGCTCCAAAATTTAGCCTAGAGGTGTTATTTTGATAGCTCTACAAGCGCATAAACATGTTATTTTAATTGGCAAAGGAAATAATATTTCGAAATTTAAGAACAGCCAAATACCACGTGGTTGCAAACGAAAAATTAGATTTCACTGACAAACCTTCATGTAATGGAGAGGTACAAGAATTACTTGTCAAAGACGTCTCCTGAAGCTGGTTTTGTTTCGTCGCACTCTACGATAAACATAGAGGAAGAAATATGGTTCAGTGAACATATCATTCCACACTCATCCACAATTACCAATTAGTCATTGACACATGACAGTTGGTAGAGCACCGGTCTGTTGTGCGGGAGATCGTGGGTTCGATCCCTGGAAGGACCAACACACAGGGTCTTAAAAATAACTGAGCAAAAGGTGCTGCCTTTGTAATTACATCTGCAAATGGTTAGACATTCACGTCTTCTTGGATAAGGACGTTAAACCATAGGTTCTGTCTCCCGATCCTAATCTAACCAGTACATGGGGACATTAAAAGCACCTGTTGAACTCTTCGAAAAGAGTACTAGTAGGGATTTGTTACCCGGATGTTCAACAGCCTACTTCAAAATTAAAGGCATAACATACTAACGTACTAACTCCTCATGATCGTAATCTGTTCGGCTGCCATGGGCGCCTATATGCATCCCGAAAACGTTATCCATCGGATGTAAAGCGCATTGAGATAATGTGAAATGCGCTATTTAATAATTTCTTATTATAGCTTCAGATACAATATATCGTTGTAAAAATTGGGAATTGGAACCGTACAACAGGGTTTATCTTGATAACATATAACCTTAAAAGTTAACAATTGATCATATTTGACATAATTAACATTTTTCGAACAAAATACATTACCTTGTTTGTGCGGGAGAACCATTTAGAGTAAACGTCTTGTTTGATTGACACGTTTTTCTTGGTTGGGTTTTTGCGGCAACGAGGTGTCCTACCACCAATCAATTCGCTTTCGCTGATCAAGTGTTGACACGAGTCACGGCTACAGCCTTTCTTCTTATGAATTTCGCACGACTCTGATGCTTCGATACAGATAGGACAGCGAATGCAAAACTGATATTTTTCACAGCCCTTCCAAGGAAATTTCTGCTTCATGTTGGTCAGGGTTTCAGTGAGGAATTGCATTATCGACCGACAGAAAGTTTTCAACGAGTCAAAGTTTTCGTCGACGTCTTCCTCCTCGATGACATCCACTGTTATCGTTCTCATGTCGGAAGTGAAGACTACGTCATAACAGCCATTTGGCCCAACATCAAAGAATCTAGCACAACAAAAGCATTAGGATAAGAATGAAAGTAACTGCATGTATTTTTAAAAGTGTTTCAATTCAATAATAAAACAGCTTATTTTTTAGTTGTAAAAAAGTACAAACAATTGTAATTGCAATTGTAATTACCGAATATGTTGTAATTATGTTAAAGAAGTTAAAGATATTGGTTGTCTCTGGATGGGTGGCATGGTTGGCCGAGCGGTGAGAGCGCTGGCCTTTCACCACTGTGGCCCGGGTTCAATTCCCAGCTCGGATCATATGTGAGTTGACTTTGTTTGATGTGTTGTTCTCTACTGGTAGTGAGTGTGAGTGCCAGTAGAAGAATAGCCACTTCGTGGATCTACTGAGAGAAAATATTTATTTATTTATTTAGTCTCTGGCTTATCTATTTCGATCCTTCCTCGGATCTTCTTCAGCCTAACGATCTTGTTGTAATGCTTATGTTATTTTTAAACCCACTAGCGCGCTAGTGATAGACCGATCTATGAGAGTTCTATATATTTCTGATCTGGAATCCTGACATAGTCATTCTTTGATTTCTGCTATGGCTTTTGTGGAATGCCAGGATATAATGCATCCTGGCTGCAATTACAAGATTATGTTAAATAAATGTCAATGTTGTGAACAAAACTGTTATTTGCAATGAAATTACTGGGGGGAAACAACTTGAAGTGTACCTGCAAAAGTTATGGAGAAACTGTGGACCTTGCGTTTGTGGTGTATGACACCATAAATTGTCTTTGCACATTTCCACCATTTTCACCAACAACCTTGGAAAGATACCAAGAGGAAGGTGTGGACTTTTGAACAAAATCACAAGTGGTGACTTAAAATTCTGCCCCACCAAATCACCAGTGTCTTTTGCATTACAGTTCATCATTGATGGAACAAGGTAAACGTCGTTCCATTGGCAAATAATAGAAAACCGTTCCATTATAAGTAGCAGTGAATCAATGGTGTTCACTTCGTCTACAAGATCATGCCACAGATGCTCTACAAGAGCTTTCTCTAAGATTCCATCCTCTTCGAGTTTTTTCCAGCTTTCTTTGTATTTGACATCCCAGTCTAAGTAGGGCTGGACTGTGACGACTTTCACAAACACGTCAAGCAACCATTGGATGTCAATGATTACCATTTTGGTATCTTCAAAGTATATGATACTCTTCAAATCATGCAAATAGTTTAGAAGTGTGTCAAACTCATCTTTCCCATTAATAGTGCATTTCGATGCGATTTCTTTGGCTTCCTCATGGGACAGATATCTTTTCTTTGAACTTTTTACAAGAAAGGACAACTCGCTTTTAAATCTTAACCAGCGAATCGGGATGTCTTCATTTATGTATGGGAGCTTCTCTACCTCTTCCAAGATATCATCTCTTAATTTCTTGACGTCTTCGTCTTCTTCTCCGCTACCTGAAACTTGATTGTTGACAATATAACTCTTACGTACCAAACACTGGCTATCTGCGTTGGGTTTTCCTTCCAGGCGGTGAAAAACGTTGTGTGCAATATTAGCTGGGTTATCATTATCGAAGGGTTTGTCTGCATGGGTGCCAACCAAGAAAACAGGTTGAAAATGACGGAGGCAGTTGACGACATCTTCATTGGTGTTAAGAGAGCCATCATGTTCTTGTTGGATGGACGCTGATTGTACAAAAGACAACCAGAATTCTATGTGATCCATGTTTGTCATGGGACAACGGTCGACGAGTTTACTTTTATAACTGCCTTGTTTAAAAATTGGATTCGCTTGGTCGTCTAACTTATCCTCCAAACTGTAAACCAATATGTAGATGGCCTTCGAGGAAAAGAACACTGGATGGGTAGCACTGTACACGGGCTGCCCTGCGAAATCAAATGTGATGTACGAATAGTTATCTTCCTCCATTCTGTCGTTTCGTAAGATTTTGGTTACAGTCTCTGTGACATTTGGAGGTACCTGAATGTCAGACCTTGTTTCAGTGTAAGATGGCTCTAACTTCTCTTCTTTTTCAACTGGAACAGCTTGACAATCGTCTCTTCCAGTGTTCACCAGTTCAACTTCATCGTCGGATGCAGATTTTGCAATGCTTGGTATACTATTTGCACTGTATTCATTGTCCTCTTTAAATATATCATCTGTGAAGAATTTCTCTTCACTTTCTTGATGTACTAATGCCTTCTCTGACAACGTTCCGTTGTTTTCGTTTGGGTTCAAATATCCAGCTACCTCATTGGCTGTACTGATGACGTCGAATGATTCGTCATTCCCTTCTTCAAACCATTGATCGCCTTTTTGCTTTGTCAAGGACCTTTCAACTTTGACTCCAGCGGTGCTATCTTCATCGGGATTGAACTGTTGTCCTTAAAAATGGAGAAAAAAAGAAAGAACTCAACTGAAGTGAACTCGAGACTGAACTGAATCGATCTAAATTGAAAATTTGCATGCAGACAGCTCAGACAGCTTTGTTTTAGTTTAGTACTCCCTTCGCATGGTCATCAGGAATTAATTAACAAATAGAACAGCTTCATCTGTGCTCCGTTCAGTTATAAAGCACGCAGGAAGTGACGATAGCACGAGAGAAGTGTAGGGAGAAACACAAGCCGTAGGCGAGTGTTTCTCCTCACTTCTCGAGTGCTATCGTTACTTCCTAAGTGCTTTATAACTGAACGGAGCACAGATGAAGCTGTTCTATTTGCTTTATTATATAGAAACTATGAATTTATGGCAAGACATTCGAGGATTCTGTTGTTTATGAATACAATTTTAGCGAGTGAAGTGCGCGCGCTACTGACGCCAGTTACGCCATCGAGCGCGTGCTGGGTTTGTTTTCTTCAGTATTTTGGTCTTTTTGAAAAATAGCGTCATCAAACCGTGCTCCGTTCTCTGATAAAGCACAGTTCTCGACCAATCAGAGCGCGCATTTCAATGTGACTATATAATAATACCTTTCAAAGATCTCAGTAAACTAGTTTTTCCAACTCTCGATTGTCCAATGAACATCAAAAGTACTTGACTGTTCTTGGTTGATCCACTTGTAAGTGCCTTCCTATAAGCTCGCAGAGCATCTGGGCCACGAGCAAGGATTTCAGGGGGTACTGTCGTTGAACAGGAAAAATACAGATAAGATATAAATGGTCACCTACAGGTCAGAACCATCCTAACGATGGTTGTTGGTGTAGACCGAAAGCTAAACAATTAAGCTGAAGATAATTACAGCATATTAAATCATACCTGTTGCTTCGACATTCAATGTCCTATAGTGAAATTAAGCAAAACAATATGCATTATTAGTTTGTTTGCTGTCAAAAAAGCTAAATAGTTGAGGTTTCTCTATGCTACAAGTTGACAATGAAGAAGATTAAGAAGTGTCAGGCCTACGGCAAACGTCGAACTAACCATGAGCTTAATTCAGTCGAACCTATTAATTTTGAAATAGGCTCATTGTTAGTACGACGTTTGCCGCAATTGAGGTCGACCCTATTCATTAGGTTCGAGTCCATCATAAGGTCGACAAGCCAAGTCGGATATTACGACTATGGAGCGACTTTGCGGCAAACGCCGTTTTAAACACGCGCCGAACTAAATTCATAAATTATGTAAAATAGTAAATCAATCATGCAAATCACATGACTTACATCAAAACCGTGAAAACAACGACTCCCCCACCTCCCAAACACTCATCTCCCCCTGGTGAGCATGCGCTATAGAAAGACAAATTCGAAAACAATCATTCTCGTATCGAGAGTCCCTCGGTCGTTCCCTCGACGAGGAGCTCTGGGTAAGAGAATGAAAAACAATATTTCATTGTACGAAACTGTTAGAAGAACGGCTAATAACAGGGCTTGCAGATGTATCTTTATTTTTTATTTATGTTTTAATTGCGGCCGAGCGCTGTATTTTGCCATTGCATGGGTATGCAGTCAGGCGCGAAAAGACAAAACACGTGCGTGCTGCCGTGCATTTTAATGCGAAATTAGAATTAAAATTACAATGCGTGAGTGAATTAGATCGACATTGGTTCGACGTTTGCCGCCACGTCGGCCCTTAGTCGACCTTCCACCAAACCTATATTTAATAGGTTCGGCGCAACGTTAGTCCGACATTTGCCCTAGGCCTCAGTGATCTGATCATATTGGATGAGAATAGATTCAGTGACAACTGATCTGCTTAAAAAAATTGCTGACGGAATTCCAATTTGTAAACAAATTGACGTACAGATACAAACAATATACGACAAGTAAAATGAGGATTTCCAGATTTAGCGATTACATTTTCGTGTGAGCATTATAGTGTGCACATTTGGAGCCTGGTGGATGGCGGAGTGGTGGATAGAATGGGTGGATAAGATGGGTGGATAGAGAATTATGGTGGATAAATTAGCTATGCAGAAAAGGGGGTGTGGCAGGTTTGTTATTGTTATGATCAACCCTCTATTGTGCTGCTTCGGCGTCTATTGTCTCCTCCAACGGTACAAAACATTCGAGGCAAATTTGAATTTCCACTCATTGAACAAACCAAGCCAAGAAGATCAATCAAGTTTAAAAGTAGCTGAGAATATGTGGATCCAGAAACATCTAATCGTTGATGAAGTAGAAGCTTTGGACAGAGATGAAGCGTGCCATCAATTCTCTGTGATGTTGAATTTAATCTTCGCTGGATTGATGATAGATCAAATCAAGCATGAAATGGTCAAGAACTGCCAAGGCTTTGTTCAGCCAAGCAAGCATCCCAAAATGGATCTAGAAACCTTGGACCTTTACTATGATGATGCAGTCCAAGAAACGGATTATCAAGAAGTATTAGGTATGACTTCCCTCACAAAGATCTGTGAAGGGATTTATAAGGGTTTTTTTTTATTTGTGAGGGTAAGGCAAAGCAAAATGTCAGCCCCAGAAACGGCCCATATCGGGCCATATCGGGCCACATCGGGCCTTTTCGGGCCACATCGGGCCACATCGGGCCTTGATCGGGCCATATCGGGCCTTAATCGGGCCTTGATCGGGCCATATCGGGCCATATCGGGCCTTATCGGGCCACATCCATGGACCACATCCAAGGTCCACTTCAAGGACAACAAGGACAAACTAAGGACACTAAGGACATTATAAGATCTATAAGGACAAACCGAGGACTATCAGGACCAACGGAGACAAAAGGGACATGACATACAAGGCCTTCTTTCTCTCCGATGAGAAAAGCAAGTTTTACACTTACTTGAGAGATCGTGATTTGGATTAAAAAAATACAATCCCACAATATATAGTTGAACATGAGGAACAAATGGCAACATTTAGTTGATAATTAACTATGAACAAGCTGGTGAAAATACAGAAACTGCTAAAATCATGCCCGAATAATAAATTGAAATATAACTTGATCAACACATGTAATTCTTACTTTTAACCACTGCAGTGGTTAAATAAACTTCTTGTTGAAAACCAACATTTTGTCAATGTTTTTATTGTTAAATCCGCCTCATAGTATGATGAATATTCAAAGATATATATCTAATCGCATTAGTGTTTTTTACATTGCTGGAGCTTTGGTATATATGAACTCATGTAATAATAAATAATAATTTATTCATTTATATTGCGCAAAAATCAATCATAAAAATTTTCAAATGCGCATGTCAGGAGAACTGTGACTAATTATTCTAATTGCGCGCGTCTTTTGAAAACCAATTTGCCGCTTTTAATTTAAACAATACAAGCAATTACCAAAGTTTGTGAAATAATTAGCTCGTTCTTAAGTTGGTTTGAAAATCGTTTTCTTTGGTACAGTTTTCTTACTTTGGGATTCAATGCGTTGCTTTTCGATCACCAATAGCGAATAATTCTGACTTATAATTTCTTGTGTTGAATGAATGTTTGTTTTTGAACTTTGCGGTTTTGAATTGAACTCTTCTTTGTTCCAGTGAACCAAAACAATCCAGGAAGAACAAAGGCCTTACCCAGACTTGCCCAAAACAAGAACCCCTTTTCATTAATTAAACTTTATTTACAAAATATACTGGTGAATATTCACATTCAATTTGAAGTTTAATCAATCGAGATCAAACATTCAGTAAGTTACAAACACTAATCATAAAGAGATCAAACAGTTCAAACTAAAGAGTTCTTTCCTTCCTGCGTTAATTATGATTGTTTTGATTTTTGGTTTGAAAATCTAACTTTCGAATACAGTTTTAAAAGTGCTGAAATAGTTTTTGGTGCCACTTGCAATAGTACTGAAGTACAGTTTTTTTGTCACGAACAAAAATTGTTTGCTCATGCAGGAGGGAGACTTCGTTGGATAGTTCTCTCATCTTGTAAAAACTCATGGAATTGAAGAGGTCTTTGACAAAGATTTCCAAGCATTCTTTCATCTCTTTGTATTCAGGATGGCTTGGGAGGATAGAATACTCTTGCTCCATTACAGTTGGGATCAGGTCCAAAAGTTTATCTTCTGGATAGATTATTTTCATGCGAATACGAACCGAAACCAACACATTCTGCCAAAACGTGCTATCTGCTATCTGTTCGCCATTTCTGAAAGGAGCCATCTCCCAATTCTCCTCTCCACACCGTCGCGCTTGTTCTTGCCCTCCAAGCAACAAGCAACTTGCAAAGTTCATAAAATTAAATAGGAATCGGAACAGACATTTGACCTCTTGTAGTTTTCTTGACCATACACATACATCTAACTCTTTCAGTAGTTCACAGAGATCGCCTATCGTATCCAGCTTGATTTTCTTGGGTTCCTGTTCAGCAACTGTGTGTTTCCTTTTATTTCCTGGGCTCCAAGGAGAAAGAATTCGACCACTTCTCAGTTCCATAGTAAATTTTGTGTCCGAAGTTTTGTATTGACTTCAACTGAGCTACTATGAAACCGAAGCTAACTTCTGCCTGTTTATATAGTTGTTTATTATTTTGGAGAACAAATGGGTCTATTGTTTTGCTTTTGGCTTGTTCAGTTTGTTCAAGTTTGCAAAACTAATTAGCGTCGTTTTGACTCTTTAGTTGAAATAATAATAACTACAAAGATCTGGTTTGAAATCAATTTTATTAACTCAGTTCAAATGCTAGATTTAAAAAACAAGCAAGTTATATCTTTCATTACGAACAAGAGAAAATGAGGTAAGAGAAGGAATCCCTGGTACCCCATCATGTGCCCGTTAATTATATTTTTAGATCGAAGCTATTTTTAGCTTTAGTTACCATGCCCGCGCAACCACTCTTGACTTGTAGAATTTTAAAATACTCAACCTTACCTTGGTTTGTCCTTTTTATTTTTTGCCATTAAAAAGAAAAGCAAAAGACTACACAGCTTCTGCTCCAAGATAACAAAGCAGTGGTCGCACGATTGCTATGATGTTTACATGCAAAGTCTGCACTGAATAAATAAAAATACAAAACTGAGCGAAACAATATCGTCAACTCTCTGAGAAAAGGCCACAATTTAATTCTCTAAGACTCATTGAAGGATTTTACGAATACTCAGGCGAATTGAGCAAAATTAAGGTGCTACAAATATAAACTACACAACGATCAAAGTCAAAGCAATCACGAAAACAAACTCTAAAGTTAAAGTGGTCTTACCGGCACTTGTATTCAACAATTACGAAATCCAAGCGTTAATATTCTCAGGGTTGGAAAACACGAAGGAAACTTTACAAGAGCCAACATCACCAAAACCTTGAAGCACCAGCCATATTGTGGACATGAAAATTTAATTCAACCATCTGCAGTCCTACAAGACGCTGGCTACAACAAAACGACTCCTTGATCGGCTTTCTCTGTCGAAGGACATAGCAAACTGAAGCTGTTTTCCTCTATTTAGAATCGTCTCAAGTGTCCCAAATTCACAATAATTACTCGGGCCCTTCCGAAGGAAGCCCGAGTTATAAAATGGACTTTCTTTTTATTATTATTATTTTATTTTTTTGTTAGGCCACGGAATGCGAAGTATTTGATCATATCGGTACACACAATGTGTATTGATCTATTGAGTTTTGCAAGTTTTGCCATGCGAGCCGGCTTCGCCAGATCATAGTCTGAATCGTCTGGAGGCCGTAGGCCGCACGAGTTATAAAACCCAACTCGTATTTCTGTCGTGTTTTTTTGGGGGCGTCAGTTGTGCAATATCCGGTCACATGCTATCGAGACCGAATATACCGAGGCTCACCGAGGCCTAGTATCTCCATTAGATATAAATGTATTGGAACCATTTATATACAAACATTTATCTTTCTCGCACTCGATGTGGGACTTTGTCAAATCCAAAACACTACGCATGACCACTAATTCCATAGACAATCGTCACTAAAAATAAAGTCAAAATGAAATCAAATCAGATGATATTGTCAAAGCTGGTGTGTGTTTAGCGGCGTCTAGCGAAAGCATGGGGTCACTATTGAATTGTCTCGCACATGCGCAATGTGTTATATAGGCGTCGTGCATGGGGTCTTGTTTGAAAGCAGTTTGAGATCTTCAAGATATTGAAAGGTCAGGATTCTAGTTATAATCAAACTCACGACCAGCGATGTAACTACATCTATTGACAGAAAGCTATGTGTACATGTACAGAAGTCATGCAAACAGTCAGGCCAGTCGAGACAGAAAAGCAAATGAAATGAACTCAAAAACTATCATGACCTCGCTATGCCATGTTTGTTGCTAATTGTAATAGTACGTGTACACTGAGTCCAGTCGTATGTCCTTGAGTATTTATAAAAAAAACTCACGACCAACGATGTAACTACATCTATTGACAGAAAGCTATATGTACAGAAGTCATGCAAACAATCGAGCCAGTCGAGTTTAATATTTTCAGTAACTCACGATGGATGTTTATTTTATTCCACGTTTGAAAAATTCAGTACGATTACAGTTGTGTGATCCTTGTTAGAACAGAATTTCCACGCTCAAAACAGGTCAGTGGACGGCAAAAATACAATCGAAATCAAAACGTCCTTAGATTTTAGGGATCTATTACAGAAGAAGACGCTCAGTGACAAGGGAGAATATTTGTGTCGGTGACTCATAGATAAAGATCTCCGACTCTTAAGGTACGCTGTCGTACGTCTTTAAACGTATTTGAGGTCACTTGAGGTCACATCTTAAATCTAACAGAAGCAGCGTTTGATTTTTAATCGATAATTCCTTTCTGATTTCGAGATAAATCGAACAAGATCTTTCAATGTATAGGCAGAGACAGCAGATTGGTCGAGCTTTGTCACATCATACCGTAGTCTGAACTGGTCAATTGGATGTTTAAAAGATACGAAGTTCAACTTTCCTCTGCGATAACGAAGAAATCAAAGATGTTATCAGAACCGTCTGACCATGAATATGAACCTCAACTGGACGTTCCAAGTACATGCTACGGAAGTACGATTCGGAGATTTTTATCTATGCTCACCGACACATACTGATACATAGTCTCCCTCGTCACGCAACTGTCAGTCATTGTCATGTCCCTCCTCACGCAACTGACATTGTCCTTGTCATAAGCCCGAGTGTACGCTCATTGAGCGTCTTGTTTCAGTCAAATCCCAAAAGGATAATTTGGTAAAATCCTTTATTGAGTTTTCGGAGGAAAAATTTGTAAAATGTTCGAGAAAGTTGAGAAGATTTTCTTCGCTCAATTTTGACTTTTCATATCAAAGCCGTGCGTAACGGCCTCCGCGACCTCGCCTTATATGATCTGACCAATCACGTTCCGTTCCCAAAATAGATTGATTCTAAAAATAGAATTAACGGGGCACATGATGGGTCAAGAGCCCAATACGGGAGATTCCTTCTCTTACCTCATTTTCTCTTGTTACGAATCAATCGAAGTGTTCATTTGATTCGTTTGGGTTCGTTTACTGGATATAGATGAGAGACTGGAATTACGGTGGCTTTTTAACTCCTCTTCGAAACAATAGATCCCTACCCACCCCTCCTCCGTTGCATTTTGGATGTTTAGCACTAATATTAACATCAATTATTCATATTTAGCACACATATATTATAGAGTCATTAATTATTTATATTTAGCCCTAATAGTACCTTAGCACCTTAGCACGAATTAATTAAAACCTCCCCCTTGCAGGCCTCACTTCCATGTCCACCTACTTCCACCTACTAATTAGTAAAACCACCTACTAATTAGTAAAACCACCTACTTCCACCTACTAAATTAATGAAATCCACCTACCAAACAAGGGTCGAGTCATACCTAATACTTCTTGATAATTCATTTCTTGGACTGCATCATCATAGTAAAGGTCCAAGGTTTCTAGATCCATTTTGGGATGCTTGCTTGGCTGAACAAAGCCTTGGCAGTTCTTGACCATTTCATGCTTGATTTGATCTATCATCAATCCAGCGAAGATTAAATTCAACATCACAGAGAATTGATGGCACGCTTCATCTCTGTCCAAAGCTTCTACTTCATCAACGATTAGATGTTTCTGGATCCACATATTCTCAGCTACTTTTAAACTTGATTGATCTTCTTGGCTTGGTTTGTTCAATGAGTGGAAATTCAAATTTGCCTCGAATGTTTTGTACCGTTGGAGGAGACAATAGACGCCGAAGCAGCACAATAGAGGGTTGATCATAACAATAACAAACCTGCCACACCCCCTTTTCTGCATAGCTAATTTATCCACCATAATTCTCTATCCACCCATCTCATCCACCCATTCTATCCACCACTCCGCCATCCACCAGGCTCCAAATGTGCACTCTATACTACTCGTGTGAATATTTAGCGCGTTCGATAGCGGTCATACATGTGGACAGTATTGATGGTTTACAATCAATCCCTGCCGATTTAAAGTACAAAGACGCAGCGGCCATTTTGGAGGTACAAACAAGAGAAGCTAATGAGCAATGCTTTGTTATCCTGTACCAACATGGCCGCCATGACGTCACGTGCAAACCAGCAATAGATGTCAAGAATGATCGATATAACAATGACAATGACATTTTTTTGCTTTCGGTCCGCAGGCCGAAACATTACTGTATTTGGTTTCTCATTAACATAATACTACCAGCACTTCCTGTCAATAGGCGACTTTCACGATGGCGTCATATACTACAAGTACCAGAATGCTTTGCACATTTTCTTTTGTTAGATAATTAGCACTAATTGTCTTACTATTCTCATGAGGGAATACAAATCTGAATAAGAAAGAAAATTCGCAAAGCATTTTGGTACTTGTAGTAAAAAACGTCATCATGCAAGTCGCCTATGATCACATCCAATGTAGCGGCTGTTTTTTCAGGCTACATCCAATGATATGCGGCTTTCTTATCACGGTTACGAAAGAAACTGAGAATATGCAAATTACCGTGAGAACGGCTCTCTCTGATTGGTCCAAAACAGCACTTATATCTTTACGATAAAATTGAAGGCGTACCGGTTAATTTCTTTTCAACGTGCCGCGCCGAACGGTGAACACTTTCACAAACGTATTCCAATATGATATATTTTCACAAGTTTCACTTCAGTTTCAAAAGGACAGGGAAACGAAGCATGCAAGAGAAATTGCCTCTAAAAATTAAACACAAGATAAAAATCCTAAACCACTGACCAATGTAACTATATCACGTGATTAGTGGGGACATTCTTCCATCCCTCATCCCCAAAAAATGCCCGGGCAAAATTGTCTGCATATTTAAAATAGATAACGGGCCGAAACATCATTGCTTTTGAAGCAATATAGGCTTGTTATATTTAGCACCTTTAGAATATACTACAATATAATATGCAATAATGATAGATGTGTCTTTAATAGTCTATGATTAAATTTTTATTTGGATCGAATACCAATGACGGCTATGGTATTTTTTTGTTCATTACTCGGGCACAGGCCTAAGGCCGGGCCGAGTCTATAATTACAGTTGGTATTATTTTTTTTGTTCATCGGGGTCATGAATCTGCAATCGAGTGGGACTGGGAACGAGACCACGAGACTTATCAACACGCATCTCAACACGACGACCTCTTTCTTCGCAAACCCACAAGAAAGATTACAAAGCACAAACCAATCAGGGGAAGCACCTGAGGTCAAGGGGCAAAAATCTAAATCTATTCTCGTCTATATTTAGATTGAAACAAGACGCTCTAGTAGCGTGAAGTCGGGCTATTAACGTTTTGACTGATATACTGTAAAGTTCCGAAAGTTAGCCTCCTCCGCAGGCTAGTCTATAGCTCGGAATACTGAATATTGGTCCACAGGCCGGCCATACCAAACGTTATGACAATGACAATGACAGTTGCGTGACGAGGGAGACTGTTTGTTGGTGATCATAGATAAAGATCTCGAATCAGACGTATTCGGTACGTCTTGAGGTTGCATCGGTTCAGATGGTTCTGATAACTTCCATCGTTTGTTTTCGTTTAAGATATTTAAGGTATCAGGGTACCCAGGAGCCCATTACTAGGAGCCTTCCTCTAGTAATAGGATCATACGACATCATTTGCACAAATTGGGCTATTTTTAGATATGCAAATTTCCGAAGAATTTCAAATTGAAAAATAAAATGGCGGCCAAACGGAAGACGCGAGGACTTGATCCAAAATATAGATATTCTTATTCCATGGAAGTCCAACACTATTTTTCCCTTGCAAGAACGAGACGAACTGTGTACAATGAATGTATCACATGTATCAATAAACTGACATACTGCCAGAGCGCTTAGTGGCGACTTTTAGTTTGGCGACTCACGATGTCGCGAATTTCTTCTACGTTCTTATACCTACCGTTTCATATATTTATTGTTGTTTTATCAACTTTCTTCTGTTGGTTTTTGATTCATGATTTAGTCTACGTGCCGCAAGAATGAAGCGTTTTCTCACAGTGATTTCGACTCTGATGAAGCAAAACCATCACCTTCATCATCACTGATATAGTTTTGGATAGCGACGCCAACATAACCATCCACACAAATTTGCACTTTGCTAAAGAACTTCTTCGCCGAAAGATTGTCGAAAAACAACTGAAACTTTCATCCGACGAACGTGCTTTAAAGAGCGGCAAAGAACACTAAAACAAGAGGGTTATCACTGAGTGTATGCGAAGTTCTTTCGCCAAAGGCGTACGTCTTCAGTTCAAAGAATGCAAGAAAGCCGGCACTCCAAGAACAGCCGCTGAATAAAAATGCGATAAAATCTTCATCTAGGACAATGAAAAAGAAGCTCCCCTGTTCCTCACTTCGCTGTTTTAGAAGGAACTTTGTGTCAATGTCGAGAGTTTCGACAAAATCCTACTTCAAAGTTCGTGATTCATTTTACTGCGTTTCAGACAACAAATGCTAATTAGCAAAACACACCGGCGGTTTGGAATATTCATAGTTGGTTCTCACTGCTAGACCTGCACAAGTTTAATTAGGTTCTTCGTAAGAGATTATCCATGATACCAGATCGTTGAATTCCTTCTCAGAAAGAGCAGAAGATGTTCGTTTTTTGGCCGGGTTTTGAATTGGCCTTTGAACTAGCTTTGTTTTTAGAAGTTCTCGCACTTGAAGTTTTGATATAAATAATAATACCTGGAGTTAGTTTTGTTTTTAATGTTTTCAATCATTATTCTTCCTCGCTTGATGAAGTACTGAAGTCAGACGACGAAACTGATCTGAAATTTCACTAGATTCTGATTCTTCACTAGAATCACTGGAACTCAGTACACGGAACGCTTTCGGCCGACATTGAAAGCAAAGCAGTGTTGAATCTGACGTCAAATTCCTAACGTGTAAGACGAGACATGATTGGTTAAGGTGGTTCCAGCATAATGAATGACCGGTTTGCCGTATTTTTTTAACTCGCTCGCTCCGCGTCAATATTGCTTGGATTTTATTGTACTTAGCACAAATACTAATTCAACTATTCTGCCTTTCGACGGTGTATTCAAAATTATCATTGTAAGCCGCGTTTGTGAATGCCAGCTGATATTCAAACGACACTATTTTCACTAAAACTGCTGCCAAGCGTTATTCCCTGCCAAGCGTTATTCGGCTCGAACAATTTTTTTCTTACCTCGTCAGAACATTACTAGGGACCTTAAAAGGCCGTTCACGAAGTTTAAAAAAAATCGTACGAGGGAATAACGCTTGGCAGCAGTTTTAGTGAAAATAGTGTCGTTTGAATATCAGCTGGCATTCACAAATTAAACGCGGCTTACAATGATAATTTTGAATAAACCTTCCAAAAGCAGAATAGTTGAATTAGTATTTTTGTTAAGCATAATAAAATCCAAGCAATATTGATGCGGAGCGAGCGAGTTAAAAAATACGGCAAACCGGTCATTCATTATGCTGGAACCACCTTAATCGCGCGGAATTTATAATGAGTGTTCTATTTTTAGCTCAATTTGTGCAAATGATGTCGTACAAACCTATTATAGGAGAGGAAGGCTCCTAGTAATGGGTTCCTGGGTACCCCAAAAAACCTTTCAAACCACCGGTTTTGATTTTTTTTGATAATCATATCAAATTGAATATTATCTACCATCTCCAAAAAACAGAATCTAAAAATATTTTTTTCCTAAAAAGTTAGAATCAAAAAACGAATTTGGGATTTCATTTGATGCAAAAAGATGTTGACAAGCAAGCTGTCAACAGCACTCACGCAACAGACTTTCCACAAAGATTCAGATGCGAAGAAAGTATCCAAAAATCATAACTGCTCACTCAAAACATCCTTGAGTAACGATGTCGTGTAATCCACGAGTTATAGTTAATGACGTAATGAGAGAGAGAGTTTGCACGTGTTGTTGTTATACGCTAGCAGGATACGCTAGATACTGTACTAGTTCGAGACGAGAAATAAAAGACTTAGAGAAAAACACGCTTTCAGTTGCGACAAACGATGCTAAACCACACACGGTCAAAGTGCTCGCATTTTCCGCTAACAGTAACTTTGTTTTCCTGCCTTGTTGTGTTACGAACGCTACGTCCTGTAAGGCGATCTTCTTTATATGAATGTCATTCATATGTCATCAGGTATTGGATCACATATTTGTGGTGGATTATCCACGCTTGTGTAAACAAAGGCGCCACTTGACTTGAAAACTCTTTTGCCTTTTATTTCGGAAACAAAATAGCCATGAATCAAGCGCACATTTTGAGTTCCCGGTCAAAGGGAGCTGAAATTTGGTAGACACTTTGTCAGATAAATATTATTCAAAAAGATGTCTCTAATTCTAATATTCAATTTCCTTCGAAAGTTATAACTTGTTTTGTAAAGTGTTTTCCAGTTTTTGCAGAGCTCGAAGTTTAGGACCTTATAAAAACGCAACGGGTTAATTTATCAATAAACGGAGAAACCTTTTTTGTAAGCTATATCTCATGAGCTTATAAAGGTATTAGTCGAGGATTTCAGATAAATCGCGGCTGTATGGGACCTCGGCGATTATAGTGATGTGAAAATCTGATTTTTTTTTACCTATTTCAAATATACTGTTTTTGTTCTAAAACTTAATTAATTGTTTTATTGAATTCTGCATTTATTCAGCTTTCAGAAAATATATACTTTATAGAGGTTTTAGCGTAACGAGTACGTGCTAGAGCGTGTTGCGTGCATGATGGTCGTTTGGGGTACCCTGATACCTTAAGCTTACACGTACTGAAGTAATTCTATGCTCAAACGGGTCAAATAGTTCGTTCTTTTATTAGTCGGGCTTCCTGTGGAAGACCCGACTCTAAAAATGAGAAGCGTTCTTTGTCGTCGTCGTCGTTGACCTCAGAAAGCATACTGGGTTCTACAGCGCATGCGCCCTGTGCCGGCCGCTAAGATAATCACCGAAGGCTCTAACAACATGATTTATCAATACGAGACTGGTCGAGTCTGAATTCACAAACCTTGTTGGAGGAAGTTTATGTCGTCTTGTTTTCAAAATAACCACAAATTCATAGAGATATGGATTTATCAATCCAGTACTAGTACTGCAAAGGGTTTAGAGATCTTCAGAACTTAGAACGAAGTGAGTTGATACACGCAGCCGGCGGTGAAGAGAACAGTTGTAAGGTTTTCAGCCGACCGATAACCGTCGAGGTAAACCCATATTTACACTTCATCCAAACATTGTTTAATCACTCTGCGATGTCTAGTTTATGTATACGGTATTTGTATTTGTATGGATATATTTATGGTAACAAATAAACTATGTCATTGCCATTCATGATTCGCTGAGTTTGTGAAATCGCAGTACTGAAATTGCAAGGAAAGCAAGTTCCATCGAGCTCGAGTCATTCAACGACGACGAGTCAACCAAACACTGTTTTAATCGCACTATAACTGAGATATCTATATTTAGTTCAAATAGGTTACATTTCATTTAGAAGTCCGGCTTCACGCTAGAAGAGCGTCTAGTTGTTATGTTGGTGCCCATGCGTCTCTCATTATGAACTTCATTTCAGAACGCAATTGCACCAGGGCACGAGTGAACGCTCAATGAGCGTCTTGTTAAATTTATAATGACGTTTGAAGACAAAAGAAGAAGAAAATGATTATGAAACAAACAAGGGGCAAAATAATAAGTGTGAATTGAAGTTAACCAAACTTCACATACCTGACTAGGGGCAAGGGGCAAAATGGAAAGCCCAAAACAACAAGACAGAAAAGGCAATCATACCTTGCAAGACTTCTTGCACACTTCATGAACACTGGTAGTTTGTCGACAATTTGCTGTGGTTCCCAGTCCTTATCTTTAAAATTCGTTTCCCAATCATCATAATTGAGATGGATATCCACCTAGTGAAACATCACTGGTTATCGTATATGTTCTATTTAGCGCCGAGTCTCAAATAAGCTGAACAAGTAAGTACACCCCGTTAAGAAGTGATTTTGTGAAAAGCACCCCTCTCTAATAACCACCCATCCCTCTCCGATAAGCTCTAAATGCTATTATGTTTGGCAGAGATACTAGTGGAGAGTTTTATTTAGTTGTACTTTAATTTACTTTATAATAAAAAAGATTACTTGTGTCTGTTGGAGGAAATTGAATCAGCGTCCCTTTCTTTTAAGTGCCTCTTCTCTAATAAGCGCCCCCTTAAAATGCAATAAGCGCTAAATTGAGCAAAAAGGTATCTTAACCATCAACCATTATTACTGCTCACCATTTCTACTGTTTCGCCGATTTCGTGTTTCCTTATGTCATGTGCTCTTTCGGAAGAAAGCCTCACTGTAAACCTTTCTTTGGTGTCATCTGTAACGATAGAGTACGTCTTCCGCTCACTAGTGCGTGAATAGATTAACTCAAATTCTGGTGGTGCTGCTTTGTGATCCAACTTTGCTGTGCCATCTGGCTTGATTTTAAGGTTTTGTTTGACGTATATATAGAGCGTATTTGCATCTTTTAATAGTTCAACTTCCTCAGACCTTTGCAAGGCTAAAAAACATAAAGTTTTAATGTGCATGTTGTTAGTAAAAAATATAAATAAATAAATCAGTTTTCATAGTTCGATTGTTTATTCCTTCTGATATCGATTATATTTTATCTATTGTACATGCAAACAAACAAAGAAACAAACAACCGACCAACCGACCAGCCATCCAGCCATGATCCAGCCATCCAGCCATCCAGCCATCCAGCCATCCAGCCATCCAGCCTTCCAGCCATCCAGCCATCCAGCCATCCAGCCATCCAGCCATCCAGCCATCCAGCCATCCAGCCATCCAGCCATCCAGCCATCCAGCCATCCAGCCATCCAGCCATCCAGCCATCCAGCCATCCAGCCATCCAGCCATCCAGCCATCCAGCCATCCAGCCATCCAGCCATCCAGCCATCCAGCCAACCGATTAACCATGTGAACAAACAAACAAACAAATAACCAACCAACCAACAACGAGACTGGGATGGATTTGATGTTTTCCCCATCCAAAGTATTATTATATACTAACTTGCTTCAACAAGTAAGCGTATGTCCAACGGAGAGTGCGGCTCTAGAATATCTACGGCAAGACTTCTTGCAGATGATGCGCACACGTAAAAATAAGGATAAGTATCAGACAACATCAGAGTATTTCCAACCTCTACATAACTTTTTGCGTTTTGATAGGTAATATGTCCTGACTCGTCTGTAAGGATATCAGCAAACACCTATAAAATAGTTTACTTAGTAGAAGAATAGCCACTTCGTGGATCTACTGAGTAAAATATTTATTTATTTATTTATTTATTATTTATTTAATGACATCACGAGTCGATACTCATTCATCAATATTAGGTACCTTAATACGCAATTCTCTACACGATGGAGTGAAGTAGCTGATATCGGTACGGACACAGGGGTGACACTTGTCAGCTCTGCTCTTCCACTGGCTCAACTTTTCATCAATGTTGTTTTTACGAAACCCATCAATGAATATCCATCTCCACCTTCGTACCTCGTGCTGCGATTCATTTTGGACCCATTTAGGGTAGAGACGCCTTGATAGGTCTTGCAAATTGAACTCTTCAGGATCTTCATCTGTTAAAATATCAGAAATAGTCATGCGCGCAGGGTAAGTATTTTATAATTAAATTGAAACAAATTAAAATCAATGTTGGATGTTGTTCGCACGGACCTTAACGGTTAATATTTAAGAGTTAGAGACTGATGTGAGTGCTTTACCGGCAAATAGACGCACGCGCTGACTGTAGAATGAACGAGAATTCAAATACTGCTCGAGGCGTAGCCGAGTGCAGTATGAAGAATTTCGAGTTCATTCTACAGCCAGCAAGTGTGTCTATTTGCCGGTAAAGCACGAACTAGAAGTCTCTAAACCATTTATTATTCAAACTGAATACACTGCAGTTGTGAAATGTTCAAAATATAATTTAATTTACGGTAAATAAAGCAAAAATATATTTAGCTAGATCTTCCGACGCTTCCGCTGGATATATCCTCTACAACCATTCCAATTGCAACTATTCTACAAAGAAAACACGAATAAAGCATTTATTTTTTTGTTTTTAAGTCATAACAAGGCAAGTTTCATTCATCATTTTTAAGGTTTGAGCTTTTTCACTCAACGAACAAGAACTGAACCGACGGCAAAAAGTTCTTGTTTTGAATAATAATTAGGTTCGTTTTTTACCTTTCATCACTGAAACTCCACAACGAGTTTGACGAACAGTCGTTTTAGGCTGAGCACCTGCTATTATTTCGTCTATTTCTTCTTTAGCTAGTTGGTTAAACCTGTCTTTGTCAGGATCAACAGCCGCCATGACACCGCTGCACCGTGCGTAAAACTGTGATAGACGGCACTAGTGCCGTTGTCATCAGATAACACATGATCACGTGATCGATTTTAGCCAATCAGAAGCCACAATTTAGTACAGTGTATGAAGTTTGAATAATAATTTCAATTAAACAGGATATTGTAACGCGGGTTTTTTCTCTTGTAGTTGTTGTGATGTTAAAAAAATTCATACGGCATGGTTTTTAGAGGCCATTCATTTTTTTATGGGCATGGGGGGGGGGGGGGATTAGTGGAGTGTCATTGATAAATCGTATGACCCCTTACTAACATCATTTTTTTTGTTACATGGTCCTCCCATTGAACAATTCAATTCAACAATTCTTTTGGGGATAACCCCTCCCCCCCTACTATCATCTCGTTTTGAAAAATGGCAATTGTAAATGATTATTTCACTGTGTTTGCATTTCTAAAGACCTGCTTTTTGAAGACTTCCTTGCTTTGAAACGTATTAAAAACCGTTTTTGGAGTTGCTCTATTTGGCCTGAATTTTCTGTACTGGAATATTAAATTAATGGATTACAAACAGAAATTAAAAATCAATTTCTGATCTTTTTGATGATTCTTCCAGAGCGTGTTGTGGTAGTATGCTCTCTATAAACGGACCCCTAAAGTCCACAGAGCTCCACTCTTCTCTGAATTAAAAAGGGCCCGAAGCCAATCAGAGGTACAACAAATGCTCTCTATAAACGGACCCCTAACGACTCTTCTCTGAAAAAGGGCCCGAAGACAATCAGAGGTACACAAATGCTCTCTATAAATGGACCCCTAAAGTCCACAGAGCTCCACTCTACTCTGAAAAAGGGCCCGAAGCCGGCAATCAGAGGTACAAATGCTCTCTATAAACGGACCCCTAATTAAAGTCCACAGAGCTCCACTCTTCTCTGAAAAAGGGCCCGAGGCCAATCAGAGGTAAAACAAATGCTCTCTATAAACGGACCCCTAACGACTCTTAAAGTTCTCTCAAAAAGGGCCCGAAGCCAATCAGAGGTAAAACAAATGCTCTCTATAAACGGACCCCTAAAGTCCACAGAGTTCCACTCTACTCTGAAAAAGCGTACGAAGCCAATAAGAGGTACACAAATGCTCTCTATAAACGGACCCCTAAAGTCGACTCAAGCATGTTAAGGCTTGACCAGATCAGGAGCCCATTACTAGGAGCCTTCCTCTCCTTTATTAGGTTAATTCGCTGCCACGCTTTCTTAGTCATATCACTGTATCACTGACGAGGGCTGTTAAGCCGAAATGCCTCTGATATAAAAGAAGATCTACGTAGCTGTATGGTTCTGTTGTCTCTATATATACTTTATTAGGTTTGTACGACATCATTTGCACAAATTGAGCTAAAAAATAAATTCTGCGCGATTAACCAACCATATCGCGTCTTACACAATAGGAATGAGCGTACCTAGACTGATTCCATGACTGCATAAGTCGCTGTTTTCGCTCTTTTGCCCTGGAAGTCGCTCAGAATCGACAAAGAGCGAACAGACCGACTTATGAAATCAGTCTTAAAGCGTACCGTGTAGTTCCAGTGATTCTAGTGATTCAGAATCTAGTGAAATTTCAGATCAATTTCGTCGTCTTCAGTACTTCATCGAGCGAGGAAGGAGAATGATTGAAAACATTAAAAACAAAACAAAAAAGCAACTCCGATCCAGCTATTATTATTAGTAGCAAAACTTCAAGTAACAGTACTTCTAAAAACAGAGCGGCTAGTTCAAAGGTCAGTTCAAAACACAACAAAAGAAAATGTTCTGCTCTTTTTGAGTAGCAATTCAACGATCTGGTATCATGGATATTTTCTTACGAAGAACCAAGAAAAAATGTTCTCTTGGAAGAACCTAATTAAACTTGTGCAGGACTAGCAGTGAGAACCAAGCTAATGAATATTCCAAACCGCCGGTGTGTTTTGCTAATTAGCATTTGTTGTCTGAACTAATTCAAGTAGGATTTTGTCGATAATTCTCGACATTGACAGAAAATTCCTTCAAAAACAGCGAAGTGAGGTACAGAAAAGCTTGCCTGGATGAGCGGCTGATCTTGGAGCGCCTCTTTGAAAGACGCCGTCGGCGAAATAACTTCGCATACACTCAGTGATAACCCTCTTATTTTAGTGTTTCTTGCAACTCTTTTTAAAAGGCGGTTGAAAGTTTCAGTTGTTTTTCGACTATCTTTTGGCGAAGGTTCAAGTTTAGCAAAGTGCACATTTTAATTTATCCCAGTAATTATAATTACTTGTAAAGCGCTAATGGACTTTACGGAATTAGCGCTATAAAAATAACACTTATTATTATTATTATTATTATTATTATTATTTTGTGGGGTTTGTTATGTTGGCTTCGCTATCCAAAAATCAGTGATGATGAAGGTAATGGATCAGTTGCTTCATCAGAGTCGAAATCATTGTGAGAACGCTTCATTCTTATGTAGACTAAATCATGAATCAAAAACCAACAAAAGAAAGTTGATAAAACAGGAATAAACATATGAAACGGTAGGTATAAGAACGTAGAAGAAATTCGCGACAACGTGAGTCGCCAAACTAAAAGTCGCCACTAAGCGCTCTGGCAGTATGACAGTTTATTGATATGTGATACATTCATTGTACACAGTTCGTCTCGTTCTTGTGCAAAGGAAAAATAGACTTGGACTTCCATGGATTAAGAATATCAATATTTTGGATCAAGTCTTCGCGTCTTCCATTTGGCCGCCATTTTATTTTTCAATTTGAAATTTTTCGGGAATTTGCATATCTAAAAATAGCACAATTTGTGCAAATGATGTCGTATGAACCTATTACCAGAGAAAGGCGCTCCTAGTAATGGGCTCATCCTCCTGATCAGATTCATTATATTATACCCCCGCGTGGATTTCAGGTTTTCTATTATAGTCAGGAAATATGTATCGCCTTTTGATAAAAACTTTTGGGTTGAACAAAATGTATGTCCTTTTAAATAAATTAGTATGCATAATCATACGATCACGTGATCAGTGACGTCACAATAAAGGAAAAATTGACCAAATAAACGCGCTGCTCATAGTTAGCTGAAACAAGATATGGGAAATTGCTTGCTATGGGATGAGAAAAAAGATTCCGTTTCAATTGGATGGTTTCAATGAGTGGCTAAGGCTATATTAAGATGGGTTTGTAGTTACTGAACTCTATTAATGGACCGAATATTAAGAAATTCTACCAACTGAAGGTTTCAGTGAGAAAAGCTAAAAAATTAATTTGACCAATATTTGGCCAAATGCCAAGCCGTAACATGCTTGAGTCCACAGAGCACCCCTCTTCTCTGAAAAAGGGCCCGAAGCCAATCAGAGGTACACATTAAGCTTAGTGAGAGCCACAAGTTTGTATTTCACTCTTATGTGTTTACCTTCTTGAAATAAAGTCTTCATCATCATCTTCATCATCACACAAATGCTCTCTATAAACGGACCCCTAAAGTCCACAGAGCACCATGGAAAAAGGGCCCGGAGCCAATCAGAGGTACACATTAAGCTTAGTGAGGGCCACAAGTTTATAAGTGTATTTCACTCTTATGTGTTTACCCTCTTGAAATAAAGTCTTCATCATCATCTTCATCATCACACAAATGCTCTCTATAAACGGACCCCTAAAGTCCACAGAGCTCCACTCTTCTCTGAAAAAGGGCCCGAAGCCAATCAGAGGTACACAAATGCTCTCTCTAAACCAGCCCGAAGCTACAGACACGTACTGAAATTAATCCTAGTTTCCTCTCTTAAACCAGCTCTTCTCGAAAATAACCCGAGGTCCGAACGACATGGAAGTTAGAAACAAACTCACTGGTCCAAAGCTACTGTACTGGTACTTGACCTGAATTTTAGCAAATATTTTCCAAAACCATGCGGCCCGACACAAACGACAGCAAATTCATTCAAACCGCCAGTGACACTGGGAACTGTACGGCCCTAGGGACAAATCGCCAGGACAGAATAAAAACATGACGAAATGAAGATCATGAATAAAGAACGATCCAAACGTACCAAAATATCGAACAGCAAACAAAATTGGCTATAAACGATTGAAAATACTACAAAAGAAGCGTCTGATCTGTCAAAGACTCCTGTGCAGAGGAACTGAACCGAAGCTCAAGGTATACAAAACGATCTGACAACGCTCAACTCAGAGTAAAAGTACGAAAATTCTAAGTAAGCACAGGAATATGAAACTCTACGAACATTCGCCTTCAAGAAAAACACGCTTTAAGGAAAGTCAAAGTGTCAAGCACAACGCTGACTACCTAGGGTGGATTAATAGCCGTTGTTAAATATGTTAAAAGCGAGTTACGCGAAAACGTTCTAATGATGTCTATTCTTACCGTGGTTATAGTTGGTTATAAAAACTCTCCCAAAATGGCACCAAACTTGGCATGACAGGTTTTCTGCTTTGCGGCTCTTTAAAGTGTCTAACAAGTGCTCTGAAAGTACACTGCAATCTCCGAAAGGTTCTTCCTTTATTATTCAATGACAGTATAAAAAAAAAAAACATTTAATTATAAAAATGAAAGAAGAAGGATGGAAGGAAGACACTTGTCACTGACTGTAAGAGAGATACAACTTTTATTGAAGTGTCGGGTTATTATTAGAGTGTGAGTAGTATTACTCACTGTAAAAGTGTGAGTAGCATTAAGCCTGGTACTCACTAGACACATAATCACAAGCACAAGCAACATACGTAGACTCTGTAATGCATTGATTAAAAGTGCATGTTTGTCTTTTGTCACACCTATTGCATAAATGGTGTCCTGAGTCTGCGTATGTTGCTTGTGTTTATGCTTATGTCGCTAGTAAGGACCAGCCTTAATTACTGACTGTAGTATTACTGACTGTAAGAGTGAGAGTAGTATTACTGACTGTAAGAGTGTGAGTAGTATTACTGACTGTAAGAGTGAGAGTAGTATTACTGACTGTAAGAGTGAGAGTAGTATTACTGACTTTAAGAGTGAGAGTAGTGTTACTCCTGTAAGAGTGTGAGTAGTATTACTGACTGTAAGAGTGTGAGTAGTATTACTGACTGTAAGAGTGTGAGTAGTATTACTGACTGTAAGAGTGTGAGTAGTATATTACTGACTGTAAGAGTGTGAGTAGTATTACTGACTGTAAGAGTGCAGGAGCCCATAAGTAGGAGCGTCCATGCTCCATATTGGGTCTATGTCACAGCGTTTTCACAAGTGTGGTTATTTTTAGAACAGTTTTTTTCGCGAAAGAAGGTCATTTGACCAATCAGAGAACGTTTCTGGTATAACGGTTTCATTTCCGGTTTCACTACAAAAATAAAATGGCGGACAGACCCGAATAAATGTACGAATAAAAGTCAGAATTATCCAGTTTTCTTTGTGTCTGATTCCTAATTTTATCATACCAACAACTTCCCGGGATTCCATAGGCCGCTACTTTGAACCTTGACCTAAAATTCTAGACTGCGTTTCCCGAACGAAGTGAACTTACAGGATTTGAATTGAAGTGATGGCCAGGCGATTTCGTGGCAGAGTTTCGAGGATAGATAATGTGAACGCGTGTTTAATTTTCTGATCAGAAATATCAGTTCATGTTAACTTCACGGAGAAATACAAACGTATTATGGAGCGTTGTGTCTCTGAAACGTTAGAAAATCAAAGTTAAAGTCAAGTAAGGTGCATTGAAAGCGATAGTTCTTCGCGAGCACATGGTCATGTTGATGCCGATGGTTCAAAGCACGGCTTACTTCAACCAGTCAAAAACCTCTTACTGCGATTCTCAATGAAAGTCAGAAGACCCACTGACCAAATATGATTTTGAGCTAAATTATGGATCATTTGGTCGAAGAATATGTATTTAGTTTTGAATTCGTTTGAGTTTTGAATTTGATTACTAGAGTAATTGACAAGTCCAGCCGGGTGTTCGGAAAACTAAGACCCCCGAAACTAAGACCCTAAGACCCTAAGACCCTAAGACCCTAAGACCCTAAGAAATTATAAAATGTCCAAATCAGGCAAATCCAATGTTCTGTACTTTAATATTAATTGGGTGACGTTCAGCTCAGCTAGTTCAAAAAAGTTTGAGTGATAAATTGCCGGGATGATATGCCGAATAGGACTTAAAATATCCTGTCTTTTCGACTTTTTCGGCTTTTCATGAATAAAACCACCCCCAGAAAAACAGCTTCTTACTTTGAGGAGTAAAATTCACGTATCCAGTGGTTTTCCAGTGGCAGTTTTTCTAATCAATCAGTCAAGATAAGTCATGTCTTACGGCAGCGACAAAGCAGCCGCCATCTTTGACACAGGTAACCCATACACACAGGGATATACAATAACTATTCTTCCAATTAGTTAATTTCATTCTTGAATGACATATTTACATATTAAATCCATCTTCTTGATGTTTTAAACCGCGTATGGTTCTTTTGGTTGATAAGTCTAAAGGAGGAACGCTGTTTCCTTCCATTAGGACCGGCTCTATGGGTTTCCTGTGGTAGGGCATAATTGTGTTTGGGTTACCTGTGTTAAATATGGCGGCTACTGACTATCCGTAAAAACTTATCCGCCTTGCCAACTGATTTGAAAAACTACCACTGGAAAACCACTGGACACGTGAATTTTACTCCTCAAAGTAAGAAGCTGTTATTCTGGGGGTAGTTTTATTCATGGAAAGCCGAAAAGACAGGATATTTTAAGTTATATTCGATATCATCGAGCCAACTATCACCGGCTCAGACGGCAGAGAAACTCATGGAATTTTGAAGCTAAACGTGGTGCGAACACAGCCTTTCCTCTGTTCTCTTCTTTTTTCTATTAAAGTACAGAACATTGGATTTGCCTGATTTGGACATTTTATAGTTTCTTAGGGTCTTAGTTAGGGTCTTAGGGTCTTAGGGTCTTAGGGTCTTAGGGTCTTAGTTTTGGGGGTCTTAGTTTTCCGAACACCCAGTCCAGCCGACTGTTTGAATGTCTGAGTTCGCATAATACTGAGTACCGCAGTAAGAAGGTCACTGAATGTTTAAAAACAAAGTAATTTTGAGTCATTTTTGCTCAACTTTTATATATTGACAGTGAAGCGTGTGTAAATTAAACATCAAAACTTGAATGAAGCGTGTTTTTATTAAGTATATTTCAAATCAGACTCACAAAAAATATTCACAATCCATTTTTAAGTCATTTTAGGTAACAGAAAAGACACAACAAACACGCTTACTTTCACCAATCTTATTTGTAATCTAGTTGATTCACTCGTGACTCGTCCTGTCGCTCATCATGCAGTTTCAGCGAATTTGTTTTTGAATAGCCTTGTCTTCAAACTCCACAACGATAATTACAAGATACCACTAAACCACATCCAAGAATAAATTGAATTCACTTTCTGATGAAATAGCCGTTTAGACGAAAATATGTCTTTGAAAGTCTTCGGCTTAAATTTGCATCCATACGCTACAACTTTGTACAACAACAGCTTCTCAGTCGGTCACTTCGTGTTCGAGTTCTTCGAACCACTTGCTTTGGATGCCTTTAGAAGCAGAATCGTCACCACTATCACTTTCAATTGATTCTGATGTACCGAATGACTCAATACTGCTCTCACTATCACTAGACGATTCGTAGTTTAGTTCACTTGAAGAATACTCTTTGTCGCTATCGGATGCCATCTTTATTTTACCTGCCATCGCATCAAAATTCATAAAAAACGTCATACCTGAAACGTTCTCTGATTGGTCAAAATTCGCGGGAAAACTTTTCTAAAAATAACCACACTTGTGAAAACGCTGTGACACTATCCAATACCGTATGGACGCTCCTACTTATGGGCTTCTGAAGAGTGTAAGTAGTATTACTGACTGTAAGAGTGTGAGTGGTATTACTGACTGTGAGAGTTTATTTATAGTTATGTATGTTGTATATATGTATGTAGGAAAGAAGAAAGAAAGGATGGAAGGATGGGATGGGATGGGATGGGATGGGATGGGATGGGATGGGATGGGATGGGATGGGATGGGGGATGGGATGGGATGGGATGGGATGGGATGGGATGGGATGGGATGGGATGGGATGGGATGGGATGGGATGGGATGGGATGGGATGGGATGGGATGGGATGGGATGGGATGGGATGGGATGGGATGGGATGGGATGGGATGGGATGGGATGGGATGTGCTATACTGTAGTCACACTGAAGAAGGGCCAAACACGAAACGTCTGTTGTTTAAATTATATTTACACCGCGGGCTTTCATTATTCGCGCATCGTTTGAACATATCTATTGCTAGTACTAGTACACTTATCCTGTACTACTATTAGCCTATGAGAAGCTGATCCCTACCGCTTTTTCTCTGTATCAATTTTGCAAGGCAATTATTGACTGCGTATTTCTAAAATAAAATGATCGCTACCTGAATACATTGTTGTTTTACAACCACATGACCGAACAATTTAAAATAAAAAAATGCAGCCGCCATGTTGGATGAACCAACAAGAGAAGCTAATGAGAGGTACTCTCTTTAATTTGTCCAAGTGGAAGGGGTGATCGGCGGTCCTTTTAGGGTTGAAAATATTTCCTGTGTGTACCTTTTAGGGGTTCCGACTCAAAAGTCAGTTACGTAACATGACTCCGTATCTACTAGGGTCAATTGTTATTTATTTTCTTTATTGAACAAACATGAAAGAACAGAAGAAAAATGTTGTCCAGTCGCTGATTAAACGATATCAGCACAATTAAATTTATTTTCGCCATATCGTACCTTTTAGGGGTTGAAATGAACATGGCTTCAAGGCTTTAAAGTAACACTCTCACAGGTAATGCATTGCGCGCCGTGTTATTGTTTAAATACGGGATACTACTTAGATTTGACAAGAACGCACATGAAAAGTACACATGAAAAGTTCGCCTTTCGAATTCCGATACGGATCAGCAATGGCAAGTCCGGAGTTCTCCACAGAAACTCTTCCTTCTCGTGTGGTAAGTAGAAATCCGCCTATTTCGTATCATACGAAAATGGCGCTGAGGGGTTCAAGGCGCGCAATGCATTATCTGTGAGAGTGCTCCTTTAATGTATTTGGGAATCAATATGGTGACTATGACGTAACGTGCACTCCAATAATACATGAATTGATTTGTAAATTAAAAACCTGATGACAGTTGTCTGAAGAAACTCTCCGCAAGACTTGTCGTGATTTGATAAAAGGTTCATCTTGATCTGCAGAGCACAGGTGAAAGGTTCCCTCTCTTGAATCAATCCATGGAAGTCTTTTCAGTTTTTTTCGTCTTTTCTTCAGCTACATACAAATAAATAATGTACGATAATTATTCAAAATCGAGCGTCATTGCTCAGTGTGCGCAGTGTAACCTTGATTGAACCGCCTTTTCAATAAGTTCGAGTCTGGCATTAGGAACTCGACTAGCAAAGTCGGGATTTACGATTCTGGTGTGAGACTTTGCAGCAATGCACTCAATCAATCAATCAATCAAAGCTTTTATTTTACAACGGAGTCTCTTCAATACAATATGATTGGTCTCCCAGAGAGCCGTATATATAGATATAAATAATATTTTACAATAAGTTAAAAAGTTTCTATTTACATATCATATATTATTAATAATAAATTACATGTATTATTAAAGTACAACTTATATATAATGAAATATAATATTAATTTTATAAATAACAATACAAATCTACATTATAAGCTTACTAAATAAATCTTTGTTTTCTAATTGTGCTTTAAAAGTAATTGTGCTATGCTGGACACGCGCCTCAGCAGGGATTTTATTCCAGAGTACAGAACCTCTATAGTGGAAGGTACATTTCCCTGCCTTTGATTTAGGTCTAGGGATATGTAAATTTGAAGATGAATTTCTCAGGTTATACGAATGTATATCCGTAGTAGAGGTAAAAATATCCTTTAAATAGGAGGGTGATAAATCAGTATATATTTTATACATAATTATTGCTAATTTTCTGGTTCGTCTGTACTCCAATTTTTCCCAACCCAGCTCATCCAATAAGACCTTAGATCGTGTTTCATAATTTTTCTGCTTAATGATTCTAGCTGATCTATTTTGTAGCCGTTGAAGCTTGTCAGACATTCCTTTACTAGTGGAATCCCAAATAGAGCTACAATAATCAAAGTAGGGGAGAATTAGTGCTCTATACATACACAACCGTGTTTCAAGTGGTAAGATTGAGCCTAGGCGCTTTAATATAGCTAGACCTGTTGTGATTTTCTTTGAGATCAAAAGAATGTGTGAAGTCCAGGTTAGGTTTTGATCAATCAGAAGTCCTAACGATTTATATTCAGTTTTTCTCTCCAGTGGCACATCGTCTGCCTTAATATTAAAAGTATTTGGTACTTGAGCGAGTTTAAACTGACTCCCTATGAGCATGTATTTGTTTTTTTTGACATTTAAAGTTAATTTATTAGCACTATATGGGATATATCAGTCGCCTGGCCGATTGGTTGCCATTAAAAGTAGTGTTGATTGCCAAGATAGAAATGATGCTCGCTGTGATCGCTACGTGCTATGTTTTTAATAATAATAATAATATAATAATAATAATAATAATAATAATAAATAATAATAATAATAATAATAATAATAATAATAATAATAATAATAATAATAATAATAATAATAATAATAATAATAATAATAATAATAATAATAATAATAATAATAATAATAATAATAATAATAATAATAATAATAATAATAATAATAATAATAATAATAATAATAATAATAATAATAATAATAATAATAATAATAATAATAATAATAATAATAATAACTTTATTTAGAGTGGTCAGATACACTTAGCTGGGAAGCTGCTTTTCAGGTATGCCATTAAATTAAAATGATATAATCCCTGAACACTTTGTGGGGCGATCGCAGCGACTATATATTGGACAACGGACGTCTTTCAAAGCTACAGACTCGTTAATAAAGTTTTATTATTATTATTACTCGAGCCCTTCCGAAGGAAGCTCGAGTTATAAAATGCGTTTTTTCGGTAGTAGTCGTAGTTTTTGTTCGGTTAAAGAATGACGAAAGTATGCGACGTATTTAATCGTATCGAGTTTCAAGATTACTCAGCAGATAAGAAAAAAACAAACGACACACAGGACTCAAGTAGATTTGAATCTCAGTTTTGAAAGCAGCTGTAGATCTTCAAGCTATTAAAGGTCAGGATTCTAGTTCATCGTCCAATGACTAGAAGTGGTAGAAGGACTAGAAGCTCGCTTAAAATATATTTAACAAAAACAAACGTGAGGGCGTTATCAGAACCATCTGACCTATGCAACCTCAAGACGTATCATGTACGTACTCACCCGACACATAGTCTCCCTCGTCACTCAACTGTCACTGATTGTCATGACGTCAGAGAAATGATATTGTATTGAAGAAGATGTCCTTGTTTTATTCGACGTTCGAACCGTAACTCGAACCCGAACTCGAACTCGATTCCAAACTCGACGTTTCGGGATCTGAAGCTAGAGAGGGGGCCTTTACACGAACTCATCAAAATCAAGTCAATTGAACTCAAAGTCAAAAGGTAATCAAATGAACTCAAAGTCAAAGGCAAATCAAATGAACTCGACACATACATGTATATACATAGTCTCCCTCGTCACGCAACTGTCAGTCATTGTCAGGTCTCTCCTCACGCAACTGACATTGTCCTTGTCATAAGCCCGAGTGTACGCTCATTGAGCGTCTTGTTATATTATTATTACAGACCGCCCAGCTAAAAATCCTGTTATAGTTAAGGACAGTTGTATTGGCAGCATAACTACTATATCACCACATTTCTTGTAATAACTCGCTACCCTTATTTGACTTAGGCACTCATATTTAGGCATAAGATTATATACAAGAATTGTGACAATTTGGTTCTAAAAATTGTGACGTCATGTGATCACGTGACCTTATGGCGGGGAAAATATTTATTATTAAATGCGGTCGCGAATTCAATTCACAATGAAATAGTTTTTATAATACGTAATAGCGTTAGGATTACTAGTTAAACAAGATAGCGTTTGGAAAACGTTTCTCGGAATTATAGTTTAAGAGAAAACTGCAGAAATATAAACTGATGAAATGGTCATGTGACCTCTTTTCCGAAATATTATCCTTTGAAAAAGCGGGAGACAAGTTTTGTGAACACAGGTTAATAGATGATAATAAACGTGATTATACACAACTATTCGCTTTCACTTTCCTCTTAAACTGGCGACCGCATTTTATATATTATTTTCCAAATTCTTTGTCACGTGGTTAACCACGTGATATACTGTTTTGAATTTAAATGAGTAGAGGCAGGAGCCCATAAGTAGGAGCGTCCATACGGTATTGGATAGTGTCACAGCGTTTTCACAAGTGTGGTTATTTTTAGAACAGTTTTCCCGCGAATTTTGACCAATCAGAGAACGTTTCCGGTATGACGTTTTTTATGAATTTTGATGAGATGGCAGGTAAAATAAAGATGGCATCTGATAGCGACAAAGAGTATTCTTCAAGTGAACTAAACTACGAATCGTCTAGTGATAGTGAGAGCAGTATTGAGTCATTCGGTACATCGGAATCAATTGAAAGTGATAGTGGTGACGATTGTGCTTCTAAAGGCATCCAAAGCAAGTGGTTCGAAGAACTCGAACACGAAGTGACCGACTGAGAAGCTGTTGTACAAAGTTGTAGCGTGTGGATGCAAATTAGCCGAAGACTTTCAAAGACATATTTTCGTCTAAACGGCATGCGCTATTTCGTCAGAAAGTGAATTAGAATTTTTATTTGGAATTCTTACAAATATCATACATAAACTCTTAGCCTTTTTAAAACTCTTTTATTATAATCATTAGTTTTGCATTCGTAGTATTTTTAGTATATATATATAATGTAATGCGCAATAGATCATTCACATGTTTTTTGAGCAATATAAGAAATAAATTTATTATTATTATTATTATTATTCTTGGATGTGGTTTTATAGTGGTATCTTGTAATTATCGTTGTGGAGTTTGAAGACAAGGCTATTCAAAAACAAATTCGCTGAAACTGCATGATGAGCGACAGGACGAGTCACGAGTGATCCAAATTACAAATAAGATTGGTGAAAGTAAGCGTGTTTGTTGTGCCTTTTCTGTTACCTAAAATGACTTAAAAATGGATTGTGAATATTTTTTGTGAGTCTGATTTGAAATATATTAATAAAAACACGCTTCGTTCAAGTTTTGATGTTTAATTTACACACGCTTCACTGTCAATATATAAAAGTTGAGCACAAATGACACAAAATTACTTTGTTTTTAAACATTCAGTGACCTTCTTACTGCGGTACTCAGTATTATGCGAACTCAGACATTCAAACAGTCGGCTGGACTTGTCAATTACTCTAGTAATCAAATTCAAAACTCAAACCGGAATTCAAAACTAAATACATATTCTTCGACCAAATGATCCGTAATTTAGCTCAAAATCATATTTGGTTTCCATTTGGTCAGTGGGTCTTCTGACTTTTATTGAGAATCGCAGTAAGAGGTTTTTGACTGGTTGAAGTAAGCCGTGCTTTGAACCATCGGCATCAACACAACATGACCATGTGCTCGCGAAGAACTATCGCTTTCGATCAAGTGCACCTTACTTGACTTTAACTTTGATTTTCTAACGTTTCAGAGGTACAACGCTCCATAATACGTTTGTATTTCTCCGTGAAGTTAACATGAACTGATATTTCTGATCAGAAAACACGCGTTCACATTATCTATCCACGAAACTCTGCCACGAAACCGCCTGGCCATCACTTCAATTCAAATCCTGTAAGTTCACTTCGTTCGGGAAACGCAGTCTAGAATTTTAGGTCAAGGTTCAAAGTAGCGGCCTATGGAATCCCGGGAAGTTGTTGGTATGATAAAATTGTGAATCAGACACAAAGAAAACTGGATAATCCTGACTTTTATTTGTACATTCATCTCTTCGGGTCTTTCGAAATTCCGCCATTTTATTTTTGACGTGAAACCGGAAATGAAACCGCCATACTGGAAACGTTCTCTGATTGGTCAATTGACCTTCTTTCGCGGAAAAACTGTTCTAAAAATAACCACACTTGTGAAAACGCTGTGACATAGACCCAATATAGAGCATGGACGCTCCTACTTATGGGCTCCTGGTAGAGGATATAAAACTGTAAAGCTATACCAATTTTTGTGATGTTTAGTCAAAATGATTAGACATATTGTTTTTCGTTTTTCTGGTATTTAAGGCTTGCGCATTTAAATATTAAATTAACTTTAAATATTTACTTAGATTTCCCATTTCAAGCAAAATCAACTCACCACCGTTTCCTTGATTGCTATCTTGCCCTTGTAACAGCTCGTCTCATCACCTTTTATGGAAAAGCATGGTACACCAGGTATTTTTTTGATGTTGGTGTTCGTTCTTTTCCCTATGGCATCAATAGTCCTGCTTTCTTTCCCTTTAACATAGCCAACATAGTCCTGAGGCACCGTGACGTTCGTTTGGTAACTGGATGCCATCAACTGTAAATCAATGTTATACAAAATATGATAAATAGACACACTTGGTATTTTGATCTGCATAAGCCTCTCAGATTTGTTTTAATTCCCCCTCTCTAACCGGCATGTCCTTATGGCTCAGTCAATTCTAGCAGTTACCATGCCCCCCTAGCATTTGTCGGGCATCATTTTACTTTTTTTTTTTCCAGAGCGCTGTTAATGCCCCCATGGTGGGGTCAGCCCAGGAGGGAGGGGGCGTCTCTAGGCAAACGGCGATACGGTGTTGCTGCCATGGTGTGACGTCACGTCTCAATTGGATGATTTTCAGAATATGGTTCCATACTTTCATACGGCGAGAGCAAGGATAAAATCTTGAAAATATTCTTATTACGATCAACAGTGGATTTGGTTTGAAAGTTTTTGGACAGAAGAGTTCTCTTACGATTGGATTTCGGTAAAACTTTGCCTGGATTTGTCGATCAGCAAGTTGCTTTCGGGGCTTAAACATATTTCGGTAATCAAAATGGAGTGAAGATTTCCGTCAGCAAACGCGGAAGATGCAAACTAATATTGTGAAGCTGAAATAGCATAACTCGAACCCACCATAGGAGGCTTAATATGGAAGGGTTCAAACTTTATTCACGTGAATTTTTGTGACCGTTGCTTCGCTGGACTGACTCCATGTCAATCCTTTTGAACTTCAAAGTTGATATTTGGGTCAATGATCTGTATCAGTGCGGGCCAACGAGTGTTAACACAGGCAGCCCAAGCAGTATACTTCTGGGTTATTTTTGATTTTAAAAAATGTCTCGAAATGAAATGTGACTAGTCTAGTGACTAACAGACTTTTACAAGTGCAAGCGACCCGAAGCTATCCCGCAGTTGCTATGTGACGTCACGAACTACAACAACACTGTACTGGATCGTGCAGCCGAAAACAATAGAGACACCCCCTCCCTCCTGGGTCAGCCGCTCATAAGTACTCCGGTAAAAGCCCCACCTTGGTGACAATCAGAATAACATTTTCTTCCAAGCCGGTTTTGTGCAACCTCATGAAGGTGTTCCAACCACATTTTAAAACACCTGTTGCAGTTTGCTGCAGTTATATTACGTATACAGTACAAATATAAACACAATGTTGTCTCAAAGTATCCGATGGAGAATTGTTCTCTGGAATTATATTGTTAAACTGAAACGTTGTACAAATATAATATAAACACAATGTTGTCTCAACTAGACAAAGTAAAATATGTGGGAGTGACGGTGGCGATCAGGCGTGTCATCTGACGTTTCGAGTTATTAATAGGCTCACCACCCTCTGTTTGCATATTGGGCTTCCTGTGTCTTATTTGATCGGCCTTCGCAGCCGTTTTTAGTCTCGTTTCACTCCCCTTTAAAACTGCTTTCAAAATAAAGATTAGCGGCGTTGCCATAGAAATACGCTTCATTGTACGAAGTTCACTTCTGGTAACTGAGAATGGCTGTAATAATTTTTCGACATTGATTCAAGGACCCTGACAGTGTGTCTACAGGTTCGGCTGGAATAGGATGATTATGCACTTGTCATCGGCTTCCACAAGGGGGGACCCCGGGCTGTACTGGGGAAATGTGGGGGAAACATAGTGACTTTGCTGGAGATGACCTTGCCCCCAACCCCCCGGAGAAATTAGGCGGCTTTGTACAAGCGTGTTTTCCATATAGTTTTGTTTTGTAGACGTAAAGGAAACAATAACATTTTAAATTTACAACAATACAAAGCGTGAATGGCGGTTTACGACTGTTTGCGATTACGACGATTAATATGTGGGTTAGCTGTGTCAGTTCTCGCCGCTAGTAAACTGGAAACTACTGTGACTGAGTTGCTGCATAAAATCCTTGAAATTTAGGGTGCGTTCGATTGACTCTATTCCAGAATAGGAATACACGGAATAAACACTTGGATGCTTTTATTTCAGCACATTTAAAATTCCAAACTGTTTCTTGTAACTTTATTATGATACAACAACGAATCGTTTTGTTTTACAGTGGACAGTAACTGCGTGACAGCGATTTAGGGATGTTATTCTGTGTATTCCTATTCTGGAATACGGTCAATCGAACGCACCTTATTATTTTCTTGATATTTACAAAAGTGAGGTAGCGAAACTTATGTTCTCTTGATAAAAGGATTTGAGGCGATAGTCCATCCTTTGTTCGTGACCATCTTTAGCTGGCAGATCTGCCTGCGGAGTATACACCTATTTCCATTCTGTTAGTCCCCCGATAAACATGAAAGGTGCGACCCTGAAGGATCATGGGGTTTCTATTTGCAGCCATATTCTTCATGAACGTCTTGTACTAAACAAGAACATTGCGGTGAAGCAAATTCAAGTGACATTCAAAATGAAATGGCCGAATTTTTTATCGAAATGTCAAGGAATTCGGATAGAAAGACTTGGTAAACAGTATCCCTCATGATTCTCTGGGTTCACACCTTTGTGAGTCAAGGGTGACTAACTTAATTGAATTAGGTGTATACAGTAGTGAATTTCTGAACTAAAAATATCATTTCCTCAAAAGGTTTTTTAAAACTGTACTATGTAAAAAAAAGAAGAACTATAATCAATTTATTCATAAAAACTACAATTTTACAGAATATTAAATACAAGAATTGTACTATGTTGTTGTTTTTTCCTCTGATCTTATGTTTTAAACTTTTTTGCCGTTTGTCCCCAGGTACTGCCACTGGGGACTTTCCGAGTGGTTTTCTAGGAAAACTTGCCCAATACATGGGGAAATACACTAATACCGTAAAGTTCCGAAAGTAGTGAGGTCGTTACTTTCGGATTTAGCAACCTTCGGTAACCGTTGCTTTCGGGGGGGGGGGGGGGTTCGCTACTTTCGGGGTGCTAAAATCATTAACTTTTAAGAGCCATACCGTGTACCTAAACGACATTGTGTACGGTATTTTATCCATTTTAACCATTTTAACCATTTTTAGAACAGTTTTTCCATTTTAACAGAAAAATATTCACAGGATCTATAACGTATTTTATTATGATAATTTATTTTGTTACATTTGCTTAGGTGTACCAGTAAATGTTCTGGCTCTTTATGTGCTGTTTGCTAGTGCTGTTCGTCATGTTCGTCATCTAATCTAATCATCGCTCTAGAGGAGGATCGCTACTTTCGGGGGCTCGCTACTTTCGGAACTTTACGGTAGTCCCTTTTCGCGTTCACAGATACCGCTGTAAAACCGCTGTACTTATTGACAACAGACGCAGTTGTTCAGGGTTAGCCTCGAGTCAGTGTAAATTATTCACAAATATCAACAAGAACACGAAAAAATGTTGACATGAAACAATAGAAACATTTTTGAATTGCACGGACTGTTTTCTGAATCGAGGCTAACACAATTGCGCCTTTTGTCATGGACAGCGGTCATCTCTAAACAACGCGCAACTGGAGTATTTTGCAACACATTCAATGCAAAGTCTCTACATTTGCCCGGGGTCCCCCCTCTTGGAAGCCGATGAAAACACAGGCAGCCCAAGCAATTGTCTTGTATATACAGTAAATGTATGGGTAGAAAATATCGTAAAATTGGTTTGTAATAAATTTATATACAAGACAATTGCTTGGGCTGCCTGTGATGAAAAGTGCATTAAATTAGTATAAGTATATAGACTTGAATATAGAGTTTCGCGCGCTGTGATTGGTCGAGCGACCAGTGTGAAGAACAACGACCCTGGCACCCCCTGCACACAAGGGGGCCGGTGGGGCGGGCGGGCACAGCTATTGATTCCAGCCAGGCACGTACTGGAAGGTAAGAGGTGGAGAGCACTTTGGATCACAGGCATTATGGCTATTTTCAGAACACGGAAGTTGGCAAATTAATGAGTTGCCGCATATTAACGAGTTCGGCAACAAATAAAACGAGTTGCTGCAAATAAAACGAGTTGCTGCAAATAAAACGAGTTGCTGCAAATAAAACGAGTTGCAACATATAAAACGAGTTGCTGCAAATAAAACGAGTTGCTGCAAATAAAACGAATTGCTGCAAATAAAACGAGTTGCTGCAAATAAAACGAGTTGCAACATATAAAACGAGTTGCTGCAAATAACACGAGTTGCTGCAAATAAAACGAGTTGCTGCAAATAAAAGGAGTTGATGCAAATAAAACGAGTTGATGCAAATAAAACGAGTTGATGCAAATAAAACAAGTTGCTGCAAGAAAAACGAGTTGCAAAATATAAAACGAGTTGCTGCAAATTAGACGAGTTGCTGCAAATAAAACGAGTTGCTGCAAATAAAACGAGTTGATGCAAATAAAACGAGTTGCTGCAAATAAAACGAGTTGCAACATATAAAACAAGTTGCTGCAAAAAAAAAGGAGTTTCTGCAAATAAAACGAGTTGGTGCAAATAAAACGAGTTGCTGCAAATAAAACGAGTTGCAACATATAAAACGAGTTGCTGCAAATAAAACGAGTTGCTGCAAATAAAACGAGTTGCTGCAAATAAAACGAGTTGCTGCAAATAAAACGAGTTGCTGCAAATAAAACGAGTTGCAACATATAAAACGAGTTGCTGCAAATAAAACGAGTTGCTGCAAATTAAACGAGTTGATGCAAACAAAACGAGTTGCTGCATGCAAGTAAAACGAGTTGCAACATATAAAACGAGTTGCTGCAAATAAAACGAGTTGCTGTAAATAAAACGAGTTGCTGCAAATAGAACGAGTTGCTGCAAATAAAACCAGTTGATGCAAATAAAACCAGTTGATGAAAATAAAACGAGTTGATGCAAATAAAACGAGTTGATGAAAATAAAACGAGTTGCTGCAAGAAAAACGAGTTGCAAAATATAAAACGAGTTGCTGCAAATTAGACGAGTTTCTGGAAATAAAACGAGTTGCTGCAAATAAAACGAGTTGATGCAAGTAAAACGAGTTGCAACATATAAAACGAGTTGCTGCAAATAAAACGAGTTGCTGCAAATAAAACGAGTTGCTGCAAATAAAACGAGTTGCTGCAAATAAAACGAGTTGCAACATATAAAACGAGTTGCTGCAAATAAAACGAGTTGCTGCAAACAAAACGAGTTGCTGCAAGTAAAACGAGTTGCAACATATAAAACGAGTTGCTGCAAATAAAACGAGTTGCTGTAAATAAAACGAGTTGCTGCAAATAGAACGAGTTGCTGCAAATAAAACCAGTTGATGCAAATAAAACCAGTTGATGAAAATAAAACGAGTTGATGCAAATAAAACGAGTTGATGAAAATAAAACGAGTTGCTGCAAGAAAAACGAGTTGCAAAATATAAAACGAGTTGCTGCAAATTAGACGAGTTTCTGGAAATAAAACGAGTTGCTGCAAATAAAACGAGTTGATGCAAGTAAAACGAGTTGCAACATATAAAACGAGTTGCTGCAAATAAAACGAGTTGCTGCAAATAAAACGAGTTGATGCAAATAAAACGAGTTGCTGCAAGTAAAACGAGTTGCAACATATAAAACGAGTTGCTGCAAATAAAACGAGTTGCTACAAATAAAACGAGTTGCGGCAAATAAAAGGAGTTGCTGCAAATAAAACGAGTTGCTGCAAATAAAAGGAGTTAATGCAAATAAAACGAGTTGATGCAAGTAAAACGAGTTGCTGCAAATAAAACGAGTTGCTGCAAATAAAACGAGTTGATGCAAATAAAACGAGTTGCTGCAAGTAAAACGAGTTGCTGCAAATAAAAGGAGTTGCTGCAAATAAAAGGAGTTGATGCAAATAAAACGAGTTGCTGCAAATAAAACGAGTTGCTGCAAATAAAACGAGTTGCTGCAAATAAAACGAGTTGCAACATATAAAACGAGTTGCTGCAAATAAAACGAGTTGCTGCAAATAAAACGAGTTGCTGCAAATAAAAGGAGTTGATGCAAATAAAACGAGTTGATGCAAATAAAACGAGTTGATGCAAATAAAACGAGTTGCTGCAAGAAAAACGAGTTGCAAAATATAAAACGAGTTGCTGCAAATTAGACGAGTTGCTGCAAATAAAACGAGTTGCTGCAAATAAAACGAGTTGTAACATATAAAACAAGTTGCTGCAAAAAAAAAAGGAGTTTCTGCAAATAAAACGAGTTGATGCAAGTAAAACGAGTTGCAACATATGAAACGAGTTGCTGCAAATAAAACGAGTTGCTGCAAATAAAACGAGTTGCTGCAAATAAAACGAGTTGCTGCAAATAAAACGAGTTGCAACATATAAAACGAGTTGCTGCAAATAAAACGAGTTGCAACATATAAAAGGAGTTACTGCAAATAAAAGGAGTTGCTGCAAATAAAAAAACGAGTTGCTGCAAATAAAACGAGTTGCAACATATAAAACGAGTTGCTGCAAATAAAACGAGTTGCTGCAAATAAAACGAGTTGCTGCAAATAAAACGAGTTGCAACATATAAAACGAGTTGCTGCAAATAAAACGAGTTGCTGCAAACAAAACGAGTTGATGCAAATAAAACGAGTTGCTGCAAATAAAACGAGTTGCAACATATAAAACGAGTTGCTGCAAATAAAACGAGTTGCTGCAAATAAAAGGAGTTGCTGCAAATAAAAGGAGTTGATGCAAATAAAACGAGTTGCTGCAAATAAAACGAGTTGCAACATATAAAACGAGTTGCTGCAAATAAAACGAGTTGCTGCAAGTAAAACGAGTTGATGCAAATAAAACGAGTTGCTGCAAATAAAACGAGTTGCTGCAAACAAAACGAGTTGCTGCAAATAAAACGAGTTGCTGCAAATAAAACGAGTTACTGCAAATAAAAGGAGTTGCTGCAAATAAAACGAGTTGCTGCAAGTAAAACGAGTTGATGCAAATAAAACGAGTTGCTGCAAATAAAACGAGTTGATGCAAATAAAACGAGTTGCTGCAAATAAAACGAGTTGCTGCAAATAAAACGAGTTGCTGCAAATAAAACGAGTTGATGCAAATAAAACGAGTTGATGCAAATAAAACGAGTTGCTGCAAATAAAACGAGTTGATGCAAATAAAACGAGTTGCTGCAAGTAAAACGAGTTGCAACATATAAAACGAGTAGCTGCAAATAAAACGAGTTGCTACAAATAAAACGAGTTGCTACAAATAAAACGAGTTGCGGCAAATAAAAGGAGTTGCTGCAAATAAAACGAGTTGATGCAAATAAAACGAGTTGATGCAAGTAAAACGAGTTGCTGCAAATAAAACGAGTTGCTGCAAATAAAACGAGTTGATGCAAATAAAACGAGTTGCTGCAAATAAAACGAGTTGCTGCAAATAAAACGAGTTGCTGCAAATAAAACGAGTTGATGCAAATAAAACGAGTTGATGCAAATAAAACGAGTTGCTGCAAATAAAACGAGTTGATGCAAATAAAACGAGTTGCTGCAAGTAAAACGAGTTGCAACATATAAAACGAGTTGCTGCAAATAAAACCGGAAGTGCACAGTGATTGGTCATTTTCGAGAAATCGTGTTCTAAAAATAGCCAAACTTGTTCAAACGCCGTGACATACTGTACATGTAGACCCAATATGTAGCATGGATGCTCGCACTTATGGGCTCCTGTATGTGTTTTCATATAATGTTTTCATTTTTAAAATTGAATTGTATAAGAATTGGCCGCGTTTTCCACTATGGTAGAAAACACGGAGTCTACCACACCATGATTTTCTAACGTGACACCGCACTCCGCGTTTTACACCAGACCTACGCTACGCGCTGTAATAGGCGACTTGCACTAAGAGGTTACGTGACCCTAACTCCCATAAAACGAACAGCAATGTCAAAATGAACTCCAGAAATGAAAAGAGCAGCTCGGAATTAGTAAAAGGGCGAAGTTTCAGCGCATAATGTTTGACACAGGAGAAATGACTAAACAAATAAAATCGATCGTTTTCTAAGATTTTGTTTGGAAAATGCGTTCATGCCATCCAATGCATTTTCCAAACAAAATCTTAGAAAACGATGGATTTTATTTTTATTCCCATTTCTCCTGTGTCAGACATTATGCGCTGAAACTTCGCCCTTTTACTAATTTCGAGGTGCTCTTCTCATTTCTGGAGTTCATTTTGACACTGCTGTTCGATTTAACGGGGTTGGGGTCACGTGACCTCTTAGTGCAAGTCGCCTATTTAGTGGGGCTTCCTGTGGAATGCCTAACTTGAAAAATGCTTATCTTATCGATCAGACAATAAATTAAATGAAACACATTTCTGAGAAATATAATGATAACTTATCTGCCGACCTACATGCAGTGTGATTTACAAGTTGGTTTTCACTTCTATGCATAAAGAAAATATAGTGAATCTCAATGTCAAGTTTATTGTCGTCACGCAACGCTCTCCAAACACGACTGCAAGACCACAGGAAGCCCAAGCTCTGTTCATTATAGACATAATTATAACTATCGCCGCGTTCAGACTGATTAGGAAGCCCGATCGACTGAAGCGTCTTGTTGTTATAAAATATACTGGTAAACTGAAACTGAAACAAAGTATATTTTCAAATATAAATCGACATTTGCCCATTTGGCACATCAATGTGTCTCAGCACAGTCAGCAACCATGCAATTTTTGTACTTTAATAGAATGGTATTGAACCCAGAGTATTGACTTGAAATTCACAGACTATAAGATTAATACATGTGTATGTAATGAACAGTCTGTTTGAGGCATGATCGATTGATTATTTAGATCAGTTTACATACGCTTGAACTAACCTTCAATCCTGGGCACACAGACTGCGAAATACGACACTAAACCTTGGCCAGCTTCAACATTATCTTCGACCACAGCCGTTCAAAGACAGTTTCACACAGAAAGGGACGTAATTAAATGATTAAATTTGATTCAAACCGGCTAAAAGTATGCCGAAACCCAAATCAAACTTCCACACGACCCCCTGCGAAGTCAGGGACTTTCCCTGTTTTCTTGGCTGGTTATCAAAAACAATTGCTAGGGCACAGGCATCCCAAGCAGTGTACTTGACATCATGTTTTGTAATACGTGAAATTGTAAAAATTAATAAATTTATTTTCATGTAACGTATCGATATATGGAGGTTTTATCGCCTTCCGAGGGTAGTATTTAGAATGACCTCAGAAGGCGATAAAACCTCCATATCGATACGGTTAACATGAAAATAAATTTATTATTTATATTTAGACAAGTACACTGCTTGGGCTACCTGTGTTTAGGGCAGACTGAGTAGGCAATATTTTGCAATTCTATTTTATTTATACTTATTGATATTATTCGAAAGAAAATAAGACTGTTTTCACACTGTGCTTGTTTACATGTGGTGATTTTACTAGTTTTAAAATTGATTGGCTTGACTTCAGTGCCAACATCTCCCCTCGTCTCCCCTCCCCTCCCCTCCCATCACTTGAATTTTTTGCAACAGAGGCCTGGCTACTAAGATGCCAACTCAGTAAAGCAACAAGACGAAGGTACAAAACACAGATTATCGGATCGATTATGGCGTTTATTTCAGACATATTAATAGCAGGGTAAGGTCTTCATCGATGGACAATTCTTCTCTTTCCTCTTCACTTCGATTGAATGATAACATCTACTAAGATTAGCTAAGATTCGATCTTGAGAGTTCATTTGAATCATGATCTGATGAAATGCCCCCCCAAACTATTACTGCAGAATTCACTGAGTTCAATATTCAATAGTTTACTGTGGTTGGCTCGTTTGGTGGATATATCATTTGATATTTGACTCCTTATCAAAGATTATTAGGTGGGCAAATCCGTGATACGAGTACAAATGTCCATGCTCCATATAAGTTATACATCGTCTTTGATTTTGAATTGTTTTTCGTTCTCATGAAGTTAAGCTTATGGCTTACATGTATTGTAATAATGAGATTCAAAGACTTTTTAACAGCTGATTTAGGCTCCCTGATTTATATCAAGCAATCCTGACAACTTACTGAACCTACATGCATGCATTATAAATTATATTGTAAGCTTATATGTAAGCTTACAAACGTGCAGTATGGTGACTACAGTACATGTACAATAAGCTTACATGTACAAATATGTACCCCCTTTGCATTCATTTTGCGTTCAACCCTAAATTAAATGAATGTGACTGTTCATTTTGAGTTTACTCAAATGAACACAAATGAAAGCAGAGTTTGTTTGCTTCTATTTTGAGTGAACATAAAATGAACGCAAAGTGAATTACATTAAGCTTATGTAGATTGTTGTGAACTGTACTCTTAGAGTTATTTTGGTATGACTGGGAAGTAGTTACAGTACGGTTTGTGCCGTCAGGTGACTGTCCAAGCATTCAAGCATTCTGAGTGGTTGAGCAATGATTTTGCGTGCTGTGGTTGGTTGAATACATGTAGATGTCTTTGATTCCGTATACTCTGACCCTAACTTCCTGCCATACATGTACATTGTGTATAGGTAATTCCCACTCATACGAAAAAGACTCTATTCTGTACTTTCTCATAGCACATAATGCTTTGCGCCTTGGGGGGTAATACAAAAGAAAATGGGAGCTTTCTGTCAACCGTGTAATTATGCAACACCATTTTCTTTTGTATTAACCCCCCAAGGCGCAAAGCATGTGCTATGAGAAAGTACAGAATGCCTCCCCTATACACCCTCACCTACTATGCATTTGCATTTGCATGTGCATGCATCCAATGTCAAATCTTATTATTTTGTGAAATATAACTCATGTATCATCATGGTGAAAACAGTATCCAACCATTTCTCAATGTTCACTGTATTGTAGGACTCTACTGATCAATGCATGTGCAGTACTCAACTTTAAGCTGTGAGTATACATTCAATATGTAAAATGGGTGCACATATATTTTTTTCTAAGATATAGAGATTATTAATGGCCGCGCAAGATACGAAAGTATGTATCTTCCAAGTGTGCAGCTCCATATCTCATGAGTGAGCACAGCGAACGTCAGTGCACAAATTATCAAGATGAACATTGTAAGAAGATACATTTACATTTTGTATCTCCAAGTGACCATGTAATTTTCTTTTTATTATATGAAAAAAAAATTGTATCACAAATGTGTTGATAGAAATGATATCGCCACTGGGGGAAGTGGGGATACCATTTTTATCACTTTGCTATCAGCCAGTATACCACTGTACTGTATTTCATATAATAAAATGTGATACATGTATATACATATATATGTATTTACAATGGGAGTTTTAGTGTGTATAATGTACACCTACATTTTATGTATTTCAAAAAATATTATCGCATTCAAAGCAACAAGCATCAAGCCAATACTGAAGTGACTGCTGGTTTTGTGTTTGCAAATTATTCAAATCAGACAATAATTTTCTATGGAACGAAGTGTGATATGAAAACAAGATGTTTGGTACATGTAATTGGTCCTTATAGAATAGAAATGACTAGCCTGCGTCTGTACCTTGGCTTTCCGAGGGAAAGGGGACTGGGGAAAGGAGGGGGGAGGGGAGGAGGAAAGGAAGGGGGAGGGGAGGAGGAAAGGAAGGGGGAGGGGAGGAGGAAAGGAAGGGGGAGGGGGGAGGAGGAAAGGAAGGGGGAGGGGGGAGGCAGAGGGAATGAAAGCCTGCCACAATCCCATTGAATGTCGCGTTCCGCCCCCTTGATAAATAAACAAATCACATCAGAACATCGCCGGAAGCCTTGACCGGAAGTTAAGATCAACTGCTGTCAAAACTGAAAAGTGAAAACTGCGTATGTGACTATTTTGATGATTTTCAAAATGTTATGCAATTGCTTCAAAAATACATCTACTGGCTTCTAAATACCTATATAAACATGATTTGGTGTTTTTAGATCGATTACACTCGAATTTTGGACAGTACAGTATATTTAATTTCTGCTTGAATTCGTCAAGATAGTTCGTGAAAATATGCAAATTAGGAAACTTTTACGCGTCAGTGATCTGTACGTGTTGTTCACCAATAACAAACCTTCAGATGTGAATGATTTCAACCTTTCACTTCCGGAGATTTTGGAAGTTTTTAGCGAATTTTGTTGCCATGGAAATCTTGACAGCTCGCGGGCTCAAACTATCACGCGGTTAAGTTGTCTCGTGGCGTGGCTATCGGTTCTGGAAGTGCTTCACAGAACTGGGCCACTTTGCCACTATTTAAAGTCTTTTATTGCCATATTTTCACCACAGAAGCCCCCAGAACAGCATCATTAAGCTTGACTGTGGTGGTAGAGGCCATTCTCCTGGAAGAAATCAGGGGTGAGGTGCAATTTCACGATGAAACTGAATCTGCAAACACGGCGTCAGATTTCCAAAATGGCAGATTCAGCTGAGTGATAGTTGTTGTCTCTGGTCGTTCTGTGGTGGATTCGAGGACCTACTAAGGCAGTTTTGGCGACTTTCGACTTGTAAAGAATGCAACCGGTGCATTAGTTTGCCTGTAGGCCCGGGTGATAAAAGACTTTCTAAAATATCTCTATTAGCCATTCCGAGGTTGCGGAAAGGACTGGGACCAAGTGCAAAAATTAATGTAATTACAAAATGAACCACATCACAAGAAAGATAACATTGACATTAGTAAGTTTACCGAGTGTGAGCATGTTTGGGTGAATACTAACAGAATAACAGGCATTTAAAAGTCGCAAAAATAAGAGAGAATGTATGGACCTTAGAGACGGCGTCCCCCAAAACCATACATTCTCTGTTAAGCTCGCAGCGAAGCTAATCTTGATGGAGTTCCTGTGTCATGTGTGGTCGTGTGGGATCTGGGCACTTATGTGGATGCAACGAGAATCTCGACTGCATTTCACGGAGTGGGTTTGTGGAGATGATTTTTGTGAGCCACGGTACTTTTGATCAGCGCACACTCACAACACGTTCATGAGTAACTCGTTAACGTTGGAGTATCGTTTATTATCTATTATGTCAAATGCAACTTTATTCATTGTTGGAAGCATTCGTCAGGGTCATGAACAATTTAGTGACATTTCAAGGGGAAGACAATGTTGTTTTATGAGTTTTCAGCGCTGTTGACTGTTGTGTGTCAGTCGCGTCCAGTTCCACAATGGAGTACTTCTACAGCCTTCTTTCAGATGCTTTTGAAAGACACAGTATCTCAGATACAGAGACGCTGTCACTGACCTATCTACTTGATCGAGTTTGTTGGTCTTCGTCAAACCAATCCGGCCCATGCCATTGGCATGGAGGCAACTACTGAATCAAATTATACGATCCATCCTGGTGTACTTTTATCTTCTACAAGTGTGCTATGAGGCTTCGACATCTTTTCTGATATCTGGCCAGTAACATTGTATATAATATACACCAAACACAATTCTCTATTTCATTGAATCCATATTTGTATTAATTACTGCATATCAGTAGAGTACAAACTATTAAAAGCATGCAACATATGAGTAAATAGTGCAAAGTATTGCATGCTTTTATAGTGCTTGTACATGTCTATAGCTGTCTGTCTATGACCAGATTATTATAGTGTTAGCATTTGTATTAAGCAACACCATACACCATTTTAATGGTGTATATAGAAACTCGGGTGGGAATGAGAATTAATAGAGACATGGAAGGGGACAATGTGACCGGGACAGGAATGAGAATCAATGGAGATGTGGGATGGGAACAATGGGGACAAGGGTGGAAATGAGAATCAGTAGAGCTATGGGAGGGGTTAGGGATTTTAGTGGGTATAGATAGGTGTCTCGAATTAGTTTCTTGTAAGTTAGAACACATGACACAGTAATAAAGTTATTATTATTATTATACTGCATTTTATTATTTTATTTTACCACAAATGTGCCTTGCTGACAAGGGACAGCCACATGTATGCATTGAAAGCTACATGTACGGCATGGCAGTGCACAACTCGCAGCACTACACTTTCTATTAGAAACGACTAGTTTTATGATTATTTGAGAGCTTGCTATTCAGTTAGTATTTATCCAAACACTCTCAAACTTGGTAAACGTACTAACTTTGGTGTGATCTTTCTTGTGATGGGGTTCATTTCTTAATCAAATTAATAGTTCTACTCTCGGTCCCAGTCCCTTCCGCAACCTCGGAAAGGCTAATAACATGGAGGTACGGAATGTCGCTGACAAAAAGTTTCATGATATCCCAGAATGCAGTTCGGTCGTGTGTTCGAAAACAACAGGGATCCTGAAATAGTCGGATTGAAATGAAGAGACAGGGAAAAATCCCCTAATATATCAAGAAGAGAGATGGAAGTTTGCTGAGCAAGTGGCGTTTTGTTTCACAATGAGCAAGGATATCAAACAGTAAACAAAACGGTACACAGACTGTTCACGTTGGGATCACTTCACACACTCCCACTCGAAGGCACGAAAATATGATCCAAAACATGCTGGAAAGAGAGTAATAATAAGTCCAAGAATTACCCATGTGGAGAGGTAGAGAAAACTAACGTAATATTTATATTCTGTCAATCCTTCGGACTCTCTCTTTGCCGAAACCAGTGGGCAAATTAAAACTGCAAGAATATCTCGACCACACAAAAGGAGCTCAATGGCCTACTTTTGTTCATCTTTTAGTTACATTTCATGGCCCCAACGAGCGGATAAATCACATACAATTTCATTACCGTATTCATTATGCTGGAACAAAACCCAGATGAAGCGATCTAAAAGATAGTTGCCATAGCGATGCCAGTAATAGGAACTTCAGCCAATCAGAGACTTTACCAAGCTTTGGTTCGGTAAACACGCGACATTCAATGGGATTGTGGCAGGCTTTCATTCCCTCGGTCTCCCCCTTCCCCCTCCCCCCCTCCTTTCCTCCTCCCCTCTCCCCTCCTTTCCCTCCTTGCCCCAGTCCCCTTTTCCTCGGAAAGCCAAGCTATGCAGGCTAAGAAATGACAAGTACAGTTGAATATTAATAACTTGTTTAACTCAAAATTCATTTTCACTATAGAATTAACTGTTAATCTGACAGTTCTACATGTTGTATACATGCACATGTACTAGCAGTTCTCAGGTTAAATCAACAATGTCATTATTTTGTTTTTGTCATTACAGTAATAAGAAATCTCCAACAGAGTCCTTTGGTGAAGAGGCAGAGGATCCAACACTCGGTAAGAATGTTAATGTACATACATGTACTTATTGATACTAAGGAGTGGTTTCCAGCTGTGTTTTTTATTATTAAAACGCCATGTTCTACTGTGCACATGATCTTGCAGTTATATGCATGTGAAAACATGTAACATGTACATTATATATGTGTTGTAATGTTTTAGATAATTAATTAAATTATATGTTTCTTGCCAAACCTGCCAGTTAATAGTATTCTTATTCTTGTTTTGTTTTAGGGGAAAAGTTTAGAGAGTTTCTGAGGAATTTGAGATATTTTAGAATATTCATTGGGATCTGGAATGTTGCAATGATGATCTGTATGCTTATGTAAGTATACAATGTACACGTAGCTAACATATTACATGGGAGTACTCCCATATATAAGTGGTATATGGGTATGTGCTGCCTGACAGGGTTGGGTTTTCGAGCCGTCCAGCATTTGACAATTTACGTGAACAGGGCAACAAATTCAGCAATTGCACTGAAAACAGATGACAAGTTAGCCAGATATAAAATATGAAAATTAAGTGAAACCATAGTTGCTGAGTGTGTAAAGTGGTTTCAAGATTAAATTAGGGTTTGAAAATCAACATTTTGCACAGGGTCAGGGTGACATCAAGGTTCAGAATATTTTAGTCCCCTAGAAGTTTGCATGAGTTCGCAGATACCACTGTAAATTCAGACAACAGAGGCATGTGCATGTACATGTACATGTATGCACAGGTTAGCCTCAAGTCAGTGTAAATTATTCACAAATACTAACAAGAATGCGAACAAAATAAGTTGTTGACATTGGACAATCGAAACATTAATTTATAATTCCATGGGTTAATTATACTCTCTGACTGGAGGTGTTCTATCGTCCACTGTCAACAACATTTGTTCGCGTTCTCATTGGTATTTGTGAATAATTTACACTGATTCGAGGCTAACCCTGCATACATGCGTCTTTTGCCAAGGAGTACAGTGGTGCTAAATAACTCTAAACTGGAATATTCCAGATGGCACGTGCAGTACATTGTACCTACATGTACATGTATACCATATATGGTCAGGTCTAAACAAGTTTTGCATTCATCTTTACTGCTATTGCACATATAAATCCAAAATTATGGTGATGAAGTAATGATTATTTCTTTTGTACCTTTTTCATTGTAGTTTCTTTGGCTCGTGATAGACAGTTTTAAGAAGAATCAGTACTGGATCACATGGTACACACTGCTTGGTAGATAGACTATTAATATCTGAACCTTTGGATCATGCAACGGAATGGTTGAAATCATCAGGCTAAGATCATTATGTAATTGTATGGTTGCAATTAATGGACAAATAATTTATGTGCCATCAACTCAACATAAGCCTGACAATGGTTTATCTATTGGATGGAACAAAGTGTAGGGATAAGATATAAAGATGTTTCATCTTTTGGGTGGAGGGGAAGGATAGGGATAAAATGAATTGTACATGTATGTAGTCCAGAAAATTATAGAAGATGCTCTTGGCAAAAATAATTGTTCCTCTCATGCAACAATTGTCATGATTTTCTAGACCTTTTATGTACATGTAAAATAGAACATCTTCTATCATTTTGTGTGTTTTATTTTATTTTTATTTGCTGAAATATTAGTCTATAGAAGTGTATCATTTACTTGAGAATGGATGATTTAACAGTCATGCAGTTGAGTTTAATGTAATAAAGATAATTCACTTACTGGACAGTTTTGCTTTGGCACCTAGCTACATGTGCATTGGCAAATGCTGCCTGATGAAGACCAGTAACGTAGCTAGTTGCCAAAACAAGTAAGTAATATTGATCATTATTACATAGATATATATCATTTACTTATTAATTACGCAGTAAAAAGATTAATCTATTGAGTGAGACTTCAGTTTATCCAGTAGATAATGATTTTTCTAATATTATTGATGCTGTACAGTAGTTTTCACACTGCTGACAAATGTGGGAGTTATGGTGCTCAACCACAGCGTTCCCACAATCAGAAAATGTCATGCCAAATGCATATGCTTGAACACATGTAATGCAACAAATTAAAATTGAATACAGTGAATACACTTGATTACAGTGATATTACAGTGATATTACAGTGAATTCTTGGTTTTCACATGACGTCATCAAAAAGCTAAAATCCAAACTATTCACCTCACAAAACTGTTTGTTGGATATGTTGTTTATATCGTTATAAGAAAATTCTTACCAAAATAATTTTGTAATTTAGATGTTTGGTTTTCGTTTTATTGCGAGTCAAATTCTGTCACGCAATACAGTCACGCATTTTCAAAAGCCATAGAAATAGGAAAATTCGTTTGAAATAATACGATTTTAACTTTGTAGATGATGGGTAACTTTATTTTGATGAATATAGCTATTGAAAAATTGAAGTATTTGCAATTAAACATGATTTTCAGTCTTCGTGGTTTGGCCGCCATGTTGGTGCACAGGAAGCCCAAGCTGTGGTTTTGTGGAGAATATCGTAAAAATATTTTCTCCTGTAAATACTGTAATAAAAGACTTGAAACTGTGGTAGTGTCTTGTGGTCTTTATTTACTATCCCTGTGCAAATTTTCAGCGAATTTCAGCATTTTTTAGTGTCTCCCCTCACCCAGTAAAGAAAGAAGGCAAGGAAGGAGACGAAGCTCGAAAAATGGCTTCCAAAGCCGTTCAAATATTGCTCGTTTTTTTCGTGAAAATCACCTGGGATTCAAAAATTAACCCCCATCATCCAAGAGGGGATAAATCTACAATCCATCTATGCCAGTAATGTTAGCATACCTTCATAACTGAAGCTATCAGCCGCTGGTGACTCCATAATTCATCGCCATAAAAAGACCCGTTTATGCGTGACTCGGAATATCGACGACAACCAAACGGTCGCCACGGTCGAAGGACCTGGGCACTAGCAATAATCGAACCCGCGGGGGAATAGGGTTATGCTTGGATGGCCCTAGATTCGGGTGTGAATTTCAGGGCCAACCAAGCATAACCCTATTCCCCCGCGGGTTCGATTATTGCTAGTGCCCAGGTCCTTCGACCGTGGCGACCGTTTGGTTGTCGTCGATATTCCGAGTCACGCATAAACGGGTCTTTTTATGGCGATGAATTATGGAGTCACCAGCGGCTGATAGCTTCAGTTATGAAGGTATGCTAACATTACTGGCATAGATGGATTGTAGATTTATCCCCTCTTGGATGATGGGGGTTAATTTTTGAATCCCAGGTGATTTTCACGAAAAAAACGAGCAATATTTGAACGGCTTTGGAAGCCATTTTTCGAGCTTCGTCTCCTTCCTTGCCTTCTTTCTTTACTGGGTGAGGGGAGACACTAAAAAATGCTGAAATTCGCTGAAAATTTGCACAGGGATAGTAAATAAAGACCACAAGACACTACCACAGTTTCAAGTCTTTTATTACAGTATTTACAGGAGAAAATATTTTTACGATATTCTCCACAAAACCACAGCTTGGGCTTCCTGTGGTTGGTGTCGCTCGATGCGACACCAACATGGCGGACCCATACATTTTAACTAAATTATGAGCATAAGCGATCGCTCATATCTTCGTATCTAAAACTTCTTTTAACTAAAAAGTCGGCTGAGATATATGGTTTTGGCTGCTCTTTCGGCCTATGAAGGTTTTGTTCTATATAAGTCCTGGGTGAAAGCCAAGAATAGAACGAAAATATCAATCTTTCAAAAGTCGAGTTCGCGTGTTCAGTAAAAAGACTCGATCGCGTCTTTCAAAAGTCAAGATCGCGTGTTCAGTAAAAAGACTGGATCGCGTGTTTCAAAAGTCACGATCGCGTGTTTCAAAAGTCACGATCGCGTGTTTCAAAAGTCTCGATCGCCTGTCTCTAAAGTCACATGACGTTTGATCACGTGCGCTTCACGTGTAACTACTAGTGCCGGTCACGCGATGAGTACATCGTCATTGTGTCCAAGATAAACATGCTTTATTACAACTACCTCGCAGCCTCGCTGAATTATCTAATCTATTCAATGTATAAAAGGAACAAAAAAGACATTAAACTTAGTCTAAATACCCAAACAGACTCAGAGATTTGTCATCTGATTTTGCATGTATTTTTAGTCTTTCATTGTTCTGGGTGTTTCTTGGTGTTGCAGTCTGCATTGTATGCTTGGTTAGGTTTCTTTGTATGCACGGTATTGTTTTGGTTCAAGTTCATTCTTCTCGTTCTTTGTCAGTTCATTCAGTCTAACGTCATGCGGTTCTGCAACACCAAGAAACTGCTCCATTGTTCTTAGCTTTTGTATTTTGTGCAGTTGCTCTTAACATATTATTTGGCTGTGTATAATCATAGACTTATAATTTATGTTTATAATTTTCAGTAAACGTTTTAGTATGTATTTAAACAACTTTTCTGTCGCAATGTTTCACTAAGAAAAACTATGTGTAAAGGAAAACTACCGATAAATATATACTCAATTTTTAATTATACATGGCTACATTAAAACTACGTCCCCGCCTATGTATGCAATCGAGACACAATGCAGCGCCATCCTGATCGCTGTGTCCACGTGTGGCCGTTTTAAAACAATAGTTGCTCCAAAACCCGCTCCCCGGGCCCGCTCCATCCCGCAAGCTAAGGAATCTGTTAGGAATCTGAGGTATGGCTACGTCCCTGTGATTGTTTGTAGCTTTTTACTATACTTTTTTTTTCTCCAAGTTCTAGTAATTAAAATTACTAGAACTTGGAGAAAATCCACGAAAATTAACATGTCACATGTTGTGTTCAATAACCACACAACAAGGTAGTTCTGTTTACAGAGTTTTCATTCGCGGGGAATTGTGGGACTGTTTATAGCCGACAACGTTGTCTTCCCGTGCGTGACATCAACCGGACTATGAATTGTTCAAATTGTCATTGATGACAAACATGAAGGTAATCTGTGCAGGATTGTCCAAAACGGGAACAAAATCTCTGGCATCAGCACTAAGAATTCTTGGCTACAATGTCCATGATACCGAAGAACACTGGAAGTACCATTTAGATGAATATCTGCAAGCATTGGAAGGGAAACAAATGCCCGACTTTGCAGCCATGTATGCCGACGTAGACACCGTTACTGATGCGCCCGCTTGTTACTTTTGGAAAGAGATTTCAGATGCTTTTCCTGACGCTAAAGTTGTCCTGATGGTTCGTGATAACGAAAAGCTGTGGCTGGAAAGCCTCTTGAAAACTGAAGCAGCTTTGAACACTTTGGCGTTATCTGTCTGGATAAAACTAGCTTTTCTTTTTACACCAACCGGCCACAAATGGGAGAGATTGTTCATGGCTCTTCAGACAATACTAAATCTTGGAATAACGGGGAAAACTATTAATCCTGAAGCCGCAATTAAAAGCTACATCGAGCATAACGCACGGGTCAAATCTTCAATCCCGCGGGATCAGCTTCTTGTCTACAACGTCAAACAAGGATGGCAACCACTGTGTGAGTTTCTGGGTGTTGAAGTCCCTGATGTGCCGTTCCCTCGTTTGAATGTGAAAAGTGCTGGTATTCCAGATTTGATCAATAAATCGCAAATGAACGAGCGAATGTTCAAGGAGTTGGTTGTAATCCTGGCTTTAATTGTGTTGATTGGTGCAGTCGTGGTTTATCAAGTTTGGTAGAACTACTTACACAGGTATCCCCCATGATGATTGAAGAAAATTAATGTAAAGTGAACCCCAGCAAAACAGGAGGCTTTGCTGAAATTTCCTGTTCCCTTGGTGTTTGACGTTTTCACAGCATCGAAATTCATTTGCATAATGTTATTGCCCTCTGATTCTGCGTTGCGTGACCATGGATAAACAAATAGACACATGCTTTCAGTTACAACTATCTCGCAGGGCCGTGCGGCTGAATTGCGTAATCTATAGCATACTATTCGCGGCAGTCCCTTTCACGCTCGCTTAATAAGAGATGGAGAAATGCAACCGCGCTTGAGTGAGTTGGAAGTGCAAAGGGATAGGGGCAGGGAGGGGAGAGGAAAGAGCACGGTAGCTTTTGGAGGCAAGCGCGAAAGAGTGTCAAGCCAGTAGCCAATAGCCGAAGGGTTCTTACGCGAACTGGGCAGTAATTAGATGCAGAGCTCTTATTTATACTCGCGCTGCAAGGGACTGGCGCGAATAGCATACTATTCGCGGCAGTCCCTTTCACGCTCGCTTAATAAGAGATGGAGAAATGCGCCCGCGCCCAGACGCTTAGCGTTTGATGCGGTCTAATACCAAGTCACTCGAGACCTTCGCCAATACTCAAAAAGCCAAGTCCAAAACTTAACTAGGCAGGACCCTCCAGCCACCCAAAACTTAGGATGAGTGGCTTACGTGGAAGGCATAGTGAAACGCGCGAGACTGTTCTTTAGCTAGTGTATGACACTATATATGGAGGCAGCTGCAGCCACAGAAAGGTGGGCGTGAATCAATAATCTACAGGCTGCTAGCCCTTGGGTGGTAAAAGGAGATGGAAATATTAGGTAAAGCGTTTCTGCGCGGGAGTAACCCACCCAAGGGATGACAGCCTGAGCGTCAGTAATCCGACTAGGGCATTAGACACCCTTTCAGGCTACCATAGGAGATAGGGAAAACCCAAATAGCGCGGGAGAGGACACAAAACAAAAACTTCACAAAATGTTAGAGCAACGGAAATAAACCGAAAATAAAACGAACAGGGACAGTATCACGTATCTGAGGCATAACACCATCACCGAATTAATAATTATTGTAGCGCCCACAAAGGGCCAACAGTGAAAATACCGTAAGGCACGCACAATCAATGATATGCGAAAACGGGAAGAACAAAGGGAGACAATCACAAAGGAAAGGAAACAAAGGGAGGTGTGGAGGGAGGGACAACAACAAAGAGAAACAATACAACACCAAATTGGGTGCAAATGCGAGAAGCAGCATATCTGCAAATGTCGAAAACACAAATATACCCAAAACCGAACAACTCAGTCGAATTTGCACCGTCTTGACAATATATAGGGTGCAGAACGCTATAATAATAATAATAACGCTAAGGGAAATCATTGCTCAACATTAACCATGCAACTAGAATGCTTGGACATTACGTCACGGTATGCAAAGGGAAATATCAAGCACAAGCCATACGACAATGTTCAACCTCATACCCCTAAGCATGCAAAACTTATATATAAACGAGGCAAAGGGGAGGGAAAGCATACATAAAGTAAAGATGACGTTGTATCATGTTGTATAGTACCGACTATAGAACACAAACAAACAACCGAGAAGGGAAACTGAGTGAAATGCAACTCCACAAACCCGGTGTTCGCGAGGCCAGCACGGTAAACAAACACTCACTTGAGAGTTCAACACACGTGCAAACTTTTTGGGAGCCGAGGGAAATGCAACTCCACAACCCGGTGTTTGCGAGGCGAAGCACGGTAAACAAAAACTCACTGTAGAGTTCAACACACGTGCAAACTACTGGGGAGCCGAGGGAAATGCAACTCCACAAACCGGTGCATGTCTGCGAGGCGAAGCACGGTACACCAAAACTCACTGTAGAGTTCAACATACGTGCAAACTATTAGGGAGCCGAGGGAAATGCAACCCACAAACCCGGTGTTTGCGAGGCGAAGCACGGTAAACAAACACTCACATTAGAGTTCAACACACGTGCAAACGTTTAGGGAGCCGAGGGAAATCGAACGAACTTGAAACCGACCTATAAAACGTTTATACCTGAAAGGACCATGGTCTGGATTCGCAGCAGGTACTTATATACTTGGTTGGGATGACTTCTCAACGCCTGGGCTTGTTCAACAGCAGCTAGGACAGGAATTTGTTCATCGGCCATGACTGAGTAAGGATATAGGTAGCGTAGCGAAGGGTTCTTACGCGAACTGGGCAGTAATTAGATGCAGAGCTCTTATTTATACTCGCGCTGCAAGGGACTGGCGCGAATAGTAGACTCAAAGTTCATTACGTGACATTTCTGATTATAGCCTTGAGTATTTGTATTTTTAGTCAGTTCCATTGTCAGTTAGCTTTCACCGCTTCTAGTATTTTGTACATTGTTCTTAACATATTTTTTGACTGTGTGATAATCATAGACTTATAACTTATGTCTATAATTTTTAGTAAAAAGTTTTAGTATGTATTGTTGAGACTGATAGAAAACTTCGTGCTATGTGCAGATTTATAGCACGCTGGGACTGATCAGAACACGAGAGGAGTGCTTCTAAACATAACCTGCGTCACATCCGGACTTAGTCCGGATGTGACGCAGGCTATTCTAAACACTGATATTGATTCGAACTTATGTTTATACATGTGCTTGCCACAAGTCAACGCAAATCGCTCAGTCACACCAGCATTTAATTTGGCCAGGGCGTAAGTTCAGCCCTAGTGAACGCACGCAGTGCGTCTTGTTATAATAGTAATGAATGCCGGTAACTTATCCAAAAAAGGCCCATACACCCAGGCGTTATGCTGAGTTACCGTATGTTACGCGGTATAGGATGAAGATTTCGGCCTCGATCATCCGCGCTATCGAGTAGTACACAATCAGCGTAGTAGTCAAAGAGGGAGGGGACAGTCGGATCCTAGGCCCACTAAAGACCCCGCACCACTAGTCTTCCCGATTAGTAGGGCACTTGTACCCTATAAGATTTTCTGAGACATTAATAAAGTTATTATTATTATTATTATTATTATTATTATTATTATTATTATTATTATTATTATTATTATTATTATTATTATTATTATTATTATTATTATTATTATGTCGACACTGATTCGCGAACTGAAACGTACAGAGGCACATAACATGTTATCAGTTATCAACTTGAAGTCAAACTGAAGCATTACAAACCAGTGGATGACTGAACTGAATCCGATCCAGAAGTCAGTTGAAAGCAACGAACTTACCCGGCCAACTTAGAGCCGACTGATGAGCACAATTATATACACTGTATACAGTATGCTATTTATATCTACTACGAACTTACCCGGCCAACTTAGAGCCGACTGACAAGCACAATTATATACACTGTATACAGTATGCTATTTATATATATAATATTATATACACTGTATACAGTATGCTATTTCTATATATAATATTATATACACTGTATACAGTATGCTATTTATATATATAATATTATATACACTGTATACAGTATGCTATTTATATATATAATATTATATACACTGTATACAGTATGCTATTTACTCGGGCCCTTCCGAAGGAAGCCCGAGTTAGAAAATACACTTTCTTTTTATTTATTTTTTCATGGTGAAGGAATGAAGAAAAAATGCGAAGAATGAAGAAAGAATGCGATGTATTTGATCCTATCGAGTTTCAAGATTTCTCATCATAGATCTTCAAGCTATTAAGTTCAGGATTGTAGTTGATCATTCCACGATGAAGCTAAGGCGCGTTTGCTTTTGTTATAAATGAAACGACATCTTTCAGAGTGGGCCCACACGAATAGCCGTATGCTTTTGTCTGTGAAATGAGCCTGTTTAAAGCCCGTGTTTTATCGGCTGTTCTATAACGCCTTTCCACGAACTCGAACTCATATCCAAAAATGAATTGAGACAAAGGCGATCGAGCAAGGTCAATGTTCGAAAATCCGTGTTCTTTTCAGTAAGATGACAGTTGTAAAGTGATCCTTATCTGAGTCATACATCTATTACGCGACCTAATTTTAGAACCGTTGATTTAAAACCGAATTTCCACGCTCAAAACAGGTCAGTGAACGGCAAAAATACAATCGAAATCAAAACGTCCTTAGATTTTAGGGATCTATTACAGAAGAAGACGCTCAATGACGAGGGAGACTTGTGTCTGACTCATAGATAAAGATCTCCGCGGACTCTTGTTATAATTAAACTCACCGACCAACGCCGTACAACGGTCATGTATAACTCCATCTATTGACAGAAAGCTATATGTACAGAAGTCATGCAAACAGTCGAGCCAGTCGAGTTATTTTCAGTAACTCATGATGGATGTTTATTTTATTCCACGTTTGAAAAATTCAGAAGGAAAAGGAATCGTAAAAATCGTACTTCAAAACTACATCAAAGCATTTAAGGCAAGCAAGGTCAATTTTCGTAAATCGAGATCGTATAGCCCTTCATCTGGCAGACATATAGTCTCCCTCGTCACGCAACTGTCAGCCATTGTCAGGTCTCTCCTCACGCAACTGACATTGTCCTTTTCATAAGCCCGAGTGTACGCTCATTGCCATAAATAATGACAATATCAATACACAAATGCAATAATGCGAATTCAAGTATTGATATTGTCATTATTTATAGATTTTCATTATTTTCAAACAAGTTATGCCCATGTGTTGTTGCTGTGCTTCGCCTTTGAGTTCAGACGAAAACAACTCGAAATCCAACCGACCCGAACGTACCCACTAAATACGCCTCAAACCCTCAAATAACTATCAATACTTGAAGAACAAGACTCAATGAGCGTATACTCGGGCATTATGACAATGACAGTTGCGTGACGAGGGAGACTATGTGATAAAGATATTCGAATTGTTATTCAAATCTTGACCTGGTTTTGGTCATTGGGATCTAGTGCTTTCCTATTGTCACACCTTCGACTTCATATCCTGAATCGGTCAGCGTTCTGCCTTCTTGTTCGTATGATTTCATCATAGCGTCGAAGTTTATATCACCTTTCTTCAAGACATCTGTGTGGATTTTCTCGTCAAACTTCAGTCCATCAGGCTTCGAGTTGTGTAATACACAGTGCATAGCTATGCAAGACTGGACTGGGTCAATATTTAATTTTTAAAAGTCCATTTTGTCCTTAGTTCATTTCAGGTTTGCTATTGATACTTTGTGACTTTGTATTCATTTGGTTTTCTCTTTGTGAGTCACGGAACGGCTCATTCGATCCGAAAACGCTTGAGTGATCTTTTAGTGTGAGCCTACCGCGATCATGGTGTGCGTTTGTAAGTGAGATGAGCGTATTTCCCAGCAAGCGATAGATAATTAAATTCCTTCAGCGACGGCTATCCTCACCGTGCCAAGACCTTCGTCGAAGAGAAACATCGGGAGTTGTCCTCGGGACTAAATTTGAGTACAATCCCCCATAGTGGTACACTTGACAAGTTATCAGTCAACGGCACAGCGCATGCGTAGTAATTTATGAATAAAATAAAATAAAAAACCGACAGCGTTTTATAACTCGGGCTCCGGCCAGAGGCCTGGCGCGAGTAACAAGGTAGAAAAGGGAGGCTTTCTAGAAGCGAAAATCAAACTCATCATATACAAACTCCCGGGAAGGGATCGTAAAATTCCCGATTCTTCAAGCATGATTTTGTGCGGTATCGGCTAACATCTAAATCTTCTCACCTTCACACAAGAGTGCTGCCTTTGTAATTACATCTACAAATGGTTAGACCTTTGCATGGCTTGGATGACCACGTAATATGCTGGTCCCGTCTCTCTACACTCCACTACATTGCAACAGAGGGACGTAAAAGAACCCACACCACTATTCGACTAAGAGTAGGGCACGAAGTTCCCGGTGTGTGTGGCCTAACCTGCTGACTTGAGTACCTTGTCAAAGCGTATTTGATTATATACATTTATAACATAGGTATGATATAACGCGCGCTCTCATTGGTTGGTTAGCGTGTGTTCATAAGCCCACGGACACACGCTACGCCCAGAGGAGCAGGATCAATTTGATACAGGACGCGACATCAATCAATGAATGATCTAGGTTTTGGAATGTAAAATGACATTGGCGAACCACTTGCTAATTTACATATTTCTTTTTCTATGTCCATTACATGAGGCTTGTACTGCATTATGTACAATTGTGATGGACAATTTGTAGAGATTGTTATGCATAATTTTATGTACAGTAAACATCCAAGGTGAATGGTTTGGTGGCTGGCCCTTACCAACTTTTACATCTTCATCATTCACATAGTCAATTATCTACTTTCTCAATAGTACATAATGCTTTGCGCCTTGGGGATAATACAAAAGAAAATGGTGAACATTGCATAATTACATGGTTGACAGAAAGCTCCCATTTTCTTTTGTATTACCCCCCAAGGCGCAAAGAGAATGCCATATTCTTCCTCTGCATGTTCCAAAAGTTGGGAATTTTGGTTTAAGAACTCTGATTACCTTGTCACAGCCCCTTAAATCAAAACCAGATAAATTATTTTAACTTCATGGATCATAAATATATTGCCATATTCATACAGGGCGGTTTATAAGCAGCACTGGCTGCAGGTTATAATAATTACTGGATCGATTATTCCCTCCAGTTTGAGACACAGCTTTTGAGCATTGCTCCCAAAAGTATTCATTCTTGTGTGTTTGGCCACTCATTGTTTTCAGAATAGAGTGCCACTGACATATTTGACAAGCTCTTTCAATTCTATAGTACGTTGACCAAGGATTTGTTTTTCAGACTGATTAACAAACAGCCTTTTCCCGATACTTTTTAAGAGGTTTGTTTAGGAGTTGTGCCGCTACAACGTGAGGTCGTTTCCCAATTCGAAATGTTTTTGTCTAATTACATGTAAGCTTAAATATGATCAAAACAATGCATAAAACTACCATATATCGTTTCATTGAATTCTTGGATACATTATACCTCACTGCTACGTAAATGTAACACACGACAGTGATATAATAACAGGACATATTATTAAGTTTTTACACTTTTTATATCCGAGTATCGTAAAACTTCACATCGCCACGAATTCAAAATGGCGAGTAAAAATGGCGCTGTTTGGCTAAGTTGTTGTCAAACTTTAACGGCGTATAACTTGCAAACGGTAAGAGGTGGGATGGGGTGGGATGGACTTTTCTGCATCACTGATTACTCATCTTTATATTGCAAATGTTTTTGTGTCTATTTCTCTGTTGGTTTAGCGATGATAAGAGGTCTTTTGTCTTCAGTTGTTTCTACAAGTGTTGTGGCGACATTTTCATATCAATGAGTTCAATCAAGCATAAAACATGAAATACTTCCTTACCTGGTTTGAGATTCCATGGGTTCATGGCTTCGAGTCATTTCTCCTTGTTTACATCTTTTCTAAGCTTTAGATTGCGTGTTTCGTCCTATTTTACTGAAAAATACTTTGTATGTTTTTCCTTGCAATGAAAATTGCAATTACGCTGAAGTGAGAAATACGGCAAATGTGATTGGTCGATTAAGTCACGTGATGAATGCTCAACCTCCTCTGCGCTACGCCCACGGACACACGCTCACGTCATCGTCATATAGCGCGCGCGCTCTGAAATCAATCGGAAAATCAAATTGTATTATTAATTGAATTTGCAGTGACTATGTTATAAAAGAAATGGTCAACGCTTTAGCTGTGCGTCCATCGAGGTATGGAAGACACTTGGGAATTTGGGAGAGCACTCGTGAAGCTAGAGTACGCCTCGAGCAACTCTTACGCTTCTCTCGTGCTCTCTCCTGAATCATCCCCTTCCATTAATCACCATGTACCACATACGGCAAGACCCCGTGCCGAAGAGCATCGCTGGACTTTACCATCTTGGACAAATCTGAAGTCTGAAAAGATTTCAGCTGAAGGTTCGGTGAATCTGCAGAACATAACTATAGAACAAGGATGGCTTACCACTGAATCACCAAACTCTAGCATTTTATTATGTATGTCAAATCTTTTTTTTATTCTAACGAGTTACAGTATAACTATATACAAATCAATGAAAAGTGGGACCCACGACATTTACCCGCGACCCACGACATTTACCCGCGACCCGCGATATTTACCCGTCACCCGCGGTATTTACCCGCGATCCGCGATATTTACCCATCACCCGCGATATTTAACCGCGACCCGCGATATTTACCCGTCACCCGCGATATTTAACCGCGACCCGCGATATTTACCCGTCACCCGCGATATTTACCCGCGACCCGCGATATTATACGTTCCAGTACGATATTCACCTCTAAACACGGACAGCTTTCAAGAGAAACGTTTTCTGTGTATTCTACGTCGACAGAATGAAGAAATATATGTTTTTTCCCTTGAAAACACCGTCTCTCAGAACTCCTACCTACAAGAAATCAACGACCGAATGACAAGGTCACGTGACGCGAAAAAATGATAATATAGTACATTCGCAAAGGATTACGGGATAGGCCTCGCATCCTCCTTGCCACGATCCGTGACCTGCAATTTTTACGTCAATCAATGTCAAGAGTTTTCAATCAACTGCCAATCAAAAGTTGGACTGGATTGAATAGTTCACATTGATAGCCCACATTGATGTGACTTACTTTTCCGATTTCATGACAATCTCACTAGTTAGAAACTATACACCAAAAAACAAACACCATGGATACCAAATATTATAGATTGTTATTTTTCTCTAGTTGGCTCAGATTTCGCCTCACTCAAACTCTAGTTCCAGTCCACTCCCAGCCATCTTCTTCTCGTACAGTACATCAAATCTTCTATTTTGTTCCTTAGTGAAGTAGTTTCGCCAGTCTCCAACTTCACCCTTTCGCACAAATTTAATTTCCAGTATTCTACTTTTCTTTCTTGTTTCTTCATCATCGCCGTGATCAAACCGTTCTTGGTCACCAGACATGGCTGAAAAGTTTGTTTGTTCAGTGATTCGCTGAATCATTTCTACAGATAAATCTTTACCAAGAAACTCTGCTATCTGCTGCACTGCACAGGGCAGATCCTTCTTCATATCCTCGTACTTTAGGAACAGAATGTTGGGGTCATCTCGATGAGCCCACCACCCAAGCACGTGATCAAACCAACTTCCAAATTGAACTCCACCATCGATGAACATCTCAAAGAACTCATCCCAAAGTCCCGCGCCAAATTCATATGAAGCATAGCGTTTATAATGGTAATAATAAGAAACAGCGACATCTTTGGGGTTGCGTATTACATAGAAGGCTTGGTAACTCCATCTACCATTGGCACTTGGTGATACTGTAGATGGGTTTTGAAGAAACGGGGTGAGTGTTTCAGATAGAAATCGTGAAGGTCTTGTTTGGTCTTAATGTTGCGATTAATGTATTTCGTGTTCTCTAAGAATGGCACTCGCTTACCCATAGGCTTCATATCCACTCGACCATCAAAGTAAATTTGCCATACAATCTCAGACAACCACGTTGTACCTGATTTGGGATATGAATCAACGAACACATCGCCTGCTTGGACTGGAAGATCTTTGATGTGTTCCAGAAATTCTGCAGTAACTGATGGCAATTGTATCACGTTATCTATGACTGGAAGATCAGAGGGATGACGATAAGGAGCTTGCTTGAATGACTTACTGTGATCTGGTAATGTTGCCATGATCGAGATGGAGACGTTGCAGTTGGGACAAGCTGGTAAAGACACAGGCTGCCAGGCTCTATATTCTGTAATTACAATCCAACTGATTCATGATAAACACGACCAGGAGTGTCGCGTGACGGAAGTAAGAACCGCCGCGTAGGATAGTAATACAATAGGTTCTATATTGTTGCTGAATAAAACTAGACTCGACCTTAGGCGTTCACTCGGGCTACTTTTCTTGATTGCACGACGTCATGCACATCAGGCAGATTGCTTTTGAGTGAGATTCGACTGTAGTGCACATTATCACCGATATGATCATATTGTTAATAGAAGCTTTACTGCGAATATAATTCCATATCTTTTGGCAGTTGTATTTTAAATCAATCATCCCGCTGTATGCAATCGATTAAAATCGTCGATTATTTGTCATCGATTGTTCGATTGGTTTTCCGATGATCAATTTTCATCGATTGCATACAGCGTTTTGCACAAATTCTGTAAAATCCTTATATATCGATATATCAATATATAGTAATTTGCATAATCCTAATGGGCTTTGATTTTAGCTGTTATTAAACCTGAATCTAAACCCAATTAACCTTTGTAGTATGTATGTGAAAAAATAATTGAACAATTTGAATTTTAGAGGGCTTTATATTCAGCCATTTCATTTATGACAATGTCGGACAATGACAGTTGCGTGACTAGGGAGACTGTGTCGGTGAGGATAGATAAAGATCTCCGAATCGTCCGTCTTCAGTATGTACTTCGAACGTCCATTCATGGTCAGATGGTTCTGATAAAGTTTTCCGTTTGTTGTAATGAAGGCGCGTTTGTTTTTGTTATAAATGAAACGACATCTTTCTGAGTGGGCCCACACGAATCGGCGTATGCGTTTGTATGTGAAATATGAGCGTGTTTAAAGCCCGTGTTTTTATCGGGCATAAAGATCCGAGCCGCCGACTTCAGATATATTTTAATCAAGCTTGTTGACGTTGTTGCGGTGTACATGCACTCCATTATGAAACTATTTCTTTGCCAATACAACACTATTCAGTTTAGCAACATCGGAAGGGCCCGAGTAATTATATTCAAGATTGATGAGCACGAGCTTCTACACAGCACTTCTAGCTATTCGGTAGTCGTGGAACGATGTCAACGATGACCCAAGAGCGAACCATTTGACCCGTTTGAGCATATAATTACTTCATTAGGCGTTCAGATATCATCACCCCAGTTTTCAGCCAATCGAAACCCTGAAACAGACATTCCTGACCGATACGATCACATTCTCCGCATTTAGTGTACGACCAAAAATAAAAATAACAAGACGCTCAATGAGCGTACACTCGGGCTTATGAAAAGGACAATGTCAGTTGCATGAGGAGAGACCTGACAATGACTGACAGTTGCGTGACGAGGGAGACTATATGTCTGCCAGATGAAGGGCTATACGATCTCGATTTACGAACTATTGACCTTGCTTTCCTTAAATGCTTTGATGTAGTTTTGAAGTACGATTTTTACGATTCCTTTTCCTTCTGAATTTTTCAAACGTGGAATAAAATAAACATCCATCATGAGTTACTGAAAATAACTCGACTGGCTCGACTGTTTGCATGACTTCTGTACATATAGCTTTCTGTCAATAGATGGAGTTATACATGACCGGCGTTGGTCGTGAGTTTAATTATAACAAGAGTCCGCGGAGATCTTTATCTATGAGTCAGACACAATTCTCCCTCGTCATTGAGCGTCTTCTTCTGCAATAGATCCCTAAATCTAAGGACGTTTTGATTTCGATTGTATTTTTGCCGTTCACTGACCTGTTTTGAGCGTGGAAATTCTGTTTTAAATAGCCTACGCGGCGGTTCTATATAAAATTAGGTCGCGTAATAGATGTATGATCACACAATGATCACACAACTGTAATCATAATGAATTTTTCAAACGTGGAATAAAATAAACATCCATCGTGAGTTACTGAAAATAACTCGACTGGTTCGATTGTTTGCATGACTTCTGTACATATAGCTTTCTGTCAATAGATGTTGCTACATCGCTGGTCGTGAGTTTAATTATAAATACTCAAGGACATAACTGTACACGTAATATTACAATTAAGCAACAAACATCGCATAGCGAGGTCATGTTCATTTGCTTTTCAATTCATTTTTGGATATGAGTTCGAGTTCGTGGAAAGGCGTTATAGAACAGCCGATAAAACACGGGCTTTAAACAGGCTCATTTCACAGACAAAAGCATACGGCTATTCGTGTGGGCCCACTCTGAAAGATGTCGTTTCATTTATAACAAAAGCAAACGCGCCTTAGCTTCATCGTGGAATGATCAACTACAATCCTGAACTTAATAGCTTGAAGATCTATGATGAGAAATCTTGAAACTCGATAGGATCAAATACATCGCATTCTTCGCATTTTTTTGTCATTCCTTCACCTGAAAAAAAAAAAAAAAAAAAAAAAAGAAAGTGTATTTTCTAACTCGGGCTTCCTTCGGAAGGGCCCGAGTAACAAGATGCTCAATGAGCGTACACTCGGGCTTATGACAAGGACAATGTCAGTTGCGTGAGGAGAGACCAGACAATGACTGACAGTTGCGTGACGAGGGAGACTATGTATAGCATAGATAAAAATATCCGAATCGTACTTCCGTAGCACGTACTTGGAACGTCAACGTCCAGTTGAGGTTCATATTCATGGTCAGACGGTTCTGATAACGTCTTTGGTTTCTTCGTTATCGCAGAGGAAAGTCGAACTTCGTATCTTTTAAACATCCAGTTGATTCAGTATGATGTGACAAAGCTCGACCAATCTGCTGTCTCTGCCTATACATTAAAAAATCTTGTTCGATTTATCTCGAAATCAGAAAGGAATTATCGATTAAAAATCAAAAGCTGCTTCTGTTAGATTTAAGATGTGACCTCAAGTGACCTCAAATACGTTTAAATACGTATGACAGCGTACCTTCAAGAGTCGGAGATCTTTATCTATGAGTCACCGACCGAAATAGTCTCCCTCGTCACTGAGCGTCTTCTTCTGCAATAGATCCCTAAATCTAAGGACGTTTTGATTTCGATTGTATTTTTGCCGTTCACTGACCTGTTTTGAGCGTGGAAATTCTGTTTTAAATAGCCTACGCGGCGGTTCTATATAAAATTAGGTCGCGTAATAGATGTATGATCACACAATGATCACACAACTGTAATCATAATGAATTTTTCAAACGTGGAATAAAATAAACATCCATCGTGAGTTACTGAAAATAACTCGACTGGTTCGATTGTTTGCATGACTTCTGTACATATAGCTTTCTGTCAATAGATGTTGTTACATCGCTGGTCGTGAGTTTAATTATAAATACTCAAGGACATAACTGTACACGTACTATTACAATTAAGCAACAAACATGGCATAGCGAGGTCATGTTCATTTGCTTTTCAATTCATTTTTGGATATGCATGAGTTCGACTTCGTGGAACGGCGTCATACAACAGCCGATAAAACACGGGCTTTAAACACGCTCATTTCACAGACAAAAGCATACGGCTATTCGTGCGGCCCACTCTGAAAGATGTCGTTTCATTTATAACAAAAGCAAACGCGCCTTAGCTTCATCGTGGAACGATCAACTACAATCCTGACCTTAATAGCTTGAAGATCTATGATGAGAAATCTTGAAACTCGATACGATCAAATACATCGCATTCTTTCTTCATTCTTCGCATTTTTTCTTCATTCCATAACCAGGAAAAAAAATAAAAAAATAAAAAAAAGAAAGTGTATTTTCTAACTCGGGCTTCCTTCGGAAGGGCCCGAGTAAAAAAAATATACAAGAAAGCGCATTTTCTAACTCGATCACTTCCTCCGGAAGTGTCCGAGTAATAAACGAAAAGTGGAACCCGCGACATTTAGCCGTGAACCGCGATATTTACCCGCGACCCGCGACCTGCAATTTTTACGTTTTCAATATCAACTGCCAATCAAAAGTTGGACTGGATTGAATAGTTCACATTGATAGCCCACATTGATGGGACTTACTTTTCCGATTTCATGAGAATCTCACTAGTTAGAAACCATACACCAAAAACCAAATACCCTGGGTACCAAATATTATAGATTGTTATTTTTCTCTAGTTGGCTCAGACTTCGCCTCACTCAAACTGTAGTTCCAGTCCACTCCCAGCCATCTTCTTCTCGTACAGTCCAATCAAATCTTCTATTTTGTTCCTTAGTGAAGTAGTTTCGCCAGTCTCCAACTTCACCCTTTCGCACGAATTTAATTTCCAGTATTGTTTCTTCATCATCGTGATCAAACCGTTCTTGGTCACCAGACATGGCCGAAAAGTTTGTTTGTTCAGTGATGCGTTGAATCATTTCTACAGATAAATCTTGACCAAGAAACTCTGCTATCTGCTGCACTGCACAGGGCAGATCCTTCTTCATATCCTCGTACTTTAGGAACATAATGTTGGGATCATCTCGATGAGCCCACCACCCAAGCACGTGATCAAACCAATTACCGAATTGAACTCCACCATCGATGAACATCTCGAAAAACTCATCCCAAAGTCCCGCGCCAAATTCATATGAAGCAAAGCGTTTATAATGGTAATAATAAGAAACAGCGACATCTTTGGGGTTGCGTATTACATAGAAGTACTTGGTAACTCCATCTACCATTGGCACCTGGTGATACTGTAGATGGGTTTTGAAGAAACGGGGGGCGTGTTTCAGATAGAAATCGTGAAGGTCTTGTTTGGTCTTAATGTTGTGATTAATGTATTTCGTGTTCTCTAAGAATGGTACTCGCTCACCCATAGGCTTCATATCCACTCGACCATCAAAGTAAATTTGCCATACAATCTCAGACAACCACGTTGTACCTGATTTGGGATACGAATCAACGAACACATCGCCTGCTTGGACTGGAAGATCTTTGATGTGTTCCAGAAATTCTGCAGTAACTAATGGCATATATATCACGTTATCTATGACTGGAAGATCAGAGGGATGACGATAAGGAGCTTGTTTGAATGACTTACTGTGCTCTGGTAATGTTGCCATGATCGAGATGGAGACGTTGCAGTTGGGACAAGCTGGTAAAGACACAGGCTGCCAGGCTCTATATTCTGTAATTACAATCCAACTGATTCATGATAAACACTGCCAGGAGTGTCGCGTGACGGAAGTAAGAACCGCCGCGTAGGATAGTAATACAATAGGTTCTATATTGTTGCTGAATAAAACTAGACTCGACCTTAGGCGTTCACTCGGGCTACTTTTCTTGATTGCACGACGTCATGCACATCAGGCAGATTGCTTTTGAGTGAGATTCGACTGTAGTGCACATTATCACCGATATGATCATGTTGTTAATAGAAGCTTTACTACGAATATAATTCCATATCTTTTGGCAATTGTATTTCAATCGATGAAATCGATTAAAATCGTCGATTATTTGTCATCGATTGTTCGATTGGTTTTCCGATGATCAATTTTCATCGATTACATACACCGGAAATATCCTACATGCTTATAGAAAATGCATACAAAGGGGTTACACGTGACGCGTGATTTGACCCAAAAATGGCGCGTGAATCGTGAAAAACACTTCATAAACAAAAGATAAAACCGTGATCCGTGAATTTGCAAGAAAAAACGTGCGTGAAATGGCTTAAATCATTCTTTTGAGTCATGAATTTACGTACGTAAAAATGGCACGTGAAGCCACAGGCAGCCCAATCTCTTTATCTGACAATATTTAGCGTATCAACACAAGTCATAAATAGATGGAAATTTATAGTTGCAAAAATATGAATTATTTGAAATAAAAACACGAATAACATTTGTATGACATTTCATGTGTCTGCTGCAGTTGTTATTTTTACGATTAAGGCCTTATTTCAATTTTTTTTTCTTACCTCCGATCCCTTAATCGTAAAAATAACAACTGCAGCGGACACATGAAATGCCATACAAATGTAATTCGTGTTTTTATTTCAAAGAATTCATATTTTTGCAGCTATAAATTTCCATCTATTTATGACTTGTGTTGATACGCTAAATATTGTCAGATAAAGAGATTGGGCTGCCTGTGGTGAAGCGTGATCACAATCTCCCCTTTGCGCTACCCAGGTGATGTAAGCACGTCCTCAACAGGATGTACATGCTTAAGTTACGGAATTAAAAAAATCACGACAGAGCGCCCATGCATGTGTTTGATGTAGAAATCACAAACCGTAATGAGTGTTGTAATAATAATAATAAATCTGATACAAATTCGTCCTCACTTTAACAGCAGCAATTTTCACAAGGAAAATTACTCGTATCTTCAACATTTTGATAAAATATGAAATTCTACAACTGTTCGTTGTCCGTTATTTTTGCAACATTCGCCACGTGTTGAATCAGAACTACAGACACGAGCCGAACTACATACATTTGGATACAAGAGGAGAAAACAAAGCGTGACGATCGATCGTACCGTTTAATAAATACACATTCCATAAGTAATTCGCTTATTATAGATATGTGACCTTATGTAATTACATAAGGTCACACTGATCTAAATTGTCGATGTGTCACGCAAATACACAAAATTATCCAGATCAGTCTGCAATGCATCGTAGATTGCCACACGGTCGTCTCGAACATTATTCGTCAGTGCGCGCACCGTCCGTGTTGACAAAAACGTCTGCTGCTTATCTGTTGATGACCGTATGAACAGTTTGATCAGTATGACACAGTGACAAGTTGAACTAGGGACATGAGGTTTTCAATCACAAAACTAATACAAAAATAACGAGGGAAATCCTTACATTCATCATGTTCGTCAGGTACAAAAGTTAAACGGGGTTTTGTTTTCGTTTCGTGTTATCTTGGGGCGTCTGTCTCGACACGTTATTTTCCTTCGTGTAAGATAAACATTAATCCTTTGTTTTTGTCCGATAACGAGTTCTGCACATCTGAAGAGGGCGTGCCTGTTAGAATCGAGAATCTCAAATCAGTTGTGAAATTTCGAATTTGTTTTTATTTCACCAAAACATCCCTTTGGGTGAACTGTTTTAGGAAATCATACTAAAAAATCCCAGCGCGTTTTCAATTTTGAGAAATTTACAAAAGTTTAAAAAATCAATTAAATTTCCGATTTTACCTCATTAATATGCACGAATTATGAGCCAACTTTAAAGCGATGGCGAGAGCTCGCAAATGTTTCAATCAAATTGATGTTGCTCACACATTGCAAACAACTCACTAGCTTCAAGAATTGCTACAAAGCTATGAACAAAATCCTTTATGAATATGTGGTTTTGACCTTGATCTACACCGTCTTATTTTACGTTCTTGCAACGGCCAAAATAAGGACCACGTTCAACCTTCCAAAATCGATCCTGGTACCTAACAAATGGGTAAAAAAATTACACTGCATGAAAGCACGCTTATTCTAGTTTTGACAGGCAAAAGGTCAGCTCTGCAAATTAAAACGCGACCGCGCAGTGAAATATTAACTCGTGCCATTTGAACGTCTTCAGCGAGATATGCGATACGCAACGAAATGTCCAAACCGGGGTCCAAACTAATCCCAAAGCGAAGTAAAGTACGAGAGAACCCAAAAATCGTTTGTAATACCTTCTAGCTATGCTTTTAGTTGACTAAGAAAACGGAAGTTGTTCTCTGTGAAACCGTATCAGATAAACAACGGACGGTCACGCTACAAAAACCGATTAAAAACATCAGTGACACTGTTGTTAGACGAGGCTTGCAAGTTCTAGTTTGCCACTATCGGCTCTAGATAGGTAGATTTCTGATATTTGAAAAGATCTACAATGTTGAGAATATCGCATGATAAAAGAGTGAAAACATTGTCGACCTTTCAAAGACAATCGGAAGTAACCGGTTAATTAATGAAATTGATCACGAGCCGTTTAATGCCGCTACGCATTTTAAAACAACCATTTATTCGGTATTCTGTTACTTTGCAACTACATTCAACCAATACGATAAACTTTTGAGATACTTACAACTGACTTCTGTAACTGCATGAGTAGGCCATTCACTAAACATAATGGACTCACCGTACATTTAGGCCAAGACTTGTCACGGTATAATTGTTTGTATCCTGTTTGTAGCAGCTTTTGTATCCTAAAATAGCTTACATTGGCCTTTGATCTTCCCTGAATAGCATACTTTTGCGATACTGCCAACCTGTTGCACATATTCTAACGACAAACTGCAGGCCTAGCAGTGATATATGCAATGTTCAGTTAATCCAGTTATCCAGTTAAATTTTGAATAAATTATCTCTGGATCTTTGCACGATGTTTCGTAATTTGAAGTGACATTGCTCAACCAGTACTGCACTAGTTGGAAATGGCGTTGTGTAGCTTTTCGGCTCGTGTAAAAAGCAACGTGTCTTGTGGAGTTTATAGTCCAGAATATCCAGACCAGTTTCAACCCAGGGGGGTGCTCAGGAGTATCAGTGACGGGGAGGTGTGAAGACCTTTTTGGGTTTGAAATCTGCGGCTTGGGACTTTTTGGGGGTTAGCAATTTTCCGTTGGACTTTTTTTTTCAGAAATAAAGATTCTGGCACGGACTTTTTGGGGGTTGATAAAATTGATATCCTACCGTTCTCGATTCAGTATGTGGAGAAAAATGGATGTTGGAATTTTTTGGGGTCTTGTTTTTGCGTAATAGACGTTTTTGGGTTAAAACGTTTGGCCTCATTCGCACCTCCCCGTCACTAATACCCCTGAGTACCCCCCTGGGAGTTTCAATGTGTTCCTCTGGCAGAATGCAATAGAGATGTGTCGAGACATCTAGAAATGAATGGGATTAGCGAAGATTTGTCCCTGAACAACGAAATGAAGTTGCTGCTTGCAAGAGGAGGTATTGTTTCTTTGTATCGTTTATACAGTACCACTTCACTGATCATGTAGCTGATGAGTCCCATTCGTTGCTGACTATATGTCCTCGACATCGAGCCGAGTATACCCTGGTTCCAGAGGCTACTATTAGTGGGGAGGCGAGCAAAGAACGTCTCGTCCTTCGGACTCGACTTCGTAGACCCGACTTTGGAGACTCTGGAACCAGGGTAAGCCGAGTATGGCATTAGATGGCGAACACGCAAAGTCAGATGTTCAGTACCGCAACCCTTAATTGCGCACAAATCTGCTACTGTGAAAGGGTTACGCAGAATAAACAGCATGCACTCACGTTTGATTCTCGAGAAAACGGGACAACTTATTGCAGTTGAGAAGTTTAACCTGACTTTCAGGCTCAAAGGGGAGGGGATGGGAAATAAGGAGAGAGGAGAGGGAAAGGATAGGAGAGGGAAGGGAAAGGACAGGGGAGGGGAGGGGAGGGGGAAAGGAGAGGGGAGAGGGAAAGGATAGGAGAGGGAAAGGTTAGGAGAGGGAAAGGATAGGAGAGGGAAAGGATAGGAGAGGGTAAGGATAGGAGAGGGGAAAGGATAGGAGAGGGAAAGGATAGGAGAGGGAAAGGATAGGAGAGGGAAAGGATAGGAGAGGGAAAGGATAGGACAGGGAAAGGATAGGACAGGGAAAGGAGGGAAAGGATAGGACAGGGAAAGGATAGGACAGGGAAAGGATAGGGGAAGGGGAAAGGAGGAGGGGAGGGGAAAGGTGAGGGGAGAGGAATATAGGAGAGGGGAGGAAAAGGCTGAGGGGAGAGGAAAGGAGAGGGGAGAGGGAAAGTATAGGACAGGCGGGGAGGGAAATGATAGGGGAGGGGAAGGGAAAGGAGAGGGAAGAGCGAAAGGATAGGAGAAGAAAAGGTGAGGAGAGGGATAGGAGAGGAGAGGAATTAAAGGATAGGAAAGGGGAATAAAGGATAGGGGATGGGGGAGGAGAGGGCAGGGGAAAGGAGATGGGAGGAAAAGGATATGAAAGGGGAGAGGGGAGAGGGAAAGGAGAGGAGAGGGGAGGAAAAGGATAGGAGAGGCCTAGGTAGGGGAAAGGAGGGGAGGGAAAAGAGGCTTTGGACCTGAAACTCAGGTTATAATTACCACCACGTGCGCTACCTAGCGGTATCTCCACTACTCTCCGTTCTTCTTCTTCCAATTTCCTTGTTTCTTCTTGTTGTTGAATTACCTTCAAATACTCTGAGCACATATAGCATATTGCTAGATCAAATAAGAAAACATGGATCTCAGCAATTTAGGTAGCTGCTGTCTCAGGCAAACATGAAATGATTCACGTAAATGTTCTCGTTGTTACTTACGCGATCCAACTGCAATAAGTTGTCCCGTTTTCTCGAGAATCAAACGTGAGTGCATGCTGTTTATTCTGCGTAACCCTTTCACAGTAGCAGATTTGTACGCAATTAAGGGTTGCGGTACTGAATATCTGACTTTGCGTGTTCGCCATCTAATGCCACACTCGGCTCGATGTCGAGGACATATAGTCAGCAACGAATGGGACTCATCAGCTACATGATCAGTGTAATGGTACTGTATAAACGATACAAAGAAACAATACCTCCTCTTGCAAGCAGCAACTTCATTTCGTTGTTCAGGGACAAATCTTCGCTAATCCCATTCATTTCTAGATGTCTCGACACATCTCTATTGCATTCTGCCAGAGGAACACATTGAAACTCCCAGGGGGGTACTCTTGGGTATCAGTGACGGGGAGGTGCGAATGAGGCCAAACGTTTTTAACCCAAAAACGTCTATTACGCAAAAACAAGACCCCAAAAAAGTCCAACATCCATTTTTCTCCACATACTGAATCGAGAACGGTAGGATATCAATTTTATCAACCCCCAAAAAGTCCGTGCCAGAATCTTTATTTCTAAAAAAAAAAAAGTCCACCGGAAAATTGCTAACCCCCAAAAAGTCCCAAGCCGCAGATTTCAAACCCAAAAAGGTCTTCGCACCTCCCCGTCACTGATACCCCTGAGCACCCCCCTGGGTTGAAACTGGTCTGGATATTCTGGACTATAAACTCCACAAGACACGTTGCTTTTTACACGAGCCGAAAAGCTACACAACGCCATTTCCAACTAGTGCAGTACTGGTTGAGCAATGTCACTTCAAATTACGAAACATCGTGCAAAGATCCAGAGATAATTTATTCAAAATTTAACTGGATAACTGGATTAACTGAACATTGCATATATCACTGCTAGGCCTGCAGTTTGTCGTTAGAATATGTGCAACAGGTTGGCAGTATCGCAAAAGTATGCTATTCAGGGAAGATCAAAGGCCAATGTAAGCTATTTTAGGATACAAAAACTGCTACAAACAGGATACAAACAATTATACCGTGACAAGTCTTGGCCTAAATGTACGGTGAGTCCGTTTAGTGAGTGGCCTACTCATGCAGTTACAGAAGTCAGTTGTAAGTATCTCAAAAGTTTATCGTATTGGTTGAATGTAGTTGCAAAGTAACAGAATACCGAATAAATGGTTGTTTTAAAATGCGAGCGGCATTAAACGGCTCGTGATCAATTTCATTAATTAACCGGTTACTTCCGATTGTCTTTGAAACGGTCGACAATGTTTTCACTCTTTTATCATGCGATATTCTCAACATTGTAGATCTTTTCAAATATCAGAAATCTACCTATCTAGAGCCGATAGTGGCAAACTAGAACTTGCAAGCCTCGTCTAACAACATTGTCACTGATGTTTTTAATCGGTTTTGTAGCGTGACCGTCCGTTGTTTATCTGATACGGTTTCACAGAGAACAACTTCCGTTTTCTTAGTCAACTAAAAGCATAGCTAGAAGGTATTACAAACGATTTTTGGGTTCTCTCGTACTTTACTTCGCTTTGGGATTAGTTTGGACCCCGGTTTGGACATTTCGTTGCGTATCGCATATCTCGCTGAAGGCGTTCAAATGGCACGAGTTAATATTTCACTGCGCGGTCGCGTTTTAATTTGCAGAGCTGACCTTTTGCCTGTCAAAACTAGAATAAGCGTGCTTTCATGCAGTGTAATTTTTTTACCCATTTGTTAGGTACCAGGATCGATTTTGGAAGGTTGAACGTGGTCCTTATTTTGGCCGTTGCAAGAACGTAAAATAAGACGGTGTAGATCAAGGTCAAAACCACATATTCATAAAGGATTTTGTTCAAAGCTTTGTAGCAATTCTTGAAGCTAGTGAGTTGTTTGCAATGTGTGAGCAACATCAATTTGATTGAAACATTTGCGAGCTCTCGCCATCGCTTTAAAGTTGGCTCATAATTCGTGCATATTAATGAGGTAAAATCGGAAATTTAATTGATTTTTTAAACTTTTGTAAATTTCTCAAAATTGAAAACGCGCTGGGATTTTTTAGTATGATTTCCTAAAACAGTTCACCCAAAGGGATGTTTTGGTGAAATAAAAACAAATTCGAAATTTCACAACTGATTTGAGATTCTCGATTCTAACAGGCACGCCCTCTGAAGATACTGGTGCTGGTTTTCTGAGTTACTATTCGCTCACTGTTATATTTCAGTGTGGGTCTACAGCGCACGTACAGTGTATTTGTAAGCAGTGTGAACGTCCTGAAAACCTAAAGAATTGTTAATTGGCCAATTCATGCCTTCGAAAAACGTTTTATAGTCGGGCTTCCTGTGGAAACCCGACTCTAAAAATGCAGAGCGTTCTTCTTCGTCGCATTCTTTGACCCCAAATGACTAATTGGGTTCTACAGCGCATGCGCCACGTCGAGCTAAAGCCGAAGGAGACATGAAGTCTGGCCAAGAAAGATTAGAAAGCACAAACCAATCAGGGAAAGCACCGGAGGTCAAGGGGCCAAAATATAAGTCTTTTCTCGTCTAAATCTAAATTTAGATTGAAACAGGACGCTCTAGTAGCGTGAAGTCGGGCTATTAACGTTTTTACTGATATTCTGTAAAGTTCGCAGTACTGACATTGCAAGGAAAGCATGTTCTATCGAGCTCGAGTCACGCAACGACGAGCAACCAAAAACTGTTTCAATCGCACTATAAGATATCTATATTTAGTTCAAATAGGTTACATTTCATTGCCATTGACAATATTTCATTGACAATGGATATATGGTCGAGAGCAAATCAGATTCAGTCGAGATTACCGTACCGATCGCAGCAACCACTGCTTGCTTTAAGAAGCCCGACTTAACGCTACAAGAGCGTCTAGTTTTGTTCTTCGTATCGGTCTTTATCCCACAATGAATTATTATACTATACCGCTCAAAACTTGTATCTCAACTTGGCCAATACGGTATGCTTTCGAAGACGTCTTCGAACTCACAATCAAATCAAACCCTTCAAAGCTCGCAAAGGACATCTGGGTAATTTTGCACATTTGACCCCCAAGATAGACGACACGAAAGGTTGTCCACAGGTAGCCCGAGTAATCACAGAGTTTTCTAAAGTTTAGCCAGGTTTTTGAATGTCCCAAGATAATTCATCCAATATCACTAATATCAGATTGCTCGATCTGGATGATCCAAGGAAGACACATAGCCTCCTCCACAGTCTACTCGCTTGGGTTGAGGAGTTTCTTTCATTTCGAGATGGGTTTCCTGTGGTGAAAAGCAGACTAGACGCTTTACAAGCGTTCACTCGTGCCCTGGTGCGATTGAGTACTAGGATGCACTGCAGCACGAAAGAAGCATACCTATGCGATTGCATATTGTGCTTAGTCATCATAGGTGTATTCACTACTTAAACCGTATCTCAATGTTTAGATCTGAGATAACGATTATAGTGATCAAATCAGTGTTTCCTTATTTGTTGGGTGACTCGGTAGAACATTCAGAATTTGGAATCGCCCGGCACTCGACAACATAATACCGGCCAGCTCAGAACTGATTTGAATAAACGACTGGTTAAGACGGTTAACAGTGCTAGCAAAAACGAAAAACATACTTAGATTTTGGGAAACTACTTTACGTGAGTGAATTTGACAGCTGAACTTGCCCCTTGACCTCCGGTGCTTCCTGATTGGTTTGTAATTTGTAATCTCTCGTGGTCAGACTCGTTGTCTCGTTCTGCAAATTCGCGACCTGAACACACACACAAAAAAAACGAGCAGAAACCATATGCTGTGCGGAATTCTAGAACGCGCCATCAAACGATCCATATAAACCATATATGACAGTTCGACCTCGAGCTCAACATAGCTGGATTTCGCGTCTCGTTGCGAGTATTCAAACATTCGCAACTTAATTAACAAATAACCCCAATTTCTTAGAAACACTATTTATGATGATGAATTATACAACGGATCGTTTGGATAAAGACAAAGTCATGTGGTTGGTCAGTCAGTACGGTACTTTTGTCTCTCGCTGTTTTCTGTAATGCCGTATTATCCTTCAGTTGGCCAAGTTCATTTTATTCGAAAGCGCCAAAGCCCCCCGGGGGGGGGGGGGGGGGGGGGACTCCCATATAAACGATATAAACGGGGATGATCGTCGTACCACAGGAATCCCAAGCTCTGTTCTTGTGGCCGTTATAAAGAAATGTATGTGAAAATATATAAACATTTGTTCTTCTTCGGTGTGGGAACACATTGGTGGCTAAAGGGGACTAAATGTGGTCCAAATGAGCTGAAACCGCTACCAGGGCAAAAGAGCACAACAAGCAACGCCAGGTGAGTTTCAAAGCTTTTACTTTTAGATTACTCTCAGAAAATGCAGTTTATATATTTTCAGATACACAGCTGTTTCTTTATAACGGCCACAAGAACAGAGCTTGGGCTTCCTGTGGTCGTGTCGATATTCCATGCAAGAGTGTTTTCATTAAAGATATTATTATCATTATTATTATATCTTTTAGAGGTTGAAATTAGCAATCTGGTATATTTTAGGGTGTTGAAAATGAAATTCAAATACAATAGCGTTGAAATAGTCCTGAAGGGTATTTTAATCAAACAGCGAGTCAGTTAACAGCTACCATTCTTGTAAACTGAAGTTGTCTATGTATCTTTTATGGGTTAAAAAGCCATGAACCACGCCCAAAATTAAATGCTTTTGGTATCTTTTAGGGGTATTTTCGACGAGCATCCCCGATACGTTTATATGGGAGTCCCACCCCCCAGGGGGAAAAAATCCTGGATAAAACGCCCGGGGGGTGGTACTCCCATATATTTGCTATAGATCGTTTGCACTTACCGCATCGTAACATTTTCTGGGCCTAAATATTGAGAATTAATAATTGAACAAAAGGTCTTACCACCAAAAGAGCAGTCAAAATCATGTATCTCAACCAAAGTTTGAGTCAAGCTTTCAATGCCGAGATATGAGCGATCAAATTAATGTGCGCATTGATTGGTGTGAAATGTATGGGTCCGCCATATTGGTGTGCAACCGTTGTACCCAAACCCAACATGGCGGCCAAAACCCCAAATATCAGAATCACGTTAATATTACAAACAACGCAGTTTCTCAATATAAATATTAATCAAATCAAACTTCCATATCATTTACGAAGTAAAAACGTATCATTTGACGGAAGCAAATTTCCCTAATTCTCTGGCTTTAGAATACACGTGACAATGTTGCGTGACAGAAATTGACTCATCGAAAGTACACATATTTTTTTGTGAAGACTTTTCTTATGGATATAAACAAAACATCAAACAAACAGTTTTGTATGATGAATATTTTAGCTTTTTGATGGCGTCATGTGCAAACTATCTATTCGGGTGTGTGCCACTGGATAGGGTATGGCTTTTGAGATTTTGTAGTATATACATTTCACCTTAAATTGTCTTGAATAGTACTTACTCCTTACCAAAGGAAGAGAAGCTAGACGGTTTCACCACGAAATCCAAGGAAATAACGACATCATGGTCTCCAACTGCGCTCGCATTCAAACTGAACCACGGTTAAGTCCGTCTGCGAATCAGTGCAAGATTCCTTGTTCTGGACCCCCAGCATAGTAACACGATTATATATAATAGTTTCTGATTGGCTATCGCCAATTATCATTCTAATTATCATATCCTCGCTAAAAGTAAAGGCGGAAGCCATTTTGAAAATAAACATAGCGCGAGTACCACAAACCAATCAGGACACGCGTAAGAATGATAATTGGCGATAGCCAATCAGAAACTATTATATATAATCGTGCAACTATGCTGGGGGTCCAGAACAAGGAATCTTGCACTGATTCACAGACGGACTAATTTGGATGCGAGCGCAGGCTAGGTCTCCAATCATCGTGCCCTTATTTTGATACGAAGAATAAGATCCAGAGCCGCATGTATACATACATATCCACGGCATATTCCACACAGGACTTCGATGAATAGATCCTCCTTTTTAACTCGTGGATTGCGTAGCATCCACGAGTTATTGGGATGAGATGGGGGGAAGTTAATATATGCACCAAATTGTAAACTCGTTCCCAGGGCTCTCTCATTTCTTACAAAACGGCGGACATTGCCATTGTACTTGGCATCGACAGTATTTTATCGGACTTTAGGCATACAACCCTGGAAATACCCTGAGAACCAATTAACTATGTATACTCTAAACAAACCAGTTTGCAAGCGACAAATACTCAGTGCTCTGATAGAGTAAAAAAGTACTATATGCTACAACACATCGAGTGAATGATTTATACACCGTATAGCCGATTCGGAAGAAAGCCAAGTTTACAAAGCATTCAGGAAGGATCGAGGATGGGATATTAACCTATGGTCTGCTCAGTGTCACTGACTTGAATCACATGGCAGTTTCCTTTGTCGTCTTCGAAGGAGAAAGAGAAGATAAATTAGTGGGACAAACTTAAAGCCGTTTTTGGACGCCTTCACTGAAGCGAATTATCGGGTATAAAGTGTTTCATATCATTGTTTCACTCTCTGTTTGAGGTAACCATTACTTATTTCGGCTTCTCTATAAAGCTTTCGGAAAGCTTTCGGTCTCCATTTTGATAACCTTCAAGACTAAATAAAACTCCGTAAAAAAAAACACTTATCCTTGCAATTGCATTACTTTTATGTCGGTAGATATATTCTTACACAATAATACCTCTAGAAACTAAAAATATATCATGATAGACGACTGTACATAGATACTGAACAGAATATTGGATACGCGTGAGTTGACCAAAAAATGGAGCGTGAATCGTGAAATTCATAAAAATTCGAGCGTGATGCGTGAATTTTAAAAGTTTCAACGTCATCGTCCCTTTGACTGACTGTGATTCTTGATTTACCACTGTTATGCTCAGTGGAACGCAATTGACCGGACAAACCTACCGATTTCCTTGTTATCCGTGAATTTAGAAAAAAATTGCCCGTGAAGCGTGATCATGACCCCCCCCCCCCCCCCCCCCCCCCCCCCCCCCCCCCTCCCCCTTCCCTCCCCCCCCATGTTTGCTACCCTGATAAAGAAGACCTGATTTGCGCGCGGTCATATTGAAGGTCGTTCAAGCGAGCCGTGACGTCACACTGGTAGTTGTGATTGAATGCTAATCCGAGAACAATAGTCATGGCTTACCAATCTCTAATCTCTAGCATTTTATGATATATGTCATCATTTTTTTAATTCTTACGAGTTATATTTCGCAGATTTGTATCTTTAACCGATGCTAAGATTAAAAATACATAGAGTGCAAACCATATGTCCGTGAAACAGTACTAACTAATTAGTAATAAATAGCACTGATGAAACAATAGAAAGCAATGGACATAACACTATTTAGTGTAATAGTACTATGCCGCAAACTTCGCCTCACTCAAACTCTAGTTCCAGTCCACTTCCAGCCATCTTCTTCTCGTACAGTACATCAAATCTTCTATTTTGTTCCTCGGTGAAGTAGTTTCGCCAGTTTCCAACTTCACCCTTTCGCACGAATTTAATTCCCAGTATTGTTTCTTCACCATGGTGATCAAACCGTTCCTGGTCACCAGACATGGCTGTAAAGCTTGTTTGTTCAGTGATTCGCTGAATCATCTCTACAGATAAATCTTGACCAAGAAACTCTGCTATCTGCTGCACAGCACAGGGTAGATCCTTCTTCATATCCTCGTACTTTAGGAACAGAATATTGGGGTCATCTCGATGAGCCCACCACCCAAGCACGTGATCAAACCAATTACCGAATTGAACTCCACCATCGATGAACATCTCAAAGAACTCGTTCCAAAGTCCTCCAAATTCATATGCTGCAAAGCGTTTATAATGGTAATAAAAAGAAACAACGACATCTTTGGGGTTGCGTATTACATAGAAGTACTTGGTAACTCCATCTACCATTGGCACTTGGTGATACTGTAGATGGGTTTTGAAGAAACGGGGTGAGTGTTTCAGATAGAAATCGTGAAGGTCTTGTTTGGTCTTAATGTTGTGAGTGTGTTTCGCGTACTCTAAGAATGGCACTCGCTCACCCATAGGCTTCATATCCACTCGACCATCAAAGTAAATTTGCCATACAATCTCAGACAACCACGTTGTACCTGATTTGGGATACGAATCAACGAACACATCGCCTGCTTGGACTGGAAGATCTTTGATGTGTTCCAGAAATTCTGCAGTAACTGATGGCATATATATCACGTTATCTATGACTGGAAGAGCAGAGGGATGACGATAAGGAGCTTGCTTGAATGACTTACTGTGATCTGGTAATGTTGACATGATCGAGATGGAGACGTTGAGATCACAGGTAGCCGGGGGGGGGGGGGGGGGGGGGATCTAAAATACCTACCCTGTCTAGGCCGAACAACACACTCTATTTTAAGACCCTGTTTAGGACAAAGGACAACATACACATGTAGTCTTCTCTTACACAATTTTAACGCGTTTTATGTTGATCGATGAGTGCTAAAGACAGGAGAAGCTCGGATCTCAGATATATGGCTAAATACCGGATAAAACCATATTTAACGATGATAATCGTACATTTCCATACCCTGTTTAGCGGACAGATTCACATAAAATTATATACCCTGTTCAGGACAGAGAGGCCAAAAACCATACCCTGTCCAGCGGTACGTCCCCGTATAGTCCATATATGGGAGTACCCCCCCCCCCCCCCCCCGGGGGAGGTAGCCCAAGGCATCTATGAGAGGCTCGGAGAGCTCGGCTAAAAATCGCGGGATTTCCCTGAAATCGCTACCAGAGATCAATAAGGACACAAACTGCCCTATTATTTACGGAATTATCGACTAGAGCCTAAGGTCCCATACAAACTCTTATATATAGCTCGATACAAGCCTCTCATTAATAGCTTGGGCTACCTGTGATTACATCTGCAAAAATATCCTTACATCGACGTTATTCCACGGGAAAAAGTTAAGTAAATTTAGCAACTGCTAATCATCTGTGCATATAGCAATATAATCTCGGGGTGTAACTCCCAGAGAGGCGATGAATCGACACCAAAAGCCACAGGCATGAGTTCTTGGTGTTATTCCTTCGTGAGAAGGCTGTTTAATTTTACCATGAGAGAGTCAAATGACCGCTTTTCGTCATCGCTGGGGATCAGCCGAGCGTGTAAAGTCGTTTTGCACGGCACAGGGGGGAGAACAATCGAAAAACTTGAGCGTTGGGACAAATGAATCATTCGCTCATGGTGCCCACATATTGTTGTATTAGAAATAGGTTCTAATGACTTATGCTACCCCGATGCCAATGCAGTATAGCCAGTTCGTTGAAAGTTTAAACGATCAACTGAGAGAGGCGCTGGAGAGGATTGAGTTTGCAAAAATTCTGGCTTCCTTCTGGACTCCGGAAGCCAAAAACTAACATTTATGTCCGTGATGGCATACATTTGAACAATTTGGGCAACAAAACCCTTTACAAAAGCTATAGAGGGGCCATATGATATGCCCTCAATTTTATATATTTAGCATAGTAACAACTTAGTCTCCCTCGCAGCCGTTTTTAGTCTCGCTCCACTCCCTTCGGTCCCTTTCTCTCCCCACAAACGGCTGCTCACTCGAGCTGAACATTCCTTTCCTTTTGTTTTTGAAAACCAATCAAATTCATTTCATTGTCCCAAGCTAAGCCAATCATATCAATCGTTAGATTGGTGCCGCGAAATATGTTCACAACATTGGGCATCAAAGCATGTAGCGCTTTAAAAAACTGGCTACAGGCCTAAGCGAAAACCGATATTTTTATACAATGTAGTAATCAACGTACGATTGAATGGATGGAACTCCAAAGAAATTACTGAATAGCGAGACAACTTGTTTTATCTGCTCGTCCACAGTTAATTCTAAACAGCGTGTTCGTATTTTTAAATCTGGTAGTAAAGGATCGAGTGCCGTTGACCTTCAAGGTCTTATCAACAAGACATTGGACATCGATGTAACTGTTTACGCTAATTCTGATGTTGCAATATGCATTAAATGCTACAAAGTGTTTACTAAAATTCCAAAAAGCAGAAGATCGTGTCCAGGAGATCAAGAACGAGTTGAAGGCTGTGTATTCAGACAGTGACAAACGTGTGAAACGACTTCAACGCACCGAAGATGTATCTGCACCAGCTGTCAAAAAACATCTCGCATTTGGAAATTCTACTACTTGTACTTCTTCTTCCTCCCCTGCACCGAGTACAGCGTTCTCCATACTCGGCGTTAGCCCTATTACTAAACCATGGGAAGGCACCTCGCTAATATACAGCTCTTTCGCGCCAGTTGTCACCTCGAGTCCGAAGATACCGGGGAAGATAATACATCCCAAACAACGATCTAATGAAACAAAGTCGAAGATCGTCGTTGAATACCCAAGTAAAACAATAAACAAAACGTTGTCCGGTGATTTGGAATCACTTGGGAAAGCTTTGGCTCATGGTCCTCCCTCAAGAATTGCCAAAGCAATTCTGAAAAGCAAGACACTGCGAACGGAAGTCATCTCACAAGTTCTGCGCGTCGTCTCCTCAGAAGTGAACCACCTTTGTTCTAGGAGAAACCCATCACTGCTAAGAAAAACATGCAAGGATGATCTCTTGAATTTCGACATGAGAAAATTATGTGAAGAATGGAAAGAGCGCGCGCCCGTCTTCTACGCGTTTCTTTTAACTTGTACGTGTTGCTCAACAAAATCCACTACAAGAAAATGGGTTCCAAGTATTGCAATCTCAGGTTCCGTTCTCCTAAAGCAACGCAACAACCACATGAATGCAACCGCAAGTATTCTGGGAATTCTCATTAAAACGGGATCATTAGAGGTAATTAAATTGGCAATACTTTTGACAATTATAGAAATATTTTATAGTTGCAATTTCAAAACACAATGATATCAAATGATAGATAGATAGATAGATAGATAGATACAAATGTAGATAGATAGATAGATAGATAGATAGATAGATAGATAGATAGATAGATAGATAGATAGATAGATAGATAGATAGATAGATAGATAGATAGATAGATAGATAGATGATCGATCTATAGATAGATAGATAGACTAGATAGATAGATAGATAGATAGATAGAAGATGGATGGATGGATAGAGGATGGATGGATGGATGGATGGATGGATGGATGGATGGATGGATAGATAGATAGAGGATGGATGGATGGATAGATAGATAGATATAGGATGGATGGATGGATAGATAGATAGAGGATGGATGGATTATATCATTTAACAAGACGCTCAATGAGCGTTCACTCGGGCATTGTGAAAAGGAAAATGTCAGTTGTTCGAGGAAGTACTTGAAAATGAATGCCAGTTGGTTGAAGAACAAGGACAATGTCAGCTGCGCGAGGAGAGACCTGACAATGACTGACAGTTGCGTGACGAGGGAGACTATGTATATACATGTATGTGTCGAGTTCATTTGATTTGCCTTTGAGTTCATTTGATTACCTTTTGACTTTGAGTTCAATTGATTTGATTTTGATGAGTTTGTGTAAAGGCCCCCTCTCTAGCTTCAGATCCCGAAACGTCGAGTTTGGAATCGGGTTCGAGTTACGGTTCGAACGTCGAATAAAACAAGGACATCTTCTTTTCTCTGACGTCATGACAATCAGTGACAGTTGAGTGACGAGGGAGACTATTAGTCCGGTGAGTACGAACATGATACGTCTTGAGGTTGCATAGGTCAGATGGTTCCGATAACGGCCTCGCGTTTGTTTAAAAAAATATATATTTTAAGCGAGCTTCTAGTCCTTTTACCACTTCTAGTCATTGAACGATGAACTAGAATCCTGACCTTTTAATAGCTTGAAGATCTACAGCTGCTTTCAAAACTAAGATTCATAATCTACTTGAGTCCTGTGTCTCCTTTATCTTTTCAAATCTGCGGAGTAATCTTGAAACTCCGGATACGATTAAATACTTCGCATACTCGTCATTTTGAAGCCGAACAAAACTACTACTACCGAAATCCGCATTTTCTAACTCGGGCGGCCTGCGGCCTGGGCCCGAGTAATTATATAAATTGTATTTAGATTTTTAGTTTTATATTTACATTATGTTAGATTTAAGTCTCCCCGATTAGTAGGGCACTTGTGCCCAGCTAGAAGATTTTGAGACGTTAATAAAGTTATTATTTATTTATTTATGAATGGATGGATAGATAGATAGAGGATGGATGGATGGATGGATAGATAGATAGAGGATGGATGGATGGATGGATAGATAGATAGAGGATGGATGGATGGATAGATAGATACAACCTCCTATTAGTTGTGATTATATGCAAATATGATAGTGTTCAGAAAATAAAATTATGGATGGATGGATAGATAGATAGAGGATGGATGGATGGATAGATACAACCTCCTATTGGTTGTGATTATATGCAAATATGATAGTGTGCAGAAAATAAAATTATGGATAATAATTATTACTAATAAACAATACAAAACATAGTATTTTGCACTGTTGAGTATTATTTTTTACAGTTTTATTGACTGCAATCTAACATATACATGTTCCTTGGATAGGGAATACTCAACAGATTTAGCAAGCTAAAGATAACCTCTTCCAATTATCGAACCTTGGTTAAGATGGAAACTATTGGCGAGTCGCATGATGCACGTCTTCAAGATGTGAGGAAAAGAATTGCAAGTGAGGTGGTTGTCATGGAGAAGAAAGAGGAAGAAGTTGTGCATCATCATGCACAATTATTAACAAAGGGTGGAAATAGGTCACAGTTGGCATCTGAATACTTGCAAGCCACAAAGGAATTGAAAGATATACAAATGAATAACCACCCAGGGTTTGTGATTCCATTTGACAACATTGACCTCCATTTGTCAAGAAGGAATATGTCAATGTCTGACCAAAACAGAGATGTACACTGGGTTAACCATGGTATGGTTGAGAACAGGGTGTCAGGGAATCATCTATCCACTCAGAGAGAAAAAGAAGTCCTTGACATCCCTAATATCCAATTCTTGCCTGGTGTTGAGGATCAAAGGAGACAAAGGCTGAACTATGTAGTTCTCATATCTAGAATACTGGTGGACTACTTTGATGCATTTATTGTGTTCAAGGATGTATGCATACGCCATATACCTCATAAATACAGCCAACAATTGTCTGTGAAATCAAGCAAGGTAATATATAAATAATAGACATCATTGTTATGATTGGTAGATCTGAACACATTATACAGTATATTTATTGCTGTGTTCAGTTCTAGCTCATAACAGCATATACATGTACTTCCATGCTTATAATAAATGTATTTGTTCTCACTTGAATGACTACATTTTTACAGTGAGGACACACTAACCGGGACCACTTGAGCAAAACTGACCAATCAGATTACACCTGAAAACAATTACATTCCAACAAAAGTCATCTGCGCCAATTATCATTATGACTATAATGCTGATTGGCCCAGACAACTTGTGTTGGAATGTGATTGTTTTCAGGTGTAATCTGATTGGTCAGTTTTGATCAAGTGGTCCCGGTTAGTGTGTCCTCACTGTAATAAAGCTCCACTTATACAAAGGGAAAATATTGTTGTTACTTAACCCATGAATCAAAACCAATAGTTAGGGTGTAATAGTCAAAAAGACACAAAAGTAAACAAGGAACTATAATATACTAGTGACTAATAGTGGGGTATAGAGTGATTCCAATAAACCTGGGCATTACTAACTACACCAATACACATTATTAGACACTCACTCTTTTGTTTTCTTTACATCTAATAAACACTGACTGCTAATTAGTAGTGCCCAGGTTTGTTGGAATCACTCTAGTCTTTCATCAGTTAGAGTGATTTTATTTAACCTGTTAAATAAAATCGTCAATGTGTAATAGTCAAGTGAAAACAAAAGAACACAATGGAATTATAGTGAATGTCTATTAGACTAATAAGATATATTTCACAGGTTAAATAAAATCACTCTAGAGTGATTTTACTTAACCCAGAAAATAGTTAGTAGACTAACCATTTGTGTATGTTGTGTTCATTTGACTATTACACACTAACTATTAGGGTTTGTTTGACAGGTTCTAAAACCCACTCTATGATATTAAATCAGTCTAATAGCAACTAGTGTGTAATATATATTTGCATATATATACACATGTTGTAGCTATAATGTTCTACCTTAATTAATAATTATTTGTTATTTTATTCAAATACATTATATTGTTTATTGACCAACATTCTTTTTTTTGTTAGACTCCACTTGGAATCATATTTCAAAATGAAAATGTGAATGAGGAAATGTTGTCCATTCTACAAAGTTTTCATGACTATCTGCCCACAACTGGAGAAGATCAATTTGACAGTCAACTATTTGCAGGAGACCAGTTAACGGTCGAAAGAGCTACCAATGTCATAACTTCAGTTTCCAATGGCTACTCTGCAAAGGATAGACTGGAGGGGATAAATTTACAGTTGGGGGACTGGCATGCAGCTGTCAAAATGCTAGATGTAAGTTTCATAAAAAATATATATTGAAATACAGTTGAACCTCTACTAACGGCCACCTCCCCACAATGGCTACCTATCTAGTATATTGTTGCTTGTTGCTTTCGGTCAGACAACCTTTATTGAAATAGGTGTACTATAAAGAATACTAACGAGCATGAAACAATATACAGTGTACAACCCCATACCCTACCCTAGTTGCATATTCATCTAAATAAATAAACCAAAATTCAAAAGGGATTGTAAGTGTTTTTATTATGTTCTAATGCTAATTATTTTTTGCTTAGTTGATCTATCGCCGTTTCTACTCAACTAAATCAGATGGAGACCAGTGTACTCTGTACTCTGATAGAACTTTAATAAACCGTCGTAATGTCACACAAGATCCACATGCAAACTATCGCTCAGATAGAGACTTTTTTCTGCTCATTCTACAGTCAAGAGTAATTGTGGCAGCAATGAATGTTCTAGGGTTGGATAAGAAAGACAGCAAACCAACAAGATTTGTCATTCCTGATGATATCTCTACTTATCCTAAGCTACAAAAACTTGAAATTCTCCATAAGGCTGCAAGTATGGTGGTAGACAAGTTCATATTTAGAGAAGATAACCTTAGCAGGATGGTTGATGATGTCCTCACGGTTGAAGAGAGAGAGCAAACCATCAACAATCAAGTGCTAACAACTGATGGTCGCTTCCCATGCAGATTTGCAGACTGCACATTCTCATTTAAATATGATGGCAAGAGCAGAAGAAAACATGAACTGTCTCACACCCCACCTCCCATTATTCAAGAATCCACTAGTTTTGTCACTTCGGGGAAACCTAAAGTAAACAAAACCAAAGAGGAAGAGCATGATGATATATTTAACTACAACTGCGCTTTACTCTCAGATGGTCTTTTTTTCCAAAATTTTTTGGATGCCATTTCTGAAGGTGACGGCCTTAGAACCATGAGACAGTACAAGTACATGCTGCTTTATTGTAAAAATGACAAACAGCACAGCACTAAATATGCACTGGAGTGCCTGTATCAGTTCTTTTTAATCTTTGCTCTTCTTTCACCCAGAGATGGTGAAAGGTTTATATGGAACAGAAGTGTAAATAATGCTGGAGGAAAAGGCAGGAACATAGCTCTGGACCTTGACACTGAACACAGTAACAATTACTTGAAACAAGCAATTAAGAATTTGGGGCCAAATCTCACTGAGAAATCTGTCACACGCATTTGCCAAGCTGAAAAAGCAACAAGAACAATTCTTCAATCAGTGGATACTGAAAAATCTACAACAAGTTACTGATCCAGGCAAGCATTCATCTGTGTCTTTAGAGCGTGACTTGTCAGAGTTGGTGAAGAGGCTTGTGAATGTTAAAGTATTTGACGAGGAGATTGGACGTCAGTACACTCATTACTGTAATTTTGAAAGAGACCCATTTAAAGAGTTAGATATTTCAAGTATTTACAAGTGGATCAATGGACACAAAAGCAATGTTGATATTGGAATCAAGGCAAGATAGTGTGAACTTATCTCAAACATAGAGATTTTACTATTAATAATTATTTACTATTCCTTAATTATGCAATACCTAAATAGCTGAAAAGTTACATAATTTATGCAATTTTGCACTGAAGTATTATCTCTAATGAATTTTTGTAGACATTCATTAGAATATTATGAACTTGTTCATTGAAGTGGTGCAAAAATGCATATACATATATACATACATACAGTACTGGTATATACACCTATTTCAAAAATCGTTGTCGCAGCCGAAGCAACAGTCAACACTCCAAGTCTGCAAAGGAATTCGGTACTTTTTCTTGTAATTAATTTATTCAGTTGTGGCCATTGTAAATACGGTAGTTATCATGAATGTAGTTTTTCAGCTCATTAACTGTTTAGAAGCGCGTTTTTTTTTATGCCTGCTCTTGTTCAATGGGTTTAGTACCTACAACAGCACGTTTGTAGTACTACGAAATATTCGGTTTAACACCTGAACTACCACTTCAGCTTGCCATAATAACATGTCACAAACGCATGCAACCAAAATATTCTCTGAATGAATGAATTAAGAGAAAAATTACCAAAATCCTTTGCAGTCTTGGAGTGTTGACTGTTGCTTCGGCTGCGACAACGATTTTTGAAATAGGTGTATATACAACTTTTCCATTATTGTAGTACAACATTGCACTTACTTTATATGATTGCATGTATACATGACAATTGTTCATTGTTCAGACGTTTCAAATTGAGCATCCTCAAAACTAAAATTCTCAAGAACTTCCAATACAGCATTAGGAATATCATTGTATGATACATTTGAAGACATTCCACTTTGTTCATTAAGTTCTGAATGCAATTGGGAGCCATCTAAGTTGTCTAAAATAAGATCCACTAAGTCATCGTCATCTATCACATTGTTCCATTCATATAGTGCCAAGTCAAGTTCATCTTCAAGATCAATATCTTCACAATTTTCAAAACTTGATGTATTATCAATTGGACTTGGAATGTCAGCAAATACTTGACAAATCAGATTTAGAATGTGAATAGCATGTTTCATATCCCATATTTCAATGAAACTGCAGACATCTTCGATTGTAAATAAATGACTGCAATGCTCTAATACCTGAGAAATCTGTAAATCTGAAAATCCAATCAACAATGGAAGAGCGGTTTGTGATTTTACTATTCCATGAGCATGTTTTCCCACTAACTCTCCTACCAATGATTTATGATAGGCAAAAAGGTTCTCTTCCAGCTTCTGCTTTTGACTTTCTGTGACTGCTCTTTCTCTTAAAATAACAGGTTGTTTAATATGTTCTTGTGTTGAAGGATACCTTGTTTGCAATCCACAATCAGTTGATTCACATTTACATAACTGAGCACAATTGTCACAACAAAGATGTGGGACAACAGGTACATATGCAGCAGTGTCGTCAAAGTGTTGAAGTAAACCCTTGCGCCTACATTCTTTCAGATGTATAAAGTCTTTTATGTCTTTTTCAACATGTGTGAGCAGAAGTCCATGGAATAAAAGGTAGGATACACTCTGCTTACCATCTCGTCCAGCTCTACCAGTCTCTTGAACAAAGGCTTCACGATTTTTTGAGGGTCCAAAATGTATTGTCCTGTGCACTCCCTTGCAATCAACTCCCATCCCAAAGGCAATGGTAGCCACCAAAATACGAATGCTTCCATTATGGTCTTGAAAGGACTTGAGAACTGATTCCTTATTACAGGGAGGAGAACATGAGTGGAGCATTTCCAGAATTACATTTCTTCTATCTCCATGTTCGTGTGCATAAATACTATCCCCCAACATAGATCTCACGGTTGCATAAATGTGGCCACACTGTTTAATTGTCTGACAGTAGATTATAGTTCTTTCAGTGGACACACCATTCTGTTTTACTTCTTCTGCTAACCATGTAACTTGTTGTTTAAGAGTTGTATCTCGTGGCATATATTCGACAACATAGGAAATGTTCGGTTTGTGAGGGCTTTCTGATATGTCGTGAGGGGTTTCCATTCGAAGAATGTCAATGATCGCACGTTTCGTGGTTTTAGTTGCAGTGGCAGTAAGGGATAACATAACAGCATTCGGAGCAAGCGATCTTAGTTCGTGCAAGCGGCCATAACATTCCCTGAAAGGTGCAAGTTTAGAAGAAGTGGATGTCCCCCTATAACAAATAACAGGAGATACATAAGATTTACATGTATTTTACAAGCTCGAAGAGCCCTGGAGAACTAAATTACAAAACACAAGGATGTTTTAACAACTCTTACCATTGTTTTATGACATGTGCTTCGTCCACAGCAATAGCGCATAATCTTTTCGAGTAGAGGTCGGACGACAACATTCTTCGCCATCGTTCGTTCTTTAATAACGCTTCTGGAGTTGCATATACGACAGAATAACAGCCATTTTCAAGCCGCATCCCTTCCTCTGAAGTTACATCGCTAAGACTAATCGTTGAAATTCCCAAGCGACGTAAACATTCTGTTTGATCTTGTATTATTAGCGACAGCAACGGTGCAACTACGATCACAACATGGCCAGACTCGCCAGTGTATTCGTCAAAAACCAAAGGTAAAGCTTGGAAGATTACAGATTTACCGAAACCAGTGGGTAAACTCACAAATACATCCTTTTTCTGTACAACTACTTGCGTTATTGCTTCCTTTTGATGCAAATTTAAGCCGCTAAATTTGAAGATTTCACAAACTTTCTGAAAAGAACTCGATAACTCCGCCATGACAACTGTACTGAGACGAGAGAGACTAGGTCAAGGTTTCCAGAATATGGAAGCCTCTTTCCTATTGGCCAGATTAAAGGAAAGGAATGTTCAGCTCGAGTGAGCAGCCGTTTGTGGGGAGAGAAAGGGACCGAAGGGAGTGGAGCGAGACTAAAAACGGCTGCGAGGGAGACTAAGTAACAACTAGGCCCTTGGAAATTTTGTGACTAATTTTAATCATATGAATATTCATACGTTAACTTCAGGGGTACTTTTACCACCTTGTTTGCATCATGAAAATGCACTGTGCCTTTAAATACATTGTTACATTATTATTATTATGACATAACAAGTCATGAGTGGCCTATATAGCATGAACTTAGCAGCCAGCTACACTGTGGTTGAGCTATTCATGTTTTAATGCCATTGGACTTTGTCAGTTTATGTGCTTGGGTAATTGTGGAGGGACAGCTGTTACAGCAATGTTCCCCGCCGATACCAAGTTTATGTGCGGTCTATAGCATGATTCTGCGGCCGTCCACATTGTGGTTGAGCCATTCATGTTTCAATGCCGTTGGTTTTTGTCAATCTCAAGAGCATTGAGATTTATATGTAATGCGCTTTTTCAAGAATTAAATTATTATTATTATTATTATTATGTTTATGTGCTTGGGTAATTGTGGAGGGACAGCTGTTACAGCAATGTCCCCCGCCGATACCAAGTTTATGTGCGGTCTATAGCATGATTCTGCGGCCGTCCACTCTGTGGTTGAGCCATTCATGTTTCAATGCCGTTGGACTTTGTCAGTTTATGTGCTTGGGTAATTGTGGAGGGACAGCTGTTACAGCAATGTCCCCCGCCGATACCAAGTTTATGTGCGGTCTATAGCATGATTCTGCGGCCGTCCACTCTGTGGTTGAGCCATTCATGTTTCAATGCCGTTGGACTTTGTCACAGTATTTATTATTATTGTTACAATAATAATAAAGTTTATTATTATTATTTATTATTATTATTATGTTTCTGTGCTTGCTTTAATATTGGAAGGTTATGATACCATTGTTGATGGGGGGTAAGATGCAAGATGTTGAATAAGATACCATCCCGTTAAGAATACAGTCATATTAAAAGTTAAATTAGTTTACATATTACATATTATTAATAATATTATTATTATTGATTGCCTTTGAGGTTTTACCCACAAGGACTGCTTTCCTTCGAGATTACGCTCTCAGGGAATACCTTCGAGGCTTCTCTGTTGAGGTGTGTTCATATACTCAATATTGGTTATAATAATTATTATTATATTACAATTTCAATTCATACAATTTATTTGTTCTAGTTATAGAAAATATTATTGTTACACACATAACGTGGTATTAAAGTCCTCAAAGCTTAGCATCAACACTATTTTGTCCAAAATATAAGTTTTTCACGCAAGAATTTGCTAATTTTACTTTCATTATTATGTCTTGACACTTATCCAATACCATCACAACATTATTATTATCATTATTATTATTATTGTTATTACTCATTATTATTATTGTTATTACCATTATTATCATTGTCATTATTATTATTATTACTATCATTATTATTATTATTGAATCATCATTCTAGTCATTATTATTATTATATTATTGAATGCCTTTGAGGTTTTTGTCCTCAAGGACTCTTTGTACAATATTGCTTTCCTTCGAGATTACGCTCTCAAGGAATACCTTTTCGGCTTCGCCCTCAAGGCTAGATGGGTTTATCTATGCAATATTTGTTATTATGTTACATCATACTATTTATCATTGGTCTTGTTAAATGGGTTATTGTATGTTATGTACCTAATGGGTTATCACAGGAAAGCTTTGTGTCAACACTATTTCGTCTTGACAGGTTTTTCCAGCAATAATTTGCTAATTTTACTTTCATTTATATCATCAATTGTTTATATGTTTTGCCTTATCCATTCCCACCTCAACATTATTCTTATTGTTATGGTTAATATTAGTATTATAATCAGCATTATTATAGATTGCCTTTTGTTATTTTATTTTATTTTATTTTGTTACCTTCGAGGCTATGCCCTCAAGGATTGTTATTGTTTCCTTCGAGGCTATGCCATCAAGGATTGTTATTGTTTCCTTTGAGGGTACGCCCTCAAGGATTGTTATTGTTTCCTTCGAGGCTATGCCATCAAGGATTGTTTTTGTTACCTTCGAGGTTACACCCTCCAGGTGTGTTTTTACTGGGCGTTTACTGGGCTTGCCGTCTTTGTCAACAAGGTATTGTTTTGACATGGCTCGTCCCTACCCATTTTTATTTTATAACTGTGAATTTGAGTGAATGAAAACAACACATCTCATGTAGGGGTAGTGTGAGTGTAACATTATTATGTTATTATTCTCATTATTAATTTTATTACTGTGAATATTATTAATTTAATTTTATTTACGTTATCAATTTTCCATATTCTTTATTATTAATTATTATTATAATGATAACTTTATTTAATGAGGTTTTACAACACATTACAGTCAAAGACTGATAAACTTGTGGACCTCCCTATAAAATACACAAAAAATAGTAAAATATGCTAGCTGGTATAAAGTAACTAAGTCATTAAGAAAAAGTATATATATGTATATACATTAAAATTGGAAGCATAACAATAATTATTGTATTATTATCATCAGTATTGTTGTGATTAATAAGCAATTATTATCACTGTTATGGTTACGACCAATGCATTAAATTAGTGTCCATGACGATGATTATTATTAGTAGTAAATTAGTAATTTATCGTAGTCTCCTAATCATTGCTATATTTGCAACTATTGTTTTTATGACTATCATTATTATTATGATTTGCTATGGTCATATCACTATTATTTATATATTGTTTTATTGACATATTGTTATTATCTGTGTTAAAATCCTTTGATATTACATTTACTGCTTCTTTTATTATTATTAACATTATTATATATGTATGATCATTGTCATTGACATTACTATTGGATTCGTATTATAGTATATTTACAAGGCATGTTGGTCATAAATTGTTAGAAATGTAATTCCCATTGCTATGAGTTGATCATCAGCATTATTGTCAATTTTGCCAGATATGGCCAATTTTCCAAATTCCTTTTACTACTTCCAAATTTATTATTACTGTATAGTGATTGGCCATTGGGTTATTACCAGCCCTCAACTGTTATTGCTTTGTGTATTGCACAGGTATTTGTTGTATAAATGCATTGGGTTTGCTAATTTCTCTACTGGCCGCGAGTTTAATTTTGCTTGCAGAACCTACACCCACTATGAGAGGGCACCGATGGCCAGATCAATTTACTGCTGATATGGAACACCCATGGGCAATTAGTCAACGGGATTCCCACACCGATACTGTGCAGTGACACACATAACAGGAGCATGGACTGAATGTCGTGTAAACAAAACTTTTCTTATTAAATTAGTTAGGAACCTTGCCACAGGTTGCAGTATTGCATGGTAGGTGGTACACGGTCCCTAATTTTTCCCACACAGTGGGTTTATAATGGGGTTTTCGTGTCTGGCATGCTGCCTAAATGTAGTTTAACTAAGATTATAAATTCAGTATGTTGAGAATAATCTGTTCTACATATGCTGCCATTTGTCCATGTCGGTATCCTTGCAGCACAAACGTCAGTCTAGACGGCCATCCAGCATGTACGTGAGTTTTTCTTGTTGCTTACTTTTCCCAAGCATGGTCATGCTACTGTTTGCATGAGCTTCAGTGGTCGTCCACGACTTGGCTAATGCTTGCTATGTGTTATATCTAATAGCAGTCTGGTATTCAAACCACAATCATATGGCTGTTTTCGAATAGGCGCTGACAAGGATTCTCAAATTAGACGTTGCGGATTTTGGAATGCGAAGGCCTTCCTTAGGTATATAAGAACTCCATCACTCTAATTCAAAGGGTTACTTGTCAGATGGCTCATCACCACGCATGTAAACAACTAGCTAAATCGACCTTCAGCAGGAGCGAAGGTGTTGATTTCTTATTACGTAATAGTTTTTCACATTACTACTCACTGATGAGGATGCTGGACCTCTGCAAGGGCGGGGCCAATTTCTTTTACATAAGTTTAAATTAAATAAATATAGAAAGAGCGTTATCAACCTAGGAAATGACCTTTAGCAGGAGCGAAGGTCTTTAGGCATCTTACAGTTTATGTTATTATGCATTGATGGGAGAGCGACCTCTGCAGGGGCGGGGCCGATTTCTTTCACATCAGTTCAAGTTGAAATAGGAAATGACCTTTAGCAGGAGCGAAGGTCTTTGGTTATCTTACAGTCTTATGTTATTATACACTGATGGGAGAACTGTACCTCTGCAAGGGCGGGGCCAGTTTCTTTCACATCAGTTCAAGTAAAATAGATGTAGAAATAACGTTATCAACCTAGGAAATGACTTTTAGCAGGAGCGAAGGTCTTTGCTTATCTTACATTTTACTGCTATTCAATAGTAACGTTCAGTCACTGACATTACCCATCTATATTGAATTAGTTACAATAAGAGTTACGTTAGTTGCTACAGGTCGGGATAAGGGGGGCAAGGCCTCATGCAGGGGCTGACGTAACCTTGCCCCGTCTTTAACGACCCAAATTTAGCGATTTTAGTTTAATCTTAGGGATTGAGATACCCTTAGCTGCTACATGTACAGGTCATAGAAAGGGGGGGCAAGGCCCCATGCAGGGGCTGAGGTAACCTTGCCCCGTCTTTAAGGACCAAAAACTTAGAAATTGTTAGTTAATCTTAGGGTTGAGATATCCATTCACCCTGGAGCTGTGAAGATGAGCCTCATGCAGGGGCTGAGGTAACTGGATCATCTTCTAGGGTCTCTGGACTGTTAAAGCACTTTGCGTTGACAATTTTTCGGCATTGCTTGGGCTTTGGGTGGGGCTGCCCTGTCGCAGGCTCCGGGCTGTGGCGGAATTTGCCCTCACCTTTGCTGTGAACTTGTGTAGATCATGTTACACATCCGTTGTAAGTTAATTTGTCAAAATAAACGGCCACAGCAGTGGCCAAATACGCCAAAACATGGTATGTGTCATATAATTATATTCATAGTTTATTATTAACTATATCCCAGCAAACGGAGCAGCGCCCAAGCAATGTCGTTGTCCCCTGTTTGAATTTAAGACTAAGGGGCATAAATATAATTTATTATACGAATAGTGATATAAATTGCTTTATGCAACTAGGCTTAATAATAAGTTAAAGTTATTGTTACTTCCGGTGTGGCAACTTCCGTTCGTTGTGAGGGGTGGTTACCCTGGAGTCTTAGGCCTCTCGGTCGCCTCCATCTTGGAATACATCGTGGAGAAAACTTTAACCCACCACCTCCCCAGTCCACCTCATTTGACATTTTAGGTGTGTGGCGGAATTTGCCCTCACCTTTGCTGTGAACTTGTGTAGATCATGTTACACATCCGTTGTAAGTTAATTTGTCAAAATAAACGGCCACAGCAGTGGCCAAATACGCCAAAACATGGTATGTGTCATATAATTATATTCATAGTTTATTATTAACTATATCCCAGCAAACGGAGCAGCGCCCAAGCAATGTCGTTGTCCCCTGTTTGAATTTAAGACTAAGGGGCATAAATATAATTTATTATACGAATAGTGATATAAATTGCTTTATGCAACTAGGCTTAATAATAAGTTAAAGTTATTGTTATTGGCAACTTCCGTTCGTTGTGAGGGGTGGTTACCCTGGAGTCTTAGGCCTCTCGGTCGCCTCCATCTTGGAATACATCGTGGAGAAAACTTTAACCCACCACCTCCCCAGTCCACCTCATTTGACATTTTAGGTGTGTGGCGGAATTTGCCCTCACCTTTGCTGTGAACTTGTGTAGATCATGTTACACATCCGTTGTAAGTTAATTTGTCAAAATAAACGGCCACAGCAGTGGCCAAATAATGGTATGGTCATATAATTATATTCATATTTATTATTAACTATATCCCAGCAAACGGAGCAGCGCCCAAGCAATGTCGTTGCTGTTTATTAAGACTAAGGGGCATAAATATAATTTATTATACGAATAGTGATATAAATTGCTTTATGCAAAGTTAATAATAAGTTAAAGTTACTTCCGGTGTTGGCAACTTCCGTTCGTTGTGAGGGGTGGTTACCCTGGAGTCTTAGGCCTCTCGGTCGCCTCCATCTTGGAATACATCGTGGAGAAAACTTTAACCCACCACCTCCCCAGTCCACCTCATTTGACATTTTAGGTGTGTGGCGGAATTTGCCCTCACCTTTGCTGTGAACTTGTGTAGATCATGTTACACATCCGTTGTAAGTTAATTTGTCAAAATAAACGGCCACAGCAGTGGCCAAATACGCCAAAACATGGTATGTGTCATATAATTATATTCATAGTTTATTATTAACTATATCCCAGCAAACGGAGCAGCGCCCAAGCAATGTCGTTGTCCCCTGTTTGAATTTAAGACTAAGGGGCATAAATAAAGGTTTTGGTAGACAATGCAGTCCGAAAAACACGAAAAAGTCAACAAAATATGCAATGAATGTGGTTTTTCCGAGCCGAGTGTTTTATTTACAGAAGAAGTATGTAGAAAATTTATCGAAGGGTTATAAAATAAATAAACCCCTTTCTGGCTTACAGGTATAAGCTTTGCTGACGTACTAGGCCGTATGTGTAAAGACTTACCTGAACGCACTAGCATGAACTGGAGGGACGTAATAGAGGCACTACCCTCGATGACTGCGGCTCAAAATAAAGTTCATTCATTCATTCAAATGACTAACACACGCTCAGTTACTAACTTCTCTCATGATTGTAAGCCGCCCGACTGCCAAATTGCGCCTTAAATAGCAGTTATCTAATTGCTTGCTTTCGATCAGCTGTTAAAACTCCTTATTTGCTTCAAATGACGGGCAAACAGTGCCCTCCATGTGCTGTCAAGCAGAGAGTATTCTATTGAAAAGGTGCAATTCAGCTGATAAAAATTCCTCACGAGACCGGAAGTGACGTCTAATGAAAACCAGCAATAGCCGATAAAACATTGCAGAACTGCAATGCATTACACAGGAAGGCCGAGCCATAAATAAAGTCCAGTCGGCCACAAGTAACCCGCAGCCAAATGAAAACTATTAGTAGGGAAAGGTCATTTTTTGAAATATGTTATAAATATCTACTCAGTTCGTCAGTAAAACTGTCCATTGAAACCAAACTCCAATTGTGAAATGCCATAAAAGTCAATCCCACTAACTACTGACATTCTTGAATGAAATTAACTGGACAAAATGAAATATTTTGCTTCATAAAAATATCTATTGTTTTGATATTCTTTGAAAAAGACAGAGTTAAAGTGGCCAAAGAAAACAACACAAATCGTGATGCAAATGTGACGTATTTCTGGAACGAAAACGTAATTATGCAAATTTGAACAATAAGACATTGACTAGCACATTGTGTTACTTTGCCGATTGGCTGAACACACAAAGCCTTTTGACAGTATTTGGAATCCTTTAAACAAAGAAATAATAGATGAAAAGTAATGCTAAAATAACTCGAAGACTGATGCGAGATGTTCGAGAGTCGTTAAGTACGGCTACATGAATTTCGAAATGTCGACGAAGACACATAGAAAAAACACGATGTTGCTTAATCGACAATGAAGGAATTTATCACCGAGTGTTTATAATGCTGTGATCTTCGCCACTGTCGGCTAGGCAACGGTAGATGTGGTCGGCTGAGGTTCAAAATGGCTTCAATAAAGCTCAACCTTCAAGTGAATGTTCATTAGACGATTTAGACGAGATTGAGTTCAGTTTCCATGGCGTTCAAGGTCAAGAAAAAAGCGAGATCTCACAGTCTGTTCACAGGAGGAATGAAATGCGTGCACTTGACGTCTTGAGTAGAATCCAAGGTAGCGATAGCGGCCGTGTTGGTAAGATGTCTGAAAGTCAGCTGGTTACGGGAATGACGAAGAACGACTACACGATGAAAAATCTCGCCGATAAGTCAACAAGAAATCCCTATATCGCCTCAAGACACGGAAAAGCGATTCGTACAGTAGAAATCACAAGGCCAAATAAAGATCCTTTGGGGTTCTTCATCAGACAGGGAGACGGATGCATAAACAGAACTGGCATATTTATTTCTCGTGTCTCAAAGGGAAGTCTTGTAGACTGTGGTGGTCTTTTGAGAGTTGGCGACGAAATTTTGAGAATAAATCAAGCTGACATCAAGGGATATTGTCTCGCCGATGTCGTACAGTTAATTCAAGTCCCGACTCGTTTAATTCTCACATTACGAACGGCAAACTGTTACACAGGTGTCAGGCCCAAGATTTCAAGCCGGCATAGCTCACCAAGCTTATTAAAAGGATACGCAAAAGACCTGCAGAATGAAACTGAACACTCAAGGTCTGATTGCCAAGCATCGACAACAAATAATGAGCTAAAACTCAAACAAACTGACGAGTTTAGTGACAAATCAAATGCAAATGAGCTTGGTTCTTGTGACCTTTCTAAAAATACTTCAACAATCGATGAACTTATACGATTATTACGCGCCCATAGTGAAGAACAGAATTACTTGAAAAAAGACGGAACGAGATGTCATGAAGCCCAAAAACATTTAAGCAATACAGAAAAGGAAGACGCTATTGATATTTGTAATTTAAATTTGAAATCCTTTGAGGACAAATCTGCAATTCCGGTACAAACAAAGAACAATATTTTTAAACGTAAACAAGTGAGCACGTTAACACCAACGACAAGCGTTGATCTTGTTTTCGACGATGAGGACATAGAAGCTGCTCAGAAACCACAGCATGAGAATAAAACACATCCATATCATCGCATTAGTGTAACTAATCCACAAGGAATTCCATCGGAAAAATTATCGTATGAACAAAGTCCTTCAAAGGTCAAAACGGATTCTACATTGAATGTGACAGGTACCTCTCGCAGCAGGTCCAGCTCTCGTGGGAGCTCGTCGGGCTCAAGTCCCAAAGCAAGACGTCGTCTGCCATCCATTCCTACAGAAGGAGAACATCGAAAGAGACAGTTAAGAAATGACACCTCTACAAATGTGACTTCAAGACCAAATCCTTCTATACGTCTAAACGTGGATAATAAACCTCGTCGGAAACTACCTACTCCGCCTGCATCACCACTGATGAACCACAAGGTATTGGGACCTCGATTTCCTCGAACAACCGACACACGACGCCAAAAAACGCTCAGCTGGAGTGGACCTGAAACTGACTCGCTGTCAGAGATCAAAGAACTGTCTCTACATCAGAGTGAGAAGGACATTAATAATAACAAATCGATGCCAGATAGTCCAACAAGCAAACTACCAAATCAAGACCATGAAAAAACTGCCAACAAAGCTAAACAGACTACGAAGTCTGTTGGTTTTGGACGAAGTCAATCTCAATATACAGATTTCTTTGAACAGCAAAGGCATTCTATGTTCTTGCAGTCATTTGCTTCTGGAAAAACAATCAGTAACTCAGGCAGCTCTAGAAATGCTGGTAGTTTAACATTGTCTCTGGAAAACCACGAAATTGAATCCGATAGTAATGGCAACATTGGTGCAGAATGTTCTCTCTCTATGAACGCAACAAGCAAAGTTTGTGCACGAGGAACTTCTCCCGCAATGCGAAGACATGCCAGTTCATCACTCTTGTTCAAAACATCCTCACCTGCAAACAGCAAGATTGACAGCTGTCAAATCAAAGTCGAATCCGAGCCTGGGTTCTTGGTGTACCCGGATGATTACAAGGATGTGGATTTATTGTGCTCTCACGCGGTGTCCGGAATGATGAAAGTGAGAATCATCAAGGCTACAAATCTCACTTCAATCGAAAAGAAAAGGCATAAAAAGATTTGCTGTACCATTGAAGTAGATTTTGAAAGAAAGGCTTATACAACTCCCAAAAAAGCATCCAAAAATCCTAACTGGGACGAAGTATTTGAAATCGAGATTCAACATGGTCGAGAAATGACTTTCGTGTGTTATGGCTCGAAGAAAGAATTCGACAAACCCATAGCGCGTGCGTCATTCTACCTTAAACCGCTGATTCGTAAAGGAAAGGCTCATCAAATTGTAGTACGCCTATCACCGGATGGTTTGTTGTACATAGAACTTGAATTTACAGAGTTTAAAACTTTACTCAAGCGAGCTCCGTCAGGTAAAATGTCTGGGGTGTTTGGGTTTATGTTGTCGGTGACATCTGATCAAGAACATACTACAGTTCCTCTGATTGTAAGAAAATGCGTTCAAGAAATCGAGAAACGAGGCCTTGATTCGGTGGGATTGTACAGGATATCTGGTAATGCTCGAAGGAAAGAAATTATCCGAATACAGTTCGATGAAGACAGTCATGCTGTGGACATTTCAGCTGAAAACTGTCCAGATGTTAACATTATTACTGGGATCCTAAAGGACTATCTAAGAGAGCTCCCCGAACCCTTGATTACCGAAAAAATGTCCCAGGAACTTATCCTAGGGGTTCAACAGAGCATCCAAGAAAAGGATCATATTGCAAAAAAGAAGTTCCTATCAAAGCTACTCTCAGAACTCCCACACAGTAACAAGGAAACTCTGGCTTTCATTCTGGATCATCTGTGTCACGTGGTCAACAACGAAGACAACAAAATGGACTGCCGTAACTTGTCGGTGTGCTTAGCGCCAGTTCTACAATATTCACCAAGGAATATTTCAGAGCCAAAGGATTTGCTAGGCCTCAAGACCTATCTGAAAGCAGTTGAGATATTAATTGCAATGTGGAATGATGCGGAAGGAATGGATGCTACTACAGTACTGCACCTGTAAATACAGAAGTCATTATTTAAACTTTTGAACAATTTTGTACAATGCATATTTGACAGTATTTTTCTACTGGATTTGATTCAATTATTTATTGATTTAATTTAAAAAAATAAATTCAGCTTTATAATTCCTAGCTCAGTTTTAGTGATGTTGCCAAATATGATGACTGTGAACACGATAGTGGGTACTAAAATATATGTAAGTCTAATACTCTAAAAGGCTGCTTAACCTTTGGTGCTAAACTGGGTGGGTGGAAACTGTCCTTTATTTAACTTATACACAGTACTAATAACATACATGAAATAATTTCAGTTCTGTGATTGGCTGACAGCGATCCATTGTTTTTTCCAAAATGTACTGAAAGTTTAAAATTGTACAGTACAATTGAGAGTTGTTCATTATTTTTGAAATTGTACAATACAAAATTTCACAAAAATGTCGAAATTGTACTGTACAATTATTTCATGTATATTATTAAAAAGAAATCGCACGATTGTTCGATTTTTCTTGTACAATTTAGGATAAATAAACACGAGTCAATTTTTCAAAGACCACAAATTGCACTCGACCTACGGTCTCTCTTTGTTAGTCTTTGAAAAATTGACTCGTGCTTATTTATATCCTAAATTGTACAAGAAATCGTGCGATTACCTGTACAAATTCCTGCCCTTTTAAAATTTCATGGCCCTCGAGCATGGCCTTGGTCAGAGAACAAAATTGAAAACAAAAATAACACATTTGAATAATAATGTTTTCTCCAATAATCGAATTTACCGATACGTGACCACGTAAACGATATAGCAAACATTATGCGAAAGTATAATGACATTTTTATATCGCATCACATCCTTGTCTGTGTTTTATCTCAATTTTGGTCACTGACCAAGGCCTTTTAAAACATACCACTTTGAGTTCGTTATAGAATCAATTCAACGGAATAACCCAGATTAATATATACTGAACTAGACATGATTATGGAAACTAGCGAGTACACTAGTATTGGCTGCGTCGGTGTATAATGCCATAAATTCAAAGGTTAAAGCAATTCAAATCTATACATAACAGCGTGAAAAGAGTATACTCCGACGAAGGGCTAAGACTCGAAACGTCAGTAAAGTTAAGTACTCTTTTTCACGGTGTTATAGATTTCCTTTAATTTTGAATTAAAATTGTATGTGAATGAGACCCACACATTTATGCTAGTTAGAATACCGTTCTCCATTAGAGCAATGAAATCTTTATTCCACTTAGAAATCCTTAGTGCAGTTTCTGTCTGGCTGACCAACTGAAGTAAATTACCTAGATGTCCTAGATCAGAAGTTTTTACGGAGGCTTATATTATTAAGCTACAACGTCACAAAGCAGTTAAACGGGTTAGAGATATTGCCGAAGTAGCATGGTAAGCAAGGATCTTCCTAACAATTTTTCAAGAATATTCCGATATCCCCTTTCTTCGTTTCGGTCTTAACATCCTTAGCAGCAAATACAGTGTTCAATCTTCAAGTACAATCTTCAAGTACAACGTTCGCTTGGCCTCATTCCACAAGGCGACGATAATCGAAACGTGGCCATGTAGACTGGAACAAAAATGTGCAATTTTAATGTACACCAGAGGATTCTATTTTTGTTCATCGATTAAAGTAATTTATCATATGACCCGTATTTCCCCGTGCGCGCGCTCTTAATAAAACCTTCGGAGAAAGTCACGTGATTGGGCAGATACGGATTTTTGGAGCTGGTCCGTACAAAGCCGTATCCGGCCCCGATTGTTGTCAGGAAATTTTTTATACTTTTTTGCAAAAGTCATTTTTTAAATGTGGACGACTTGAAAAGTGAAAAAAAAAAGTTTAAAAAAAATTTATCAGGAGTAATCGCGCATTTGTGTTCACTTTCCCTTGGCTGTGAATGATTTTAGTACCAAAATGGTCCATATGAAAGGTTCATATGATAAAATGCTTATTGACTGAGTTAGGTCGGGCCGGACGGGAAAATATTTGGCTCTCGGTCATTCTGTACGGAACTCGCTGCGCTCGGTCCGTACTTCCATGACCTCGAGCCAAATATTTTCCCGTCCGGCCCTCCCACTCAGTCAATAAGTACATATTATTCATCACACTAATATAGAGCGGCTAAGCCTCTATAGCGGCGTCCTTTCAGCTTAAGCTTTGCAAAATCTACGACGACGACGTCAACCGGAAGTGTAAATAACTTCTGTTTGGAGTTTCATACCTTCATAGTTGGTATTCCCTGTGGATGAAGTAACCTCACAGGCTTAGGCTTGGACAAAATCTCTAATGTACAAAATCCCGAACAGAAGTTATTTACACTTCCGGTTGACTTCGACGTCGTAGGTTTTGCAAAGCTTAAACTCCCTAATTTGTGCAAGACCGGCGGTGCTAATGGCTCGCATGTACTAGGATTATCCCTCTCATGTAGTGGAAATAGCACCTTAAGGTACAGACACCCGGTGCAACATTGTGTGCAATAGAGTCGTTTTCGTACGAGTGGGAAACCTACGGTACGGAGTTACGGTCACGGTACGGAATAGAACACATTGTATTCAACCAATCAAAGCGCGCGAAATCATTTCTCAACCAATCAGAATGCTTGGATACCGCACGATGATGGCGCGATACGGTCAATGCACGGCACGAACCGTAACTACTTCCCACTCATACGAAAACGACTATATTGCCAGCACTGTGCGCCCACCTCTGCATGCAGCATGTTTTCAACAATATTGCAGAAGTAGGATCGCATTGTATTTCAATAACCTTGGTTATAACAATTGCAGGGGTGGACACACACTGCAACAAAATTACCAGCGGATTGCGCACAATATTGCACCGTGTGTGCGTACCTTTATAGGTGTAGCACTTCATGTATACACCTATTTCAATTATGTTAGTTCCCCGAGAAGTGTGAAAGGTGCGACCCTGAAGGATCATGGGGGTTTCTATTTGCAGCCATATTCTTCATGAACGTCTTGTCAGTAAACAAGAACATTGCGGTTAAGCAAATTCATGTGACATTCAAAATGAGTTAACGTTGACTGGATATATTCGAAATGTCAGGGAATTTGGGTAGAAAGACTGATCGCAAACAGTATCTCCCATGATTATCTTGGGTCGCACCTTTGTGAGTTGGTGAGTACAGTGTCCCCCAATTAGTGCGCAAGCGCTAGAACACATTGGACACTTGAATAAACAGTTATTGTTTAAGGGTGACTAACTTAATAAGCTAGTTCGGAGTTTAAGAATAAGATTCAGTGCGCATGCGAATTTATCCCGATTGTACCACCTTCTTTTGTTAACGTTTGTGATATTTTTAAATCAGAAAAGGAGGTGATATAATCGGGATAAAATCCTCATAAAATCGCATGCGCACTGAACCTTATTCTTAATCTCTGAACTGGCTTGCGTTATTGCATTAGACGGAAACCAGGACGCTATAGCCTGTGTAGCAGCGCAAGGGAGGGGGGATAGGTGTGGGAGAGGCGGAAGAAGAAACGTACAAACTCATCAGCTAGACAGACCAAGCTACAATTAGAACGCTTTTGCTACTCATGGCACTTCAGTGTGATGGTAGCCCGAGTCTACAAATGAGCTGTGCCGTCGTCGTGTGTGTCAAGCAATTTGATTCCCAGAAAGCTTTGCGCTTTTGCTATCCTCCTTTTCTTTGATATCCCCCCACTCATGATTGACTGTGCTACTAGAGACCTATCACCCCTATGAGATTGTTTTAAAAATCTATTCAATATATGCTAAATAGTTGGTGGGTTCAGTATTTTGTGATTTGAACCTTGCGTTTATGAGTTATAGAAGTTTGAAATTGACATTTGAAAACTTACATAATATTTTCAGTCTTTATAAATGATTTTATAACTTTTTTGCCCATTTCAAAAACCAAGTTCTTCTCGAAAAAGTCTAAATAAGTTATGGCAAATTCCTCAGTAGACGTCATCAAATTTGCATATTGAGATTTCAAACCTCTATAACTCATAAACGCAAGGTTCAAATCACAAAATACTGAACCCACCAACTATTCAGCTTATATTGAATAGATTTTTAAAACAATCTCACAGGGGTGATAGGCACTTTAAGCACCAGGACGATGCGCGACATCGAGGATGAAGTTAGGGTTAGGATTAGTTAGGGTTAGGTTTGGTTAAAGTTAGGAAAATTCACTGGAAACCCACCACACAAAAATACCACCACAGGAAACCCACCACACAACAATTCCAACTACACTGAAGAGGAAATCCTGTGTGGCGAAGGGTTAAGACGGCCACACGCCTCGTGAGCACTCCATTCTTTCTGATACTTATCACTCGTGAATAAAAACCGTACGCTCGCATTTTCCACGAAGTATTCTCTATGTATGTAATGGTAGACACATGATCTCTCTCGGTTGTAAGCTCTCTATTGACTCTCTATACTCACTACTCTGTGTTTGTATGTATGTAATGGTAGACACATGATCTCTCTCGGTTGTAAGCTCTCTATTGACTCTCTCTATACTCACTACTCTGTGTTTGTATGTATGTAATGGTAGACACATGATCTCTCTCGGTTGTAAGCTCTCTATTGACTCTCTCTATACTCACTACTCTGTGTTTGTATGTATGTAATGGTAGACACATGATCTCTCTCGGTTGTAAGCTCTCTCTATTGACTCTCTCTATACTCACTACTCTGTGCTTGTATGTATGTAATGGTAGACACATGATCTCTGTCAGTATACGTATTGTAAGCTCTCTATTGACTCTCTCTATACTCACTACTCTGTGTTTGTATGTATGTAATGGTAGACACATGATCGATGTCGGTATACGTATTGTATAAGCTCTCTATTGACTCTCTCTATACTCACTACTCTGTGCTTGTATGTATGTAATGGTAGACACATGATCTCTCTCGGTTGTAAGCTCTCTATTGACTCTCTCTATACTCACTACTCTGTGCTTGTATGTATGTAATGGTAGACACATGATCTCTCTCGGTTGTAAGCTCTCTATTGACTCTCTCTATACTCACTACTCTGTGTTTGTATGTATGTAATGGTAGACACATGATCTCTGTCAGTATACGTATTGTAAGCTCTCTATTGACTCTCTCTATACTCACTACTCTGTGTTTGTATGTATGTAATGGTAGACACATGATCGATGTCGGTATACGTATTGTATAAGCTCTCTATTGACTCTCTCTATACTCACTACTCTGTGCTTGTATGTATGTAATGGTAGACACATGATCTCTGTCGGTATACGTATTGTATAAGCTCTCTATTGACTCTCTCTATACTCACTACTCTGTGTTTGTATGTATGTAATGGTAGACACATGATCTCTGTCGGTATACGTATTGTAAGCTCTATTTTGACTGTCTCCAGTATACTCACTACTCTGACTGTGCTTGTATGTATGTAATGGCAGACAATTGATCTCTGTCGGTATACGTATTGTAAGCTCTCTATTGACTCTCTCTATACTCACTACTCTGTGCTTGTATGTATGTAATGGTAGACACATGATCTCTGTCAGTATACGTATTGTAAGCTCTCTATTGACTCTCTCTATACTCACTACTCTGTGCTTGTATGTATGTAATGGTAGACACATGATCTCTGTCGGTATACGTATTGTATAAGCTCTCTATTGACTCTCTATACTCACTACTCTGTGCTTGTATGTATGTAATGGTAGACACATGATCTCTCTCGGTTGTAAGCTCTCTCTATTGACTCTCTCTATACTCACTACTCTGTGCTTGTATGTATGTAATGGTAGACACATGATCTCTGTCGGTGTACGTATTGTAAGCTCTCTATTGACTCTCTCTATACTCACTACTCTGTGTTTGTATGTACTATGTAATGGTAGACACATGATCTCTGTCAGTATACGTATTGTATAAGCTCTCTATTGACTCTCTCTATATACTCACTACTCTGTGCTTGTATGTATGTAATGGTTAGTAGACACATGATCTCTGTCGGTATACGTATTGTAAGCTCTCTATCGACTCTCTCTATACTCACTACTCTGTGCTTGTATGTATGTAATGGTAGACACATGATCTCTGTCGGTGTACGTATTGTAAGCTCTCTATTGACTCTCTCTATACTCACTACTCTGTGTTTGTATGTATGTAATGGTAGACACATGATCTCTGTCGGTGTACGTATTGTAAGCTCTCTATTGACTCTCTCTATACTCACTACTCTGTGTTTGTATGTATGTAATGGTAGACACATGATCTCTGTCAGTATACGTATTGTATAAGCTCTCTATTGACTCTCTCTATATACTCACTACTCTGTGCTTGTATGTATGTAATGGTTAGTAGACACATGATCTCTGTCGGTATACGTATTGTAAGCTCTATTGACTCTCTCTATACTCACTACTCTGTGTTTGTATGTATGTAATGGTAGACACATGATCTCTCTCGGTTGTAAGCTCTCTATTGACTCTCTCTATACTCACTACTCTGTGTTTGTATGTATGTAATGGTAGACACATGATCTCTCTCGGTTGTAAGCTCTCTCTATTGACTCTCTCTATACTCACTACTCTGTGCTTGTATGTATGTAATGGTAGACACATGATCTCTGTCAGTATACGTATTGTAAGCTCTCTATTGACTCTCTCTATACTCACTACTCTCTGTGTTTGTATGTATGTAATGGTAGACACATGATCGATGTCGGTATACGTATTGTATAAGCTCTCTATTGACTCTCTCTATACTCACTACTCTGTGCTTGTATGTATGTAATGGTAGACACATGATCTCTCTCGGTTGTAAGCTCTCTATTGACTCTCTCTATACTCACTACTCTGTGCTTGTATGTATGTAATGGTAGACACATGATCTCTCTCGGTTGTAAGCTCTCTATTGACTCTCTCTATACTCACTACTCTGTGTGTGTATGTATGTAATGGTAGACACATGATCTCTGTCAGTATACGTATTGTAAGCTCTCTATTGACTCTCTCTATACTCACTACTCTGTGTTTGTATGTATGTAATGGTAGACACATGATCGATGTCGGTATACGTATTGTATAAGCTCTCTATTGACTCTCTCTATACTCACTACTCTGTGCTTGTATGTATGTAATGGTAGACACATGATCTCTGTCGGTATACGTATTGTATAAGCTCTCTATTGACTCTCTCTATACTCACTACTCTGTGTTTGTATGTATGTAATGGTAGACACATGATCTCTGTCGGTATACGTATTGTAAGCTCTATTTTGACTGTCTCCAGTATACTCACTACTCTGACTGTGCTTGTATGTATGTAATGGCAGACAATTGATCTCTGTCGGTATACGTATTGTAAGCTCTCTATTGACTCTCTCTATACTCACTACTCTGTGCTTGTATGTATGTAATGGTAGACACATGATCTCTGTCAGTATACGTATTGTAAGCTCTCTATTGACTCTCTCTATACTCACTACTCTGTGCTTGTATGTATGTAATGGTAGACACATGATCTCTGTCGGTATACGTATTGTATAAGCTCTCTATTGACTCTCTATACTCACTACTCTGTGCTTGTATGTATGTAATGGTAGACACATGATCTCTCTCGGTTGTAAGCTCTCTCTATTGACTCTCTCTATACTCACTACTCTGTGCTTGTATGTATGTAATGGTAGACACATGATCTCTGTCGGTGTACGTATTGTAAGCTCTCTATTGACTCTCTCTATACTCACTACTCTGTGTTTGTATGTACTATGTAATGGTAGACACATGATCTCTGTCAGTATACGTATTGTATAAGCTCTCTATTGACTCTCTCTATATACTCACTACTCTGTGCTTGTATGTATGTAATGGTTAGTAGACACATGATCTCTGTCGGTATACGTATTGTAAGCTCTCTATCGACTCTCTCTATACTCACTACTCTGTGCTTGTATGTATGTAATGGTAGACACATGATCTCTGTCGGTGTACGTATTGTAAGCTCTCTATTGACTCTCTCTATACTCACTACTCTGTGTTTGTATGTATGTAATGGTAGACACATGATCTCTGTCGGTGTACGTATTGTAAGCTCTCTATTGACTCTCTCTATACTCACTACTCTGTGTTTGTATGTATGTAATGGTAGACACATGATCTCTGTCAGTATACGTATTGTATAAGCTCTCTATTGACTCTCTCTATATACTCACTACTCTGTGCTTGTATGTATGTAATGGTTAGTAGACACATGATCTCTGTCGGTATACGTATTGTAAGCTCTCTATCGACTCTCTCTATACTCACTACTCTGTGCTTGTATGTATGTAATGGTTAGTAGACACATGATCTCTGTCGGTATACGTATTGTAAGCTCTATTGACTCTCTCTATACTCACTACTCTGTGTTTGTATGTATGTAATGGTAGACACATGATCTCTGTCGGTGTACGTATTGTAAGCTCTCTATTGACTCTCTCTATACTCACTACTCTGTGTTTGTATGTATGTAATGGTTAGTAGACACATGATCTCTGTCGGTATACGTATTGTAAGCTCTCTATTGACTCTCTCTATACTCACTACTCTGTGCTTGTATGTATGTAATGGTAGACACATGATCTCTGTCGGTATACGTATTGTAAGCTCTCTATTGACTCTCTCTATACTCACTACTCTGTGTTTGTATGTATGTAATGGTAGACACATGATCGATGTCGGTATACGTATTGTATAAGCTCTCTATTGACTCTCTCTATATACTCACTACTCTGTGTTTGTATGTATGTAATGGTAGACACATGATCTCTGTCAGTATACGTATTGTATAAGCTCTCTATTGACTCTCTCTATACTCACTACTCTGTGCTTGTATGTATGTAATGGTAGACACATGATCTCTGTCGGTATACGTATTGTAAGCTCTATTGACTCTCTCTATACTCACTACTCTGTGTTTGTATGTATGTAATGGTAGACACATGATCTCTGTCGGTGTACGTATTGTAAGCTCTCTATTGACTCTCTCTATACTCACTACTCTGTGTTTGTATGTATGTAATGGTTAGTAGACACATGATCTCTGTCGGTATACGTATTGTAAGCTCTCTATTGACTCTCTCTATACTCACTACTCTGTGTTTGTATGTATGTAATGGTAGACACATGATCGATGTCGGTATACGTATTGTATAAGCTCTCTATTGACTCTCTCTATATACTCACTACTCTGTGCTTGTATGTATGTAATGGTTAGTAGACACATGATCTCTGTCGGTATACGTATTGTATAAGCTCTCTATTGACTCTCTCTATATACTCACTACTCTGTGCTTGTATGTATGTAATGGTTAGTAGACACATGATCTCTGTCGGTATACGTATTGTAAGCTCTCTATTGACTCTCTATATACTCACTACTCTGTGCTTGTATGTATGTAATGGTAGACACATGATCTCTGTCGGTATACGTATTGTAAGCTCTCTATTGACTCTCTATATACTCACTACTCTGTGCTTGTATGTATGTAATGGTTAGTAGACACATGATCTCTGTCGGTATACGTATTGTAAGCTCTCTATTGACTCTCCCTAATACTCACTCAATTACATGCAAGATAAAAATGACTGTTAGCGTCAGAACGAGGCTATCGGGCCAACAGTATGAAAAACAAACCACTTGTACGTAATGTTCCTGTTAGTACAGAAATATTATATGCCGCGGAATAACGATTTTTCTGAGATAGCAGAGGAATACGAACCTTGGTTGTTTGTTTAGCTTTTGACCCCATAGCCTCGCTCTCATGTCAATTCTTATAATAACCGCTGATCATGTTATCAATATTAAATTGCCGTTGCATTGCACAACAAACACTCATCAAAAGGTAATACAACTAGCTATATGCGAACACCAACAATTAGCAATATATTTTATTGAAATAGAGTACCGAAGTGTGACGTCACGAAAAAAAATGTCTTCGCTTTATAAACTTTCGATCCTCGATTTCGAAAGAACATAAAAAAAGAAGCTTACCAGCCAAATTACCTTCATAACGTTAGGAACCAAGCCGAATTTCCAGTGAAGTGTCAGCTGGCCATATCTCCGCCGCTATTTAACCGATTGCTCTCAAATTTGGCATGTTAGCTTCTTTATTGATGTTCTTTCGAAAGTTGATAAAGCGAAAATTTTATTTTAATGACGTCATCACTTGGGTACTCTATTGACGACCACTTTCAAAGGTCTTACCCGTTATGTTCCATCACACTAAGGGTGACCGGCATTGGCGGGATTGATACCAACAAGAACTGTAAGCAGATGACCGTCGCTTTCTTAATTAGTTTCATGAATCTCTACTGCAGTCTAGGAATTACATATATAGCTAATTGCATAATCGTTGTCGGTTGAAAATCATAAATCATAGAAGCTGAGACCGCAAGGATGGATGGGAAATCAAGTTCATGAGCCACATTGCATGCAGATATATTCAATGTTCTCGTAGTTTTGAAGGTATATGAGCTATTTAACTAAGATCCTACAAGTCTGGATAGAGGTCGATGATTTGACAGTGTTATTTGAGAGTTTTAATTTCATTAAAATAATTTCATTAAAATGATTTTTTTTAAATATATTACTTATATACAGTGGAACCCCGTCATAACGGACTCCGAAGGGACCAGAGAAAGTGTCCGTTATCACGGGGTGTCCGTTATAACGGGGTTTCTTACAGATTACGTCAGTGACACTCTTTATTGAATTTATTAATATAGAAACCTCTATTATAGCATACACATCAATAACGCAACATTTGAAACGTCTCAAATGAAAACAAAACATAAAACCTTGATAATACAAGGGATACTTTGTTCTTTTTCTAACAAAATGCTTATCCTCTTGCAAATATTCATTTGCATTCGTCTCTAATCAGGAATAAATCTTCACTAACAATGGTGTGACGACAGATTGTACTCAGACTGTCCGTTATAACGGGGTTGATTTTGTATTAAATTTTGCTGTTGGGGCTGTAAAAAAGTGTCCGTTGTCCGTTATAACGGGTGTCCGTTATAACGGGGTCTTTATAACAGAAAATGTATCACCTTTCCGCCGGGACCTATAAAACTGTCCGTTATACCGGGGTGTCCGTTATAACGGGGTGTCCGTCAGGCGGGGTTCCACTGTATCTATTTATAGTTTTAGTATTTTTCATTATTATACATTATTATTATTGTTATTTATAACTATTGATTAGGGCTCCTATTGATAACAGTTTATAAAATAACATATATATAACGCGCGCTATGATTGGCTAAAAAGCTATGTGATATAAGAGCACATAAACATGGTTCATGACCTTGAACGACCTTGTAGCGATGCAGTGGATTTGATCGATCACAAAAGTATTTTTTTCTGTTGTCAAACATGTTTTATTTACTAAACAAAAGCCATAGAATTACAGTTTTTCTTGCTTAGTTAAGTTCATGTTCTATGTAGATGTGATTTTGATGATTTTAACCGAAAAATAATTTTGCAAGAATTCAAACACGGCAAGAAACAAACTCGACGAATTGTCCAATTATTTTTGTCAACAAAAACGAAGAAAACTAAATATAACGGCTCGGTGTTCTCAATCACATACTAACCATTTTGTAAGTTATATAGCTACACATATATTCTCAAGTGTACGGCTGAAAATATCAAGAAAATATAGCCGTATTTATACCGACAAAACAGTGAAAACAGAGGCGATTCTTGTAGCTAGCTTACACGGCTACACGACAGGTTCGCCAGAACATTCATATCTCTAGTAAAATATGTCAAAGAGAAAAAATATATATTGAAATGTCTCAGAAACGTCCATCGTTTATACATTCTTGTCGAGAAAATCGATGAAAAGATTAAAAAATACGACAAAAACTGGATATTGGCTACCTGATTTCGTGCTCCATTCATTAGTTGTCAAATATTTCAGGAAGTTTGACGACTCTTCGTCATTGATCGTGATTCGGCTCAGCTTTTCTCACTTTTCTTCGTGTTTCGTGTTCACAGAATACAAAAACAAAGTGTAACAAGCATTCTTCTGTAATTTTCCGACAGAAAATAGCATTCTTCAAAACGTTTTTCGTGTCAAAACTGACCAAACTGGGAAACGGCACACTGATGAAAGTTGTCGAGTCGCTTGCCATTTTGATTTCTTTCGTGAGATTTGATTGGATGATGGGCGATTTCTGACGCTTTTCAGGAGAATTGAAAATTTGATCAGTGAATCCTCGCGTAAATAAAGGATTTTTACGAAAGAAATCCTTGCAGTTATTTTATAAAAGCCTTATAAAATGGTTTTCCATGTTTTGTGCTCTTATATCAACACTTGGGATGTTGAGAGAACACTTGAAAAGCTTTAAAATCACTCGCCGGAGGCTCGTGATTTTAAAGCTTTTCTCGTGTTCTCCCAACATCCCGCGTGTTGATATAAGAGCACAAAACATGGAAAACCATTTTATAAAGCTTAATTATAAAATAACATATATATAACGCGCGCTCTGATTGGCTAAAAAGCTATGTGATATAAGAGCACATAAACATGGTTCATGACCTTGAACGACCTTGAAGCGATGCAGTGGATTTGATCGACCACAAAAGTATTTTTTTCTGTCGTCAAACATTTTTATTTACTAAACAAAAGCCATAGAATTACAGTTGTTCTTGTTTAGTTAAGTTCAAGTTCTATGTAGATGTGATTTTGATGATTTTAAACCGAAAGTTAATTTTGCAAGAATTCAAACACGGCAAGAAACAAACTCGACGAATTGTCAAATTATTGTTGTCCACAATAACGAAGAAAACTAAATATAACGGCTCAGTTTTCTCAATCACATACTAACCATTTTGTAAGTTATATATAGCTACACATATTTTCTCAAGTGTACGGCTGAAAATATCAAGAAAAGATAGCCGTATTTATACTGACAAAAGAGTGAAAACAGAGCGATTCTTGTAGCTACACGGCGGGTTCGCCAGAACATTCATATCTCTAGTAAAATATGTCAAAGAGAAAAAATATCTTGAAATGTCTCAGAAACGTCCATCGTTTATACATTCTTAGCTTGTCGAGAAAAGCGATGAAAAGATTCAAAAATACGACAAAAACTGTGGCTATTGGCTACCTGATTTCGTGCTCCATTCATCAAGTTGTCAAATATTTCAGAAAGTTGACAACTCTTCGTCATTGATCGTGATTCGGCTCAGCTTTTCTCCACTTTTCTTCGTGTTTCGTGTTCATAGAATACAAAAACAAAGTGTAACAAGCATTCTTCTGTAATTTTCTGACAGAAAATAGCATTCTTCAAAACGTTTTTTTTCGTGTCAAAACTGACCAAACGGGGAAACGGCACACTGATGAAAGTTGTCGAGTCGCTTGCCATTTTGATTTCTTTCGTGAGATTTGATTGGATGATGGGCGATTTCTGACGCTTTTCAGGAGAATTGAAAATTTGATCAGTAAAACCTCGCGTAAATAAAGGATTTTTACGAAAGAAATCCTTGCAGTTATTTTATAAAAGCTTTATAAAATGGTTTTCCATGTTTTGTGCTCTTATATCAACACTTGGGATGTTGAGAGAACACTTGAAAAGCTTTAAAATCACTCGCCGGAGGCTCGTGATTTTAAAGCTTTTCTCGTGTTCTCCCAACATCCCGCGTGTTGATATAAGAGCACAAAACATGGAAAACCATTTTATAAAGCTTAATTATAAAATAACATGTATATAACGCGCGCTCTGATTGGCTAGAAGCTCCCAAAAACCGTGTTTGTAAAAGTGAATATAAACATGGTTTCCGTGACCTTGAGACCTTGAAGCGATGCAGTGGATTCAATTCGACAAATATATTTTTTTCTGTTGTCAAACATGTTTTATTTACTAAACAAAAGCCAAAGAATTACAGCATTTCTTATTTTCTCAAGTTCAACTTCTATCTAAATGTGATTTTGTTGTTTTGAAGCCGAACATGTGCATTGATTAACACACGAAACGACGAGTGACAGATGAGTCGTCCTATTTTGAACATTGAATAACGAAGAAAACTAAATGTATTAAACTCACATACTAACCGTTCTTTGAGTTCTATAGCTACAATATTTTACCAAGTGTACGACTGAAAATACCAAGCAACGATAGCCGTATTACTCTATTTAAAAGTTACTCACAAAGCAGAGCAATTCTCGATTCTTGTAGCTAAATTCAAAATTAAATAAGTTATTGACTATATTATAAGCNTAGCTTAATTTCAGTAAAATGTGTCATAGAGAAAAAAAATATCGTCGTGTGTCTCAAAAACATCTATCGTTTATACATTCTTGTTGAGAAAAACGGCTATGAAAAGGTTCAAAAGTACGACAAAAACTGTAGAATTGGCTACCTGACTTCGTGCTCCATTCATCAAGTTGTAAAATATTTCAGAAAGTTTGACGTCTTCATTGAATCAGCTCAGAGCTTTTTCTCACTTTTCTTCGTCTTTCGTGTTCACAGGATACACTAACTAACAAAGGAAGCATTCTTCTGTAATTTTCTGACAGAAAATAGCATTCTTCAAAACGATTTTCCTGTCAAAACAATTTTTAAAACGGCGAAACGGCACGAATCGCTTTGCCATTTTGATTTCTTTAGCAAGATTTGATTGGATGGTGAGCCATTTCTGATGTTTTCAGGAGAATTGCACATTTGATCAATGAAAACTTTGCGTAAAGAAAAAACCGTGTAGTTATTTTATAAAAGCAATACAACACATTTTCCGTGTTTATATTCACTTTTACAAACACGCGGGATGTTGGGAGAACACTCGAAAAAGTTTGAAAATCACTCGCCGGGAGGCTCGTGATTTTCAAACTTTTCTCGTGTTCTCCCAACATGGGTTTAAAAAAAATCTCTCGACTGCAAGTTGCGCGGCCTAAAAACTGACCATCAAAATTATGCCGCGCAACTTGCAGTCGAGAGATTTTTTTAAAACCCGGCAGACAAAATTATGACAATCTATTTAACAAGAATCTGAAGTTTCGTAGAAATCGTACGATTTTTGAGAGAACAGGAGGACAATATTATGAAAAACCACTGTTAGAAAATCGACCCGTAACGGCAAACGCGACTGAAAAATAAAATTTTGAATACACCCTTAACAGCCTACATGTTTGAGTTATTACATGTGTTAAATGCAGAAATATCCGAGTGTTTTTGACGCGATACGAGCGAGTTTAAAAAATCACAGAATGCACTCGCAATTATGTTGGAGTCACCTTAACTTGATGATGATGATGAAGACTTTATTTCAAGAGGGTAACACATAAAAGTGAAATACACTTACAAACTTGTGGCCCTCACTAAACTTAATAAATAACAATATAATATAAATATCTTAAAAAACCCTTATACACTACAATTACACTACACTACAAATAGATTTAGATTATTAACTTACTTGAGTGGGGGTCTGGGGGAGGCGTTGCTCAGGGATTTTAAAAGAGCTATTGGAAGGTGCAAATGATATATTCTTTTGGGTTTGAAGTTTATTTTGGGAGAGAGTTCACCGGAAAAAACGCACGCACTTGGCCGTTGTAATAAATTTTGTGTTAATATCCAAAAACATATAAGTTTAATTTTCACGAAATGTACACAAAATTCAACGAAATTCAACGAAATTCAACGATTACACATAATTTACACTGAAATGTACACGAAATTTGAGTTTGATTGGTTGCAGTGGTTGAGATGCATCTGCAGGTTTTTTGATTGGTTCAGAAAGGAAGCCATTTGAGTGTCACGGTACCGTAGGTTTCCCACTAAACGACTCTATCACGTGGTGTCAAGTACCTGTATCGAACCTATCACGTGGTGTTACGTACCTGTATCGACTCTATCACGTGGTGTTTGTTACGTATCTGTATCGAACCTATCACGTGGTGTTTGTTACGTACCTGTATCGAACCTATCACGTGGTGTTTGTTACGTACCTGTATCGAACCTATCACGTGGTGTTTGTTACGTACCTGTATCGAACCTATCACGTGGTGTTTGTTACGTACCTGTATCGAACCTATCACGTGGTGTTATGAACCTGTATCGACTCTATCACGTGGTGTTACGTACCTGTATCGACGCTATCACGTGATGTTTGTTACGTACCTGTATCGAACCTATCACGTGGTGTTACGTGCCTGTATCGACTCTATCACGTGGTGTTTGTTACGTACCTGTATCGAACCTGTCTCTCCCGATGCTTTCCATTCATCGTTGACTGTCTTATACAACTTTCCATAACCGACTTTTGGAAATCGCACGCCGATGAGGCCCTCGAAGTACTCTATCTGCTCGTCGTCCTGAAACGAAATTGTATTTATTTATTTATTTTACAATTTGGCAGGTGAAGAAACAATAGAACACGAAGTCCCCTACAAGGCTCTCGGGCACCCAACCAAACCCCGATAAATCCAAACCAACCCCTTTTCACCCATTAATAAATCTACAAGACAGATACAAACATTAAAGAAGGCCATCGTCATCATCATTACTGTCATCACCATCACCATAATCAATATCATCATCACAACCATCACCTCCATCATCATCAACATCATCACAACCATCATCACCATCATCTTCATCATCACCTTTAATTCATCATCATCATCAACATCATCATCAACATCTTCATCAACATCTTCATCAACATCTTCATCACCTTTTAACCTGGCGATCGATACTACAATAGTCCAGTTCCGAGTTCCTTTTATCTCTGTTTCAAAACGAGTCTACGTGCGAAACCTTTCATATGAAAATGAGTTTTATTGACATGAAAAAGGAAAGCAGATTTGCATAAGAACGGTTTCGCACGTAGACTCGTTTTGAAACAGAGATAAAAGGGACTCGGAACTGGACTATTGTATTCATATTCTTCCGCTGTATACAGAAAATCGGATGGCGGCTCTAAATTTTACCATGTAATCCTTTGCGAACCTAAGTCAGTACGTTCTGGCACGTTCACATAAACAAAGCAGATAACGAATTCACACTAATTGACGTTTACAAAACTCTTTGTACGAGGTATAGTGGTTTACGCGCGCAAAGGATTGTGGTCAGATGTACCGCCGCCATCTTTGTATGTACACAAACCTTAGCTATTGCTCCGTCAGTCAAGATCCAAACCCAATCTTTTATCATGTCAAGTTTAGATGCTTGCTGAAGAACCGATGAAACATACTCCGACTCGCAGTTCAGAATGACCACCCGGGTACCCCTCTCGCGCAGTCGCAGTAGCTCTTTAGTAGCGTTGATTTTATTTGTAGTCGAAGACACAACGAAATGTTCGTCAGCAAGGATAGTCCAACCAGATGAGGCCGCTCTTTCTTTGAAATCCGTTAAGCCATTCATTCCTGAAATAAAACAGAGATGACGTCATCCAACATCAACAACGACGTCATCAACAATGACGTCATCCAACATGGCCGCGTATGATCATTGTTCTTCTCAAACTTATAAATAATTAATAAATATATAAATATATAAATAATTTTTATTTTGTTTTACTAAGGACGTTCGTGGTCATTGCTCGCGCGCATTCTTACTGCGCACAATCGCGCGCGCTCTTAAACCGGAAGTCAAAATGACCAAAAACATTTTTTTCGAAATATAATCCATTTTTTCCTTATTTGATGTCTAAAATAGCTTTCTTAACATGTTTTCGATTCTCAATGACGTTTTGCTTTTGAAAAGCGCAAAAAGTAGCGATTTTTAAAGAAACGAACTCTCATTAGTACCCAGTCTCCCCTCGGTATTCAAAATGGCGGCCAATTTTCCGATTTTTACACCCCTCCACGGTTTCGAACGACGCACATTTTGACGGCAACGCGCGGATTAAAACCTTCACAAATACTTCGAATTACCAGTTATTGAATTTATATTTAATCAATTATGTTAACTACAAATAGATTCAATGTCAGGTAAAATTTAATAGAATTTGAAGAAAGTTTTCATGTAATTTTGATGTGTTCATTTGACACGATTACTTATCATAATTCGCGCGTCTTTCTCTTCAAAATCATCAGTTTTGCTCGGCGTGTAGCTCACAAACGAAGACGGTGACCCCCATTTTTATTTCAGTTTTTTAACTCTAATACGATAGAGTATCTGTATGCCAAGTTTCAGAAAATTGACATTATAACTTCAATTGCCCGCGAACGTCCTTAATAGCTTTACAGGACAGAGAAAGGACTCTAGGTCCAGACAAGCACAATCAGTTCCAGTAATTCACTTACCGTAGTCCATTCGTGAAGTCAAGATCCCCATTCTCTCCCATTTGTATGTTTGCACAAAATCGGCAAGCGTGATATCCTGGGTTGAAGCACTTGGCGTCATCCGTAGCAAAAATGGGAATCTGTAGTTCGAGAAGACGAACGTGGGGTCGCTTGCACTGGGTGCAATCTGTGGAATATGGAGCTTCTTGAATATGCCTTGCGTGCACTTAACAGCGGTGGACGTCCTGGGTCCCACCACTGCCACGACTCCTTTGGAGACGAGCTCGTTAGCTGAAAATGAGATGTTATAAAGTGAACGTGTCTTCATTGCCAATAGGCCAAGGGTCACGTGACCCCAGCCCCCTTAAATCGAACAGCAATGTCAAAAACTGAAAATTCTCATAAGAAAATCTTCATAGACATGTTTGTCTATAACATTAGCAAGCTTGGAATAAATAGAATTAAAGCTGGCATCAGCATATCATAACTATTTGAAGGTACAACATCCCAGTCAATTCACTCTTCTCATGCGTACTGATTTTTAAGATCAGCAAAATGGTATCTTTCTATTGCAAACAGCCTATATGATCTGAAAGAGTTTGTTTGAAAGAACATTTCTGGAAAATTTCGATGGTATAGGATAAAATCTCAAAAAGTTATCGGGGATGACATTTATAGACTTTAGTATGGGATTTTGCCGTCATGCGTTGCAAGCCTCGTTTTGATGTTTTTTCAGAATTTAAATCGTTCATAACTTCGCAGAGATATATAATTTCGTCATGAAGCTTCTACATTATACTTATATAGCTAATATAAATGCAATCATTTCAAAAACGATTTATCGTATTTTCGATTTTTAATAAATTTACACTGCATAATCTCTATATAAAGCTTCAAATGGTGAGCTTGGGCTACCTGTGGTTAAAGTAGCTTCATCAAGCTTAGAGTAATCTCTCTTACAAATCTCAATTTTCTTCGGTAGATAGGAAAGCTATTATTTGTAAATAGTATTTAATTGCATTTGATTCTCTATATATTTTTTCTGTATATTTGTTTTATATCTATATTAGTAAAATAAAGTTATGGTGCAAATAAAGCTTCTTGTATCTTGTATCTTGTAAATTAATGAAAAGAGCAGCTCGAAATTAGTAAAAGGGCGAAGTTTCAGCTCATAATGTCTGACACAGGAGAAATGACATTAAAAATAAAGTCTTAATTTTTATATATTAGGATTTGTATAGTGGATGGTCATCCAATGCATTTTCCAAACAAAATTTTAGAAAACGTTCGTTTTTAATTTTAATGTCATTTCTCCTGTGTCAGACATTATGAGCTGAAACTTCGCTCTTTTACTAATTTCGAGTTTTCATTTCTGGAGTTCATTTTGACACTACTGTTCGATTTATGGGAGTTAGGGTCACGTGACCTCTTAGTGAAAGTGGCATATTACACATATTACATGTACACATCTTCCGATGTACTCGCCGCAAACATCCATCAACTCTACTTATACTAAAATATACTGCAGCACTACGTACTGATGAAACGGATTAGTTATGGGCTCGCGCTTAAACTGCGTTCAATATTATTGGTGACCCACATTTCGTCAGGAGGGGTTAGTGGTCCCCTGGGACAATAACATCTGTTCTATTCACCCAGCCAGAAGTCTTCCCAGAAAAAAAATTCCCAGGAGAGAAAATATCAGAAAATTTTTCCCAGGAGAGAGAATATTTTCTAACCAAAAAACACACACACACATTAAAAAAAAGTACTTAAATAAGGTACTATTTATAAAATAAAACAATTCCCAGGAACAAAAACATTTCCTATCCATATAACCTAATATATATTCTGTATATTTCATATTTTTATGGGATAATAGTTCATTGTTCCATATAATATACAAATATAGTCAAATGCGAAAATCATTTTAGATTTCCCAGGAAAGTACTGGAAGAACAGTTATTTCACAGAACAGATACCATTAACCCCTCCTGTTTCGTAGATCTAATTTAACGATAAGCTAGATTACTGAGTAATTATTTTTATCAATGAATCTATTGACACCGCAGACATCTGTCTAGTGCATCTATCTACATTAGAAGTAATTGAAATCCATGGCCAGGATTACGGTAGGAGCAAGCTGAAACTGATTCGGTCCAAAATAGCACCAAGTTGCTTGAAAACCAATTTTACAAAAATGATGTTGGATCATTACTATAACTAGCATTATTATGGTCCTTACTCATCATCATCAACACCAACAATTAACAACAACAAAACAGGAACTATCGCCATGTTTGTCCTCACCATCTGATGATCCGTGATCATCAGTCATCGTCATAATACCAGTGAGGGGGAAAATGTATTTACTCAGCAATAGAATTGTGACAAATTATTGTCTTCGCTGGTATAATCATCATAATATCATAATCATATTTTTGTTTGTTTTTGGAATCCATATATGTTTCTTGGTTTGGCCGAGAAGAACAAGATTGCATGCTGCAAATACGTAAATACAAAAACCTAAACGATGATTATTATTGCAAATATTTAAACCCATGTAAAATGAAATAGAAATAATTATGATTAGCATAGAGAGAAACGGCCGAGTTGCTTTCGTACCGGTGAAAAACAATCCGCCCTATATCCGTCGAAAATTTGCGATTTAAGAAGTAGATTTAAAAAGTAATGTCTAGTGTAGATAGTGAGCGAAGCAAAAAAGGTCTAAGCTTATTCCTAGTACGATTACAATCTGAACTGATAAGATATACAGTTCAAGACTACCTTGGCAACGAGATATTGGATTGGAAGTGAGCAAAATTAGAGCTTTCAGAGTTCATTTATTCATGTGAATAGTTTGTATTTACATTGGAGTGTATAATCCTAGTTTTGTCTCTCTTTTAGTGACTGGTACTTCAAACTACTGTGCTTAGCTAGCTCATGGCGCTTTTGTTTCGAGCGTATTCTGTTGTTGTTGTCGTTGTTGCTGCTTTGAATAGACTGAAAAGCCCCGCTGTTTTACCAACGTAACTTCGACGTCCTTGGTTTATTAAAAACTACGGGCTAGCAGTCATTTAATTATTACACAGATCCATCCTTCCTGTTAAGGAAAATAAATCTAAGCTAGTTTATTAAATCTAGCGGTTGCAGTCGGTTTGTTATAACAACAGTCTTGTCTGTGTAATTCTCTTTGGCCAGATCGACCACAACAGCCGGCCGCGCCGTTCCGATATGTTTGCACAACGGTAAACTGTTTTCAGCCGGGACACTTTTTATTATCAACACTTTGTAGTGTAATTTCCTTTTGCCATATAGTGTTATCGCTCGATTGGAGTAGAACTGTAGTCTCATTTGAGGCGACAATCTCTCATTAATTCCAAAGAAAATGAATAAATCATACTGAACTATTACAGTGCGAATCGAAAAACCGTGGGCACCCAGAAATAATTCAAAAATCGTTTATTTTCCGTTGAACAATCAGAAACGACTCTCTAACTGCAAGAAATTTATCTGACTACAAATCAGTCGAACTTCTTGCAGTTAGAGAGTTGTTTCTGATTGTTTAACGAACGATAAACGATTTCTGAAATATTTCTGGGTGCCCACGGTTTTTCGATTCGCACTGTAATCGGCGAGCTTGAGTCTTCGAAATTACTGAATATTCTTTCCACCACTCAGCACAATAGTTTAGACAAAAAGAATAAGTGTTTGTGCGTATCAGGATGTCTATATAACGTATCATTGACTGAGTAAAAGCCGCCATTCTTCAATTCAAATTTCAAGAGTTAGCAAGCCGTCATGGTTTTGTGTGAGCAGTACTTATTAAAATTACAATGTTTCTCAGATTTATAATACGCCGTTTAGCAGTTGACTAAATGTCAAACTCCTTTTCATAAAGCAAATCAGTTTTAATATCACTTTGAATACTCGATATTTTTTCTACAGAGTGCTCTAGTATGAGTTAACTATAAAGTGTTGCCTTTACCTTGTTGGATATTATCGTAAGAACTTGCCACCTTTGCTCTCACAATGACTGGTATAAATGTCACTCCAGGAACTATACCTTGTCGATTCATGGAGTCCACAGCGAATCGAAAAACTCGTTCATCCAAGCTTCCATTTACTGCCGAGAATATTCCACCTAACCAAAAGAAATTGCGGTTTATTGTGAGCATTTTGTACAAGAGTACAGAGCATGAAATGTCCAGAGCGTAAAAGTTAAATTGATCAGTGCCAGTCGCACTTACCAATTTTGAGTGTAATTTGACCCGGAGTAATTTGAACAAGTATGCACGCTGAAAGGAAAGAAATCAGGACTGCGAGAGCCATTTTGCCATGGGATCACACGGCTGAACGAAGGACCGATTGAAACCACGTCCACTCTACAAGGTTATTATATTTATGCAAATCGACCGAGCAACAGTTCACCTCATTTGAAAGCCAACCCTTAGGTCTCCATACTTATCAGTACGCTACGTACGTCATCATGATATTCGCATCTTTACATTAACACAAAAAATCCCTCCTAAGCGACACTACATCTTCTCAAATTAATCCCTTCACGCAAATGTCGGATGCTCTAAAAAGTAACTTTCATGTTTAAATCATTCTCGGTTTTGTTTTACCTTTGGCAAATGGTTGAATATTCCAAAATGTGTGAATTTCTTTTCGCTCAATGAAAAGGTGTTTGTTTGTGTTGAAGGTCGAGAATTGAGTTGTACGGTCAGTTAATTAGGATAATTTTTACAACTAGCTAGAGGCACGACGTAGTTTAGTATACAATATGTATGATTGGTGAGTCTCAGTTCAACAACCAGTCTCGCGTTTCGTAGTCGCACTTCTGATTGAGAAATTTGGAATGGATTTTTGCGGCAATTTCCTTGCGGTCTACCGATTGCTTCCTTCCTCGATTCCTTCCTCCTTTTTCCTTCCTCCTTCCTTCTCTCCTGTCGTACTTTCCTTTCTGCCTTCCTGCCTTCCTGCCTTCCTTCCATACTTCGCTATCCACTTCTTTTCCGTACTATCATAAATACAAAATTCCATAGTTTTACACAGAGAAACATTTACAAGCCCTGTTGACACAATTGATTGACTCGATTACTGAGTTGCGTGTACCAGCATTAATACAAGGTAATTCCTATTAATATCGACAAACCCATTGTGACACAAATAAATTAAAGGATTCATTCTTACTGCAGTTGAATGTCACCGCGTTTTGACAATTCTTAATCAATCAAATCGACCATCTTTAACAATTTGCTTCGAAATGTAAAAAGTCTGTCAACCACAAAAGACAGGATCTTCTTTGAGTGGAAATTAGTTGAAAGAGCAAAAAAAAAAAAAAAAAAAAAAAAACGTGACCACAAGTAGTATACAACACAACAAATTGCGCACAAAATCGGTGGGGACCTCCTGCAAGGAAGCCATTTAAATGTTGTTTAGTACTTGATTGGCAGCTCATTAAATCGGGGAGTCATAAATCATCGAGTTTGGAATCGAGTTCGAGTTCGAGTTATGGTTCGAGTTACGGTTCGAGTTATAGTTCGAGTTATGGTCCGTCCCAGTCCGACCCTGGATCCCAGGGTTTATTCGTTCTTCGACAAAACCTCTCGTGAATTCGTTGAAATTTACTTCGTGAACTGCAAATAAATATATATCTGCCGTGTTGTGATGTCGTGGTATTAGGAAAATACGTCAGAACTATACTATATGTAGGTGAGGTGCGTAGCCTTCAATACGTGACACAGGGAAAACCCACAGTACTGGCCATGCTTTACAATTATTCTACGCTCCGAACAAATCAATTACGAATTTCGATATAACCGGATGACATGATTGCTCGAATTTGAATAAAACTAAAAAACGCAATGAAAGACAACTTCAACGAGGCTTCCATCTTTAATAGAACATAAAATTTACGAATATCGAGCAATAATTTCGACTTTCATCGCGACTGAACTACCAAGAGTTTTAGGGAAGTAACAGCATTGTGCATCGCAACACAATTAGTAGACATATCATGATAACAATGATTTGAGTCGACTGTAAAAATATGTTTGTTTGTATAATATTGGGGTTCGTTATATCAGGGTCAAAATCCATATATTTTCTGTTTGACAGGATGAAGAAAAGTGGAAGAAAATGGTTCGTTATACTTGTGTCATCGTTACATCGAAGTTCGATTCGGAATTATTTTGTTACTGAGGGTTTTCCTGTCTCCTGTTTCACTTATGAAAACGAAGACACGCGTATTCTAACCTACATATACAGATGGTCTATTTCCTGCCTTCACTGACAGTTCTTGACGTATTTTCCTAATACCACGACATCACAACACCGCAGATATATATTTATTTGCACAATTTTTATTTTTCGAGTATAAAACGTTTCTTAAAATGCCCGATATACAAAAGAGAGATTTTAACAAAGTAAATTTCAACGAATTCACGATATATACGTTATGTCGAAGAATGAATATTAAACCCTGGGATCCAGGGTTAGGACGGACCATAACTCGAACTATGACTCGAACCGTAACTCGAACCGCAACTCGAACTCGAACTCGAACTCGATTCCAAACTCGACGTTTCGGGATTCCCATTAAATCGTGGTGTTTTTTTATTGGTTAATCAAAGAAACACCGACAAAATCGGCGGGGACCTCTGGTTGTTCACCTCCTGCGAGGAACCATTTAAATGCTGTTTAGTACTTGATGAGCAGCAGTTCATTAAATCGTGGTGTTTTTATTGGTTAATCAAAGAAACACCGACCAAATATTTTTACAACTCCAGTGGTGTGTCTCAAGAATTACTTGACTATATAAATAAATCATATCCTGTGGTTTGAACTCCTATTATTTCCACTTTGCGTACGCCAAAAGCCGCAGACGACGCGGTCTCATGCCGCGCCGAACTGTTGGCTAACCGCGGCGTATCAACGATAACAGATAATACTACTTTGTTACCATGGAAACCAATGTCGTTGGATTATTTTGGACCAATCATGTGAAGGCAAGCTGTACTTAACTCACTAGCTATCTGGAACGGTTGACATTTTTAGAGGAATCTAAATATCTACATTTCTACATTTCTCTCTCTCTATTTATCATATTAATACACAGTTACTTCTAGGCATATGACACTTGTTCTTTAGTTTACTGGCGATTCTTGTTTATTAATGGATACCGACCGAGATACAGTAAAACCCCACATATAAGAACCTGTATTTTTCAAGTTAGCCTAAAAAGGTTCTTCTATAATTGGTGCTTACTGGGAAATTAGACTATTTAGGTTCTTATTTTCTTAAGAAAAAATAAGTGGTTGTTGTTGTTGTTTGCTACAATGGGTAATCCTCGACACTATTATACACTACTGGAATGTGGTCAATACAGAGTGAAAACAGTACATGGGGCTACACAACTCTAGATCGACTCAGTTGATATATGGTACTATTGTCGTTGACAGTGTGTTAATCTCTCGCTGAAAAGAGGGAACTGTGTGTACAGTTACTGTTAACGTTAGAGTGTATCTATGAATGAATGAATGAATGAAAACCTCTATTTAAACAGGGTATTCCCTTCAGTAACAAAACGTACTGCTATCAATGGGAGCCCTAATTAATATATAAATATAAATATAAAATACTATAACTATTAATATATATATTGAAATATTTCTAACTAGAAAATATATTTACAATTATTAGAACTATAAAAAAACTATGTAAAAAGTTCTATACATGTGAAATGACATTGCAAGGGATCTGACTCATTTTCATTGCCTGGTAGAACTTTTTTATTTTCAGATTTTAATTCCTATGTATAGTAAATTATAAAATAAGAACCTTTTCAAATTTTAGGCTAAAACAGATTCTTATGTGAAGGGGGTCTAAATGGGCAATCTTAGCCTAACAGGTTCTTAAAAACCAGGTTCTTATATGCGGGGTTTAACTGTATTCCACTCAACATCTCGATCTGGTCATATTATTTTTTATTCAGTAAAAGGTTCGGAATGTCAGTAAAGTTAAGTACTCTTTTTCACCGTGTTATAGATTTCCTTTAACCTTTGAATTTGTCATTATACACCGACGCAGCCCATACTAGTGTACTCGCTAGTTTCCATTGAATTTATCATTATACACCGACGCAGCCCATACTAGTGTACTCGCTAGTTTCCATTGAATTTATCATTATACACAAACGCAGCCCATACTAGTGTACTCGCTAGTTTCCATCAGTAAGTTAATACTCTTTTTCACGGTGTTATAGATTTCCTTTAACCATTGAATTTATCATTACACACCGACGCAGCCCATACTAGTGTACTCGCTAGTTTCCATGTAAGTTAGTACTCTTTTTCACGGTGCCTTATAGATTTCCTTTAACCATTGAATTTATCATTATACACCGACGCAGCCCATACTAGTGTACTCGCTAGTTTCCATTGAATTTATCATTATACACAAACGCAGCCCATACTAGTGTACTCGCTAGTTTCCATGTAAGTTAATACTCTTTTTCACGGTGTTATAGATTTCCTTTAACCATTGAATTTATCATTATACACCGACGCAGCCCATACTAGTGTACTCGCTAGTTTCCATGTAAGTTAGTACTCTTTTTCACGGTGTTATAGATTTCCTTTAACCATTGAATTTATCATTATACACCGACGCAGCCCATACTAGTGTACTCGCTAGTTTCCATGTAAGTTAGTACTCTTTTTCACGGTGTTATAGATTTCCTTTAACCATTGAATTTATCATTATACACTGACACAGCCCATACTAGTGTACTCGCTAGTTTCCATGTAAGTTAGTACTCTTTTTCACGGTGTTATAGATTTTACATATTATTTTTTATTTTAAAAGGTTCGAAATGTCAGTAATGTTAAGTACTCTTTTTCATCGTGTTATAGATTTTCTTTAACCTTTAAATTTGTCATTATACATCGATGCAGCCCATACTAGTGTACTCGCTAGTTTCCATATAAGTTAATACTCTTTTTCACGGTGTTATAGATTTCCTTTAACCTTTAATTTGAATTTATCATTACACACCGACGCAGCCCATACTAGTGTACTTGCTAGTTTCCATTGAATTTATCATTATACACCGACGCAGCCCATACTAGTGTACTTGCTAGTTTCCATTGAATTTATCATTACACACCGACGCAGCCCATACTAGTGTACTTGCTAGTTTCCATTGAATTTATCATTATACACCGACGCAGCCCATACTAGTGTACTTGCTAGTTTCCATTGAATTTATCATTACACACCGACGCAGCCCATACTAGTGTACTCGCTAGTTTCCATTGAATTTATCATTATACACCGACGCAGCCCATACTAGTGTACTCGCTAGTTTCCATTGAATTTATCATTACACACCGACGCAGCCCATACTAGTGTACTCGCTAGTTTCCATTGAATTTATCATTATACACCGATGCAGCCCATACTAGTGTACTCGCTAGTTTCCATTGAATTTATCATTATACACCGACGCAGCCCATACTAGTGTACTCGCTAGTTTCCATTGAATTTATCATTACACACCGACGCAGCACATACTAGTGTACTTGCTAGTTTTCATTGAATTTATCATTACACACCGACGCAGCCCATACTAGTGTACTCGCTAGTTTCCATTGAATTTATCATTATACACCGACGCAGCCCATACTAGTGTACTCGCTAGTTTCCATTGAATTTATCATTATACACCGACGCAGCCCATACTAGTGTACTCGCTAGTTTCCATTGAATTTATCATTATACACCGACGCAGCCCATACTAGTGTACTCGCTTGTTTCCATTGAATTTATCATTACACACCGACGCAGCCCATACTAGTGTACCTGCTAGTTTCCATTGAATTTATCATTATACACCGACGCAGCCCATACTAGTGTACTCGCTAGTTTCCATTGAATTTATCATTATACACCGACGCAGCCCATACTAGTGTACTCGCTAGTTTCCATTGAATTTATCATTATACACCGACGCAGCCCATACTAGTGTACTCGCTAGTTTCCATTGAATTTATCATTATACACCGACGCAGCCCATACTAGTGTACTCGCTAGTTTCCATTGAATTTATCATTATACACCGACGCAGCCCATACTAGTGTACTCGCTAGTTTCCATTGAATTTATCATTATACACCGACGCAGCCCATACTAGTGTACTCGCTAGTTTCCATTGAATTTATCATTATACACCGACGCAGCCCATACTAGTGTACTCGCTAGTTTCCATTGAATTTATCATTATACACCGGCACAGCCCATACTAGTGTACTCGCTAGTTTCCATTGAATTTATCATTATACACCGACGCAGCCCATACTAGTGTACTCGCTAGTTTCCATATATTAGATTATATGTCGACAAAAAGACATTTACATTGTTCTTCTCTTACATTTTTTCTTATAGTTTATCAGTTTCAGGTAATCAAATGTATTATTTTTTTAAATATATTTTAAAAAGCATTGAGATTTTCAAATAAAGTATTGATATAAAGTATTGTGTTTAGTATTATAACAAATCCGCAAAAAAATTTGAAAACTAGAGTCACGACTAATTTAATCGTAGGAAATAAAATGGACGACACTCATTCGGGTGATATTTTGATTTTATATTTTCAGTTTTCTACTGAACTGATATGGTGACTGTCGGTTGAAACCTCTTCAACCCACTTGATTTATACTTTAATACTTATGTTCTCTTCTGGTTTTCGGCTGAATTTGAATGCTAAAATGACGTAAATTGCCGGCTAAAACTAGCCGTGTTGCATGCAGCTGGCTTTCTTCAGTTTTGCCGTGATAAAGTATGTGTTAATTACGAAATTTCTATTATCCAATTAAAATATTTTCGCTTTCTTAGCAATAATAATAATAATAACAAACTCTATTTTTAAGAGGGCAAACACGTAACAGTTATATACTAATAAACATTGATTGTACGAAAATTTAAATTTCGATAATCAGCAGGCATGCATGCCAGTTGTCGGACTGAAAATAAGACCAATGTAGGTGTTTTAACTACCTTTTTCGAGTCAATCTTCTTTTCACGAATGGATCTTAAAATTTCGAGCTAATTTGCATATTCACGTGCCGAACGTTTTATTTTGAAAACAAAAATGTTTTCTTAATTCTCGATTTGTTGCCTTCCAATACCCATGATATTATAAGGCATAAATAACAAAGAAAACATCTTTTCTAAAATGGTAAGTTTTTAAAAATCCAACAAAATCGAGCGGAGTTACGGCAAATTAAAGTGATCCAGATTTCCGTATAAATTTTGCCGCGTTTGTCCCAATTCAAAATGGCGGACGACAGCGTGAAGTGGCTTATTAAACTCTTTTAACGCCATTAGTGTGACATGGAATGATGTGTCTGCTCTCTGGCATTTCAGCGGTCTCACACAAGGCCATAAAGATAACTTTAATAAAAAAAGGGTCGCTTGTTTCATACTGAAAATCTTTTCAGCGATAATAAAAGTACTTGAAGGCGGCGCATTTGTGTAAATCAAAAACAAAAGTTAAAGCTTTTTAGTCTGGGCGGATGTTATCGTACGTGATCAGTATGAAGTCCAATTGAAAGTCAATTTGCAAAAGTGTTCAGTTGAGAGCAAAATTGAGGAGAATTAAGAACCTCGTGCTTAAAACGTTTTTCCCCTCAGAAAGAAATTAAGGCCCTTTTACTCCATTGATAAACATAATTGATCATATGATTACGGACTTCGTTATTACGCGGTGCCGGCCGGGAGAAACTGGTGAAAAATAGAAATACAAGAAAAAAACAAGGGAGGAATGGGAGGGGAGCATTTTTACTCATAGAAATATACTTTTAAATTCTACACTGTAAAAATAAGATTTATTTTGTTCGACGCGGGCTTCCTGTGCTTTTCTTGCGCGCGCCGTTCACGCACCATCCATGACGTCACAAACACTTGATTAGCATTTTGATTGCAGCATTTTAATTGTAGTCTGCAGGAGGCTAGATAGATGTTCACAGCTGATTCTTATACCAAAGGTAAGCCAACGCTCTAAAGCATAAAAAACGCTACATTTGTTGGTACGGCGATACGTTTTCAATTAATACGTTTCGGTTTTGTATATGTTTTTGCCATTTACACCAAAACGCTCATTAACTTCGTAAACGCTACTTGGGAATTAAGCTTCTCTTCGACAGTTGAAATGGCCCCGCTTAAAGTGACTGTTCTGTCGTGTTCTGTCTAAATTTGTTATTTATTTCAAAACTTCCACCACACAAAATAACAGGGAAAAAAAGAAAGAAAAGAAAAAAGATAAATACCCAAATTAAAGTGCTTATATATGAAGCTTTTTTTTTTGAAAATCGATTACATATGAAGTGAATAGTGGGATGTTTCAGTATTTCGTGATTTGAGCTTCGCATTTGCGAGTTATAGAGGTTTGAAATCGTGATATGCTAAATCGGTGACGTCAAAGAAATTGGCTTTTGCTGTAACTTATTTTATTATTAACTTATTGATTATTTCAAGTAGCCGCCGCGTACTCTTTTCTGAAATGGAAAAACAAGTTTGACATCATTTATATGTTAAAGTTGTAGAAAAGTTTTTGACAGATCAAAAAAGGACAGTTTGCACAAGGGCGCTTTTGTATCATAAATTAAGCCTTATTTGACGGCATGAACACCGAATTAGCATATCATGCCACGATTTTTCAAAACTCGCACTCAAATCACAAAATACTGATTTTTTTGGGATCAGTTTGAACGTGAGCGTTTTCATGTTTCAGTATATTATTTACTGTATTTACTTTTGTTTATTTGTTTATTTTTGCATTGAGACATTGTGGAATGCACTCTCTTTTTATTGAATAAATAAATTATTATTATTATTATTATCATCATCATCATCATCATCATCATCATCATCATCATCATTATTATTATTATTATTATTATTATTATTATTATTATTATTATTATTATTATTATTATTATTATTATTATTATTATTTCTCCGCAGTTATCAACTAAAATGACCCAGCAATTTGAGTAGTAATAGTGGTTCAAATATGGCCGTCGACTTGGTGTACCAGGCCTCGAAAGGTCGATCGTCAACTGTTCGGAGACTACTCGAGGAGGGGATTCATCCCGATGCTTGTAATGGTAACGGCGAGACGGCACTGTTTCACGCAGCTTTGGCGGGGAAAACAGGGACTGCAAAAGTACTATTAAAATATGGAGCTGACCCCAACAGGTAGGAGAATAAGTTAAGTGGGATAACCGCTGGCAAGTTTTATGTTTTATAGTAGGCTCAATCAAATGTAATGATTCAGATTAAACTCTCTCTTCTACCCTTTCTTTAAAAATATCGGGATTTTTGGTATCAAATATGGAATTATTATTCCCGCTACCAAATATGGAAGTATTATTCCCGCTACCAAATATGGAAGTATTATTCCTAATTAGGTACCAAATATGGAAGTATTATTTCTAATTAGGTACCAAATATGGAAGTATTATTCCCGCTACCAAATATGGAATTATTATTCCCGCTACCAAATATGACAGTAAGGAAAGACCGTGTACGACTTTCTGGGCAACGTATATCAACTAGCCAGACTAGCAACAATAACACATAGCACCAAATATGGAAGTATTATTCCCGCTACCAAATATGGAAGTATTATTCCTCATTAAGTACCAAATATGGAATTATTCCTAATTAGCTATCAAATATGGATTATTATTCTTTATTAGGATTTCTCATAATGGCTTGTCTCCCATAAATGCTGCCTGTCTAGACGATAATGTCAAGACGCTGGCGCTCTTGATGAACTATGGAGGACGCCTTCACAAGACAGACCAGGACAGTAATGAGCCTGCAGTGGTGTCGGCTCACAGATATCAAAGTCATCGAGTGATGAAATACATCACACAACTCAAGAAAGAGGCGCGCGCCTATCACCACATAGACGATCTGGATGACGTCATGACAGATACAGAAAAGAAACAGGTAATAGGCAATGACGTCATATACTAAAAGTACCAAAAAAGTATTTTTTTTAAAGAAGATTTTTTTTTTCTTTTGTTAGAAAATTAGCACCAATTGTCTTGCTATTCTCATGAGGGAATAAAAATCTGAATAAGAAAGAAAATTCCAAAAGCATTCTGGTACTTGTAGTAAAATGACATCATCATGCAAGTCGCCTATTGGCTTTCCATAGTTAGTTACCCATAATGCTTTAGGACTCCTTATATTTGTATGACGTAGGTGGCTGTTTGACTCGGAAGTTTACACTACTTCAACAGCCACGCACACGTTAATCTCTTGCTTTATATAGTAACTACAATGATTGTAAATACCTCAATTATATATCTTTACCTAACTTTTGTTGTCATTTTTTGTCATTTTTTGTAAATATGTGTGTGAAAATAAATTTGAACTTGCATGAAAACGAGGCCAGGAATAAAATATATGAGTCGGACTGATTCGATTTTCAATATGGCGGCAAGTCAGTATAAAAAAGTTTTAAACTAGTTATAAACTAGTTTGTACAATTGAGAATATACTTTTGTCTCGGACTTTAGTTGTTTTTTTATTAAGGGTGCGTTCGATTGACCTTATATTCCGGAATAGGAATACTCAGGAGAGTTAAGGCACGGGTCTGAAACATTTCAAAATGGCGGCTTTAAAAACAAGAGGGGTGGTCTATTTATTTTCCTTTTTGTGATTATTCACTGAAACTTTGACAAATGTAATAAAGTCGAAACCATAGCCTTTGTATATAGTTGTTTCTATGGAAACATGTAATCTGACCTTTGACCTTCAATTTAAAGTTTCCTGGAGGACAATAAAAAGTTTTCGTAGGGTGGATATTTCTATGTGAATAAATCAGAGTTAGTGGGTAGTCTCTTGGTCTAATTTGAAAATTTGTTTAACTTGTGTGGAAGTCTCATTAAGGTACACATGAAATTTGATACTCTTTATTTTCTTCTTTGTTATAATATTATTTCATGATATCTAATTGGAGCAATAAACTTGAAGGCATATATTATCATATAGAATGTTTAATAATCCAATACATCAACATTTTTCCATACTCCCGAGGCCTTGAAAGTTATTTTTCAAAACTTCAGTTCAAAGGTCAAGTATGCTGTCACCATGGTTACCATATTAATAAAAATTAACAAAGCGTTAATCTTAATGATGTGTCCTAAATTGTAGTCTCTACAGTAAAACTAGATGATATTACAGTCATTCTAAGCTTTATGGGCGTGGTCGTCTTGGACCCATGCCTTAATGCCCCTGAGTAGTATAATATTCTGTCCTGGGTATTGTTATTCATGAGATGGTAATGAGGTATGGACCATCAATCTGGCCTTCCCCAAGCTGTCACACCATACACCATTACATGAGATCCCAAATACCCCCTCCAAGCGCCCTCTCTTCCCAACCTTATCCTAACCCCCTAAGCGGTCATACGTGTGGTATCCTTCTGTTTTGCTTTATTTTGCTTCTAATCTTACTATTGCCCATTCTCATACGGAACTCCGCCTAAAAGGCCTGATAGAATCCCTTCAAGGCATCTATACATTTGTAAAATCGCTTCCCATGCACTGACATTTTTATGGAGGCCACCCGCCATAAACTCATCCGGGTTCCTTAGCTTTATCGTCTCCAATTGTGGCACAACTTCAGATACCAACACATCTCTCCAATCCACATTGAACTTCCGTCCTCCCTCCCGATCGGGAGCCCCCATCTATATTAACCCATGATTGAGATGTTCTGGTTTGCAAAGACCTGGCTTGCTTACTGAACTCTTCCACTCCCCCTTCATTTCCGTTTTCCACTCCACTCATTTGCACTCTTCTTCTCTTTTTCGGTTGGATCTACGATATATAGGGAAACGGAAATGAGGAAAAGGAACAATCCCTTAACAAAGAACACCCCAGAAATAAAATATAGATAGGGTTCCCGACCAGGAGGGAGTAACTTCACACGCCTGATGTCAGAACGTCCATCGGCTACTGAGATATGCAGTAGGTCGACGGGAGTTACTCACCCTGATTCGGAGAACAAAATCATGGAAGTAAGACCCCTTCCCCCGAAACAAACAGGGAGCCCACACGCACGTAAAAAACAAATTCGAACAAACATATGTATTTTTCTTTATTGAAACAAATTACTGTATGGAACCGCTTGCACAAGTAGTCAATAGGGTGGTTCCTACTCAGGTTGATCTGAAAATCTGCCTCTCTTAGCAGGTGGACCAGCAGAACCTGCCCCTCGAGACTGGCGAACCGGGCAGAAATTCTGGTAGTGGCCAAATTGGCGACAATAATAGCACTGCACCAAAGCGCGGTCTACACGCCCACGACCTCCATAGCTAGAATACCCGCGAGTGGCCCTTGGTGAGGACAGCCTCATTACCTTGTCCACTTTCGCCATTGTTCCCAATACTTTTTCGTGGTCCTTGTCACCCAACAAGACCTCCATATATTGCTTGAACTGTTCATCTGTACCGCTGGTCTTCTCTCTCAAAGCTCGGAGGACAGCTTCAAAGAATCCACTCTTTGGGTGCTTATCTTCTTTCGCCACCCTTTTGAGGTTTAACAACCGATCTAACGCGCGATCCTTTGTGAACATTGGACTCTTCACTAGGTGTCTTAGCTCGTCCAAATAAAGGAGTCTACTGTGGCCTTTCGCGCGTTTTCAAGCTTTTTAAGACGCTCCCTCATGTCCTCCAAATTATGACCACCCTTCAAACAAGATAAACAGTACCTGTTACAACTACAGATCAACGAAATTACCGCACATCAAATATGATAAATAGACCATCCCTATGCATAAACCGTAACGTCAAACCCTTTATTGCATAACTGAACAGTAATGTCAAACAGTTTATCGCATAAACCGTTTACAGCCCCCCCCCCTCCGGGGGGGGAATAACTGGGACCCCTCTCCCCCCGGTACAATACTGGACAATTTAAACCCCGCAGCATAATTCATAAACTGCATGCTCACTGCCCCACAGGCATAATTCATAAACTGCACGCTCACTGCCCCACAGGCATCATTCATAAACAACATGCTCACTGCCCCACAGGCATAATTCATAACTGCAAGCTCACTGCCCCACAGGCATAATTCATAAACTGCATGCTCACTGCCCCACAGGCATAATTCATAAACTGCATGCTCACTGCCCCACAGGCATCATTCATAAACTGCATGCTCACTGCCCCACAGGCATAATTCATAAACTGCATGCTCACTGCCCCACAGGCATCATTCATAACTGCATGCTCACTGCCCCACAGGCATAATTCATAAACTGCATGCTCACTGCCCCACAGGCACTATTCGTAAAAACTGCATGCTCACTGCTTCACCAGCATAATTTTGAAATTTGTCAACCCCGACCCCGTTATCTTAGCCCCCAGGCAAAAAGAAAATATAAATATAGTATTAGCCGGTTTACAGTCACGTAGGCGATGCAAAATTCTATTACAGTGTCCTCTCGGTTCGTTGCCACGCACAAGCACACATTTTCAGCACACAATTTACAACAACACGCTCACAGTTTAGTCCCGTGCCCAGCGAACCTTTACATGTTACACGTGGCGACCTAAACTTCGTCAGCATTAGAAACTGAACCTTAAAAGAACATAAACCCCTGAAGACACCGTTAAAACCCTACTGAATAAGGTGACTCAAAGTTTCACAAAAGATAGTTCATACCGAACTGATATACGATACCTCGTTAGCTGGAGCGTTGGCCGCTCGAACTCCGCCGTGTTGAGCTTCAACTTGCTGGTCCGGGGCCGCTTGACCTTCTGCCTGGCCATCCTGATTACCAGCGTTCGCGTCCGCCACAGCTTGTTCTACCTGTCCAGCCGCTGCTGGACGAGGCGCTTGCTCGTTCTCTGCCATCTTTTTTGAATTACGAGTAAGTCGGGTTCTACAGCTATCCGCCAAACCCGTCCTTCGTCGCGGACACAGTGAATTGAAAGGGGTAGGGCATGCCTGTGTTTTCCTTTATATACACATCTGCATATATTAACTAATCCCCAGGGATCATATTTACAATTCAAATGATATGTGAATACTTGGAATAATACAGAATGTCCGTTCAATTGAGTCTGTTCCGATTCCGGAATAAGCGGAATATATTCCAAACATTCTGCTCATAGCAGAATGCTTGGAATATTCCGGAATAATGACGTCATCCGTCTGTCCCAGAATCTGGAATTATTCCTATTCCGGAATAAGGTCAATCGAATGCACCCTAAGACGCAGTTTCTTACTATCCAACTGATGAAGACTGTTGATTTACAGTCGAAACGTCTTAATAAAAAAACAACTAAAAAGTCCGAGACAAAAGTCTATTTTCAATTTAAAACATGAATCCTGACTGCAAGTTCAACATTTTTAAAGTCATTAGTTTGTACAATGTACAACTCTATTTGTTTCTTCTCAGAAAGTTAAAAAGCTACAAAGGAGAGAGGAGTTTCCAGGGAATTATTCGTCTCTTCCCTGTGTTGACCTCGACGAGTTGAAGACTTTACATGACGGAAAGACGTTCTCCTTTGTTGCTCCTCACGTGACTTTTAGATCTGGCTCATGGCACAGGGTTCCCGTGACAGTAAAGACTCTTATAAAAGTTTACTACGTTAAAGAAATGAAGAGAGAAATGGAAGTGCTACGGTACGTCGGGAATAACTGGTTATTTCAGGGGTGGGGAAGGTTGAGCACAGGAAGCCCAGTTATGGCAAAAATCAAAGAATATTGGGCTCCCTGTGGACTAGCTCTCGAGGGACTCTCTTAATTTTTCCGCGCGTTCACAAATATTTATTTTTAGTTGGGCTTCCTGTGGTGGAAAGAGGAAGGAAGGGTTAAAGGAGAATGTAGTGTGGATGAATGGCTGAGTGGATGAAATACGTAAAGCCAGAGAAGCTCACCTCATAGATAAAGGGAAAACCCTTTAGAGCGTGACGAATTGTATTTTTTTATCAGTTTCAATCAATGTTGTAATGTTTTTACGTCATCTATCATCTCCTGTTTCGTCTCATTGTGTAATAGCTGTATATTTGTATTCACCATTTGTAAATCTCTCCTTAACCTGAAGAAGGCTAGTCTGGCTAGCCGAAATATAGTCACCAAAAAAATATACGTTGTATTGGTCTTTGCTGAGTCCTTGGACTACTTGCTTCATATTTGAAAAAGAAGAAAACAGAAAGGAAAAAGAGAGATCAGAGAATAAAAGAAAGAGAAAAAAGAAGGAAGGAAGGAAGGAAGAGAGAAAGAGACGGAGAAAGAGAGAAAGGAAGAAAGAAAGGAAGAAAGGAAGGAAGGAAGGTAGACAGTATCAAAGACTCATATTAAGTAGAATTCTTCAAATGGTGTCAAAGCACCTCAATTTATAACAATATTAATACTTCCTTACCCGTCTCTCTTCCCAGCGTCCTACGTCATCCGAACGTTGTATCTATTTTAGCTGTCATCACCGGGCCAGTGGAGGACCAAATCAGCTCCGTGTTTGAGCACTTCAAACTAGGAAACTTGTACCACGTGCTCTACGATTCCAAAGTTACCCTAAACCTTCCTGACAGACTACATATCATGTTAGACGTGTCAGACGCCATGGTATACATCCACAACAAAGGGAATACTCACTGTTATATTAACTCCTATAGCGCCTTTCTTTGCGAGAACAATAGGGCAAAGTTAGGGAACTTTGAGTACATGCAGAAGAGCGATGACAACATGTCCAATGGGAATCAAGAATCTGGAGGGATTGCGCACATCTTGGAACAACAACGTTGGATGTCTTCTGAGCAACTGAAGGGATACCCTGCAAGTAGAAATGGCGATGTTTATAGGTGAGTAAGAACGGGACGTATGGGACGTATGGGACGTATGGGACGTATGGGACGTATGGGACGTACGGGACAGTACGGGACGTACGGGACAATACAGGACGTACAGCAAAATCCCGCGTATATTAATGAACCTGTTTTTTCCAAGTCATGAGTCTTTCAGTCTTTCAGTTTATTTACTCGGTAAAACTCTGTTGCTACAAACCAAGAATATAAAATAAAAACCAAAAGAAACTACCATAAACCGGACTAAAAGGTTCGAGCTTACTTTAGTTAGCTTTAATTTGCTTCTATTTCATGAACATGTATGCTCAGTACACTTCAGTGTCCTCACACACTACCAATATGGCCGCTTTCCACATTATGTAAAATATCAAACACGAGAACTGAACACAGCGGGCAGTCCAACCATTTCTTTTGAGGCTACTAAATAATTTGAGAATAAATAAGATAACGAGAAGTGTATACATATTTTTATGACAAATATTTCGGGTAGTCTCCACTACCCATCTTCAGTATTGGTTATTCGCCCAAAGAAATACATTCCTACTAAATAATGAAATAAAATGATATTTGCGTTTTTTGATGGGTTTCCTGTGGTAGAGCGCGCGCGCGCAAAACGTATTATGTTGGGTTCCCTGTGCATATGTATAGAAATTGATGATGTTGTGCGCATCCCGCGCGTCCCGCAGTACATATGTATATTCAATATTCAATATTCAATATTGAAGTTCCAATTTCAAAACACCTCGATGTTGGTTATAAAAACTCCGCTGCTCCTCTTTTTTCAACGTACCCACTGCTCAGTGTTTGGATATCGGATGAAACACTCTTTTTATTTCGCGTCATTTGGTTGATCAGCGTGAGCTATGCGTAGCGTCGCACTCATTTGATGGAAAGAGCAAGATAATACTCAGACGTCAGGTTTGGAATAAATTTGGCCACGAATTGTGACAATTTTATTCAATGACAAATATAATGAGATTATAAAATCAACTCTCTCCAGCAAAGGTGGGGGAAATAACCGCCACCCGCTGGAACAAACAAAACTAGAACAATCATATAAACCACAGGCTGGAGTAATGGGGAAGGTGATGCGTAAATTTCTTTCTGAATTGTAGTCGCTTGTCTTCGCTATCAGTGATGAATTTGGGAAGGGGGTTTGTAGCGGTGTCCTGGTCTTTTATATCGGAAGATTGGACACGTGCTACACCTTGTCACGTGCTACGCCCTGTCACGAGACTACCCTATAGTCCCCAACCACCGCCCGCTATAGTCCCCGACTACCACCCTGTTGGTGATTTGGGTTGAGTATACAATTACAAATAATTAACATTACGAAATAACGCGCCATAAAGGTTGATCAGCGTGAGCTATGCGTAGCGTCGCACTCGTTTGATGGAAAGAGCAAGATAATACTCAGACGTCAGGTTTGGAATAAATTTGGCCACGAATTGTGACAATTTTATTCAATGACAAATATAATGAGATTATAAAATCAACTCTCTCCAGCAAAGGTGGGGGAAATAACCGCCACAAGCCACCACAATGTGGCAACCCCACCAAGACGATATACGCAGAGCTCACGAGGAACGACCGAAAAAATGACGACGATGCAGCCCATGTCTGACCATCGCCGTTGCTATCAGCAATAACAGTTTTAAAATGTATTGCATTGTCCATTAATGATTGATTGGGGATAGTGAAATAGCAGCCCCTGTCTGACCTACTTCATTTATTCCCTTATAATTGAAACACTATAAGCTAAGATGTCCAAGAAGCAGCCCCTGACTGACCAACTGGATGTATAGCCAGAGTAATATGGCGTAAACAAGCCTTAATTTCCTTTTGCTTTTTATTGTAACGGACTGGAGCGATGAAATAGCAGCCCCTGTCTGACCTACTTCATTTATTCCCGTATAATTGAAACACTATAAGCTAAGATGTCCAAGAAGCAGCCCCTGACTGACCAACTGGATGTATAGCCAGAGTAATATGGCGTAAACAAGCCTTAATTTCCTTTTGCTTTTTATTGTAACGGACTGGAGCGATGAAATAGCAGCCCCTGTCTGACCTATGTCATCTCCCTGTCAGTTGGCATTTAAGGTTTCCGACCTGATATAAACTTTAAATGCGTCGGATTTCCAGCGATCAAGCGTGCGGATTTGAGCGTCAGAAAAACCATGCTCTGCAGCATGGCAAGCTGCCCCGATGCGAAAACTATGGCTTTTGTACCTGCTAGAGTCCAGGCCGCAGAAAACTAAACAACGTTTGAGTTCTGTGTTAAACATGCTAATGGTAATTGGACTCAAATCAGGACGACAGAAGAAAGGACCCGGTTGCTGTCCTCGTAATTTACAATAATCGATAATTGCTTGAACGGGACAGAACGGAGTTGATGATTCCCGTTCAATGACAATCTCGTCCCCAGAGCCTGCGTTACTTTCGGCCAGCGACGAGAACGTAGGCTCTGGCATAATCCATTTTTTGGGAACAGGATTTCTTGTTCTTCCGGTTTTAGAGCGCATGCGCAAGTTAGCTGGGCAGTTGGTTGTTGTCGATTCAAATTGTCGATTCAGTTTCAGTGGAATCCTTCGAAAGGTTTCATTAGGGAATAGAGTACGCTTTAAAAGCACTTGGTAAAGAAGATACAACAGTAAAAGAAGCGCAGTATCTGAAGTCTTTATTAAAAGCAGTGGTTTTACAGCAGAAGGATACGCGAACAGTTCTTCCTACGGGTTTATATTTACTCGTGTCTACTTTACATATCAGTTAATTATTTGAATCTATCATCTTCATCTTCTCTAGTTATTGTTGTCTCTCTTTCAAATGTATTTCTTTTGAATCTTTCGCCTTCGTAAGCACCTCGATTGGCACCGCCTTTCAGTTGCTAGCCTAAAGAATATTAGATTTACGATCGACATATGTTCTTTGAATAACCATCACTCTTAAGCTTCGTGTAAATTTTGAGCTTCGTTTGAAAACTTCTCAAGACACTTCGAGATACATATAAGCTTAGATAAACTGTATTTTTCTCTGTGCTTAGATATTTTAATATTGCAGATCGAGGCGACATGTTTAAAATAACATGTCAATGAAACCGTTGAAAAATGTTAATTTTTGTTTTGAACGGAAGTTGGGACACCGGGTTGTTTTGACAACTTTCATTGGATATATTTCATTTCCGGAATCTTGCGCGTGCGTAGTTTCTAAAATGGAATAGCCAATCAAATTGTCTCAAAAATGGATTATGCCAGAGCCTACGTTCTTCGCCGCTGGTCGAAAGTAACGCAGGCTCTGGGGACGAGATTGGTTCAATGAGAATATTAAAGGTTCACTGTCACGACGCGCGCATGCGTCAATTTTAATGATATTCAGATATTTTAATGATATGCAGAAGTCAACGAACTCGTCTGTTTACGAAGAGAATCGCGCTAGTAAATTTCAATGTTGTGTTTTGAAAGTGTTTTACGATCAAGTTTTCGCAGAGTGCTTCCAAGTTATTCAAAATATACAACCTTTACAGCGTGTGGCCTAAATATTTCATGAAATAAGTACTTATTATGGCGACTTCTGGTGAAGGAACGTCGATAAATAGCAGACAATCCGAGGTGACAACTCAGGTCTCAGATGAAGTTATTCACATTTCACATCGCTAAAAACCAAGTCCGTATTACTTCTTTGCTTCAAAAAAAGACTAACGAAGATGTACATGTCACTACTCTATAAGGTACTCGTGTTTTCTTAAATTGTAAGAGTACAAAAGAGTACAAAAAGAACTGCACAATATAATTCCCGTGTGAAAAGTATGAAGGTCAATCTCAACTGAGTTCTCTTTGTCGTTGTGTCACTATTTCTAAACCTCACGCAGAAATAAAAACTCATACAATATGACAGTTGTTTGCAATATCTTCAGTTCATATGAACTCGAAGGAATACATTATGATGTATACAACTGAGTTCTTTTTGAGAACATAATAATTCGAGTGAATATAAGTCAATGAACTCGTTGTCAAACAATGTTGTTGTCATTCGGAATATTTTCCTACCTCCTTTGGTACTCCAGAGCTGTTAAAGAGAAGTATAGCGAACTCAGAATCTGTAGTATAACCGTATTCTATCTTTCCAGTAAACCAAAACTTATAAATCTGTCGCCTGAATACATTCGTTGTCACCCACTACTTCCAGGCGGCCGCCATGAGAAGCCATCGCCATCGCTCTCGCCGATTAAATAAAAAGCGTATAAAATTGGACTTCAAACCAAAAATAACTACCTACAAATACGAAACAACAATCAGTCTATGTACTGAATAAGTATAATCTTCTAGAGTGCAAGGATTACAATGATATCATTCGATATATTAACACACTGAATTGAAAGCGTTGGTTAACGATTTCAAGATTGAAGCCAAGATTCGCGCATGCGCGTGTCGTGACAGTGCCCCTTTAAATGGCCGGTTATCCGTATTATGCTTAAATTTACTAATTGTTATCTTGACCATGTGCGTCCTTCCTTCGTGTTCGAGAAAGCTAATGTCCTTATATTGGATTACGCTATCGGTGATTCCCACGCTTTTGGTCGCTAGCTCTCCGACCCGAAAGAAACCATAAAAGGCCGTTAAAAACATGGTCAAGTAAAGCGTGCGTTGTGAGGCCGAAGAGTTGGTGAAATCAAGGGACTTTACAAGCTCGTGCAGTACAGGTCTCGATATAGGAAGTCTAATGTCGGCTGATTTATTTCGCCCTATCGCTGTCAACAATTTTTGAATCAAAAATGACTTAGTGGGGTCGTGTAAACCACTCATCTTGTGCGCGTAACCAATGGCCGACATATAGGATGCGATAGTAGAAGGGGCCAATTTCCGTGCACTGAGATACGCAATGAAAAGAGCTACATATAACTTGTCGACAAAGGCAGCGTGGGCTTGGAAGACCGATAAAATCGCTGATAGAATTCATTAAAAACCACCCATGACCGCTGGTACATTCTACGAGATCCTGGTGTTAGAGCTGAACTTACGAGGTCCCTCAACTTAGTGACCAACTCTTCGGCTGTAGGCTCGTGGGCACGAGCGTTGGCAATTCGTCCATTTCGGGTGAAATTTGCTTGAACTGATTCACCTGGAAACGGGAAATAAGATCGGCGCGAGTGTTGAGCACTCCTGGAATATGACGAGCGCGAAATAAAATATTATATGTGAGCGAGGTTAACACAAGGTCACGTATCAATATCATTACTAATTTGTGCTTTGACGTCTGTTGATTGATAATATCAACCAAGGCTGCGTTATCAGTATAAAACACCACACATCTGTTAGTCATGTGTGGCCCCCAAATGTGTAGTGCAATTACTATGGGAAACAGCTCTAAAAACGTGATATTCAAGGATTTCCACGCGGCAGGCCACGCGCCATATAACCAATGTTTACCAAAGATTGCGCCGTAACCCTTTGAGCCCGCGGCATCGGTGACTAGCTCGAGCGCAGGGGTTATCAACCATTTTTCCTCCATAAAGAAAGCTCGGCCGTTAAATTGCTCGAGAAATGTAAGCCACACTATTATGTCACTCTTGGTTTCTTTGTTCAAACAGATATGGTGATGCGGGCGACGCATACCTTTGGTAAGATCGATCATACGACGGAGAAAAGCGCGTCCCGGTAGTATGACTGAGCAAGTGAAATTTAAAAGACCTAATAGTGATTGCAGTTCCCGCAGCGTTACTTTGCGACGCCTATAAAAAGCAGCCAGCATCGTGCGACATTTCTGAAGTTTATCAGCAGGAAGTCGAGCTTCCAGATTAACTGAGTCAAGCGTGATTCCGACAAACTGCAACGTGGTCTCGGGACCAACTGTTTTTTCCTCAGCAATGGGTACTCCGAGGTAGTTGCAAAGATCCAAAAACCGCGAAAGATCAGACAGACATTTCTCTTTGCTTTTAGCAATAAACAAAAAATCGTCTAAAACATGCAAGACGCCTGAAGCGCCCAAATGATTCCTAGCTAGCCACTCGAGGGATGTACTGAACGTTTCAAAAATGGCACACGATGATGAACAGCCCATGGGAAGGCAGCGATCGAAATAATATAAATTGTCCCACTTCATTCCAAGTAACGCGTAATCGATGGGATGTATTGGGACAATTCTGAAAGCAGATTTGACATCTGTTTTTGCCATAAAACAACCAGCCCCTGTCTGCTTAATGATGGCTATGGCGTCACCTATTGAAGCATAATGTACCGATGAACTTTCCTGCGGAATTGCGTCATTAACCGATGATCCGCTAGGGTAGGAAAGATGGTGAATTAAACGAAATTCGCTGGGATCTTTTTTGGGAACTATGCCTAATGGCGATGTGACAAAGTTGAGAAAAGGAGCAGTAGTAAAAGGACCGGCTATTCGACCAGCGTCGAGTTCTTTCTTTAACTTAGCAAGTAAGATTGTTGGCTGATCACGTGCGCTTTTTAAATTTGGTGACTCAAAAGCATGGCGCTCCCCAACGTAACTAATTCGAAAACCATATGTAAAACCGTTTATAATAAAGTCTCTCAGCGATGGGTCATAAGGGTTTAAAAGCGTTTTAAGACGGTCCACCCTTACGGGAGTTACTGGTGGGCTCCCTAATACTTGTCGCATGAGACGCTGATCCGAATCGCGGAGGAGCAGCACGCTGTTGAGCGTCGTTTGCGCATTGCGCGGCGGAGTGTTTTGCTCCACAATTGGAGCATTTGTGGTCAAATCGACAGCCGGCGCAGGACTTGCCGGCATTGAAAGTCCAGCAAGTTCCCTTTGCAAATGGTTGCCGAGCTTTCGGTCGCGCGTTGGCCCTTTCAACCGTTGTGTACGATTTGGGACGAAAATTCGTCACCGCCTTCAGCCATAGTTCCCAATGAACGGCTTCCCAAGGGTAGTGTTCAGGGACTGATTGTCTAATGTAACGAAACTGTTCGTCGTATAACCCCCAATCCCCTGGTTTATTGGCAATGTCGCGAACTATCTCGCAATATTTCATTAGCTTAGGCGCTTCGCTGGCAAATTTTTCGGTATAAACCGCAACAAACGTATTGAAAGCGGAAAGCCACTGACTGATATTATTAATCTTCTTTGATGCGTGGCATGGCTCCAAGGTCAATTTAGGTTGGTTTACCGACCCTTCCGGCGATAGCGAAAGGGAAAAACGATCTTGTTTTAAAGAAGGTTGTAGTAGTGAGCCAAAATCAATAAATTCATTTCCCCAAATTTTCGCCTTGATTTTGGGGCTGACCTGGCTGCTTAGAGATATTGCCACGCTGGTAAAAACGGGCGTGCGGGGCTCCGCCCCAATGGGGTTAACAGCGAGGGAGGTTGGTGTGGCGCTCAATGCAGGAATACCTTCAGTGAATGCGGGAAACTTCATCCTGTATTACACGATCCACCGTTCGTTCTTCGTTTGGCGGTGCTTGTGCTGTATTCGATACAGCACTTTGGCTTTCTGCAATCGCTTTCTGAACCGCTTGAGACACAGCCACAGATATTGTAGCGGACAGAGCTTGCACATCTAAGGTGATAGTGTTAGTTCGGGGTGGATTTTCCACGCTATTGCCGTCGCCAACGCTAGGGGAACGCTCGATGAGATCGGTGTGGATCGCCGGTCGGGTGCCGCGTCGAGCTCGTTTCTTGGGTGGCATAACTTGAGAAATACCAAAGATCAAACAACTGATAAACATCAATGATAATATTCTTCACTGTTTCCGACATTCCTTAAATGGGGCAACACTAAAGTCATGCGCATTATTTTTATATCGACATTGACAAACAAAATATATCAGTATTTAAGACATTTTAACAGTCAAGTTCTCAAGTGAAATACATGCAAGAGTACCGAGTGGATAGGACACACCTTAAAAAGGCTGCCGAATGGGTTGTACACTCATCTGGTATCTCTTTGCATAAAAATAAAATACACCAAAGCCATGTTCGAACAAATAATAGCACACAGTGCCAGACATAGTAGTGATGGACTAATATATAAAGGTCGACACAGCGACTCAACAAAATGCCAACACAAACGTCAAACAGGCGTGGGTATTTATATACATACTGGAACTGACGCAAAGCAAAATAACTGACATGTCAATGCTGTGATAGTAACCGCAAAGACCTTAGTGTCGCCCCGCGAAGACTTCGATAAAGTTTGTGCTGTCCCTTGTTGTTCAAGTGCACTCCATCACGTGTGTAGAAATCATTCGAGGATTTCCAAAACCCTCTATGTCCCCAGAAAATAGCACATGGTAGTGGTTCTAAAACTACCCTTAGGTATCTTGTCAAAATGCCGACATCTTTATTAAATTTTTCGGCTCCATCTCGACGAATAGTTTGGCATACACACACCCATTTTACTCCGTAAAAGTCGTGTAAACGACGCACAAGTTCCTCGATCTCGGAACCAACTTGCACAGGAGAGTGACATGTGAGATCGTTCGTACCGAGCTGCAAAATCACAATATCGGGAGCGAAAGATTCGACAATATGCATATCGTGTCGAATGATTTTTTCAACGGTACGCCCTCCCACGCCATGCCACATGGACGTCATTGGCTCCGCAATGTTCATTTTTTTGTTTAGATCGGGCGAGTTCTGCTCGATAAATTGGCACAGTCGGCGAATGAAGGAGTGACCAAGAATCAAAACCCGTGGTGTAGCCATAACTATTCGGGGAGAGGACAGTGTGTAATATTCAAATAGCAAAAAACCACTTGCCTGTTACTCTAATGGTGTTCACCAAGAGGACCAATACGGATTTCTTTAAATTTCTTTCTGAATTGTAGTCCCTTGTCTTCGCTATCAGTGATGAATTTGGGAAGGGGGTTTGTAGCGGTGTCCTGGTCTTTTATATCGGAAGATTGGACACGTGCTACACCTTGTCACGTGCTACGCCCTGTCACGAGACTACCCTATAGTCCCCAACCACCGCCCGCTATAGTCCCCGACTACCACCCTGTTGGTGATTTGGGTTGAGTATACAATTACAAATAATTAACATTACGAAATAACGCGCCATAAAAATACCATTATCCTTGTCATATAATGGTTGTTTTCTCGCGTGTTTGATCTAGCTTCTCAAACCATGAATAATTCTTGGAGAAATTCAAAGTTAAAGTTGACCAAATTTTATGCTAATTAAGACCACATATCCAAACCTCCTTCACGGTAGTGATTTCCTTTGTTTTGTCCTCATGAATTATTAATGAGTTTGCGTGAGAATTAACATAGACTGGATGAACACCGAGTAGGTTCATGTAGCTATATACAGTGGTGGATCCAGGGGTGGTTCCATATATGGGTTCCATGGAACCCCCCTTTGTGAAGCCCATCATGTTCTTTACACTAAGTAGAATGAAGTAGCTATATACAGTGGTGGATCCAGGGGTGGTTCCATATATGGGTTCCATGGAACCCCCCTTTGTTAAGCCCATCATATTCTTTACGCTAAGTAGAATGAAGTAGCTATATACAGTGGTGGATCCAGGGATGGTTCCATATATGGGTTCCATGGAACCCCCCTTTGTGAAGCCCATCATATTCTTTACGCTAAGTAGAATGAAGTAGCTATATACAGTGGTGGATCCAGGGGTGGTTCCATATATGGGTTCCATGGAACCCCCCTTTGTGAAGCCCATCATGTTCTTTACACTAAGTAGAATGAAGTAGCTATATACAGTGGTGGATCCAGGGGTGGTTCCATATATGGGTTCCATGGAACCCCCCTTTGTTAAGCCCATCATATTCTTTACGCTAAGTAGAATGAAGTAGCTATATACAGTGGTGGATCCAGGGATGGTTCCATATATGGGTTCCATGGAACCCCCCTTTGTGAAGCCCATCATATTCTTTACGCTAAGTAGAATGAAGTAGCTATATACAGTGGTGGATCCAGGGGTGGTTCCATATATGGGTTCCATGGAACCCCCCTTTGTGAAGCCCATCATGTTCTTTACACTAAGTAGAATGAAGTAGCTATATACAGTGGTGGATCCAGGGGTGGTTCCATATATGGGTTCCATGGAACCCCCCTTTGTGAAGCCCATCATGTTCTTTACACTAAGTAGAATGAAGTAGCTATATACAGTGGTGGATCCAGGGGTGGTTCCATATATGGGTTCCATGGAACCCCCCTTTGTGAAGCCCATCATGTTCTTTACACTAAGTAGAATGAAGTAGCTATATACAGTGGTGGATCCAGGGGTGGTTCCATATATGGGTTCCATGGAACCCCCCTTTGTTAAGCCCATCATGTTCTTTACACTAAGTAGAATGAAGTAGCTATATACAGTGGTGGATTCAGGGGTGGTTCCATATATGGGTTCCATGGAACCCCCCTTTGTGAAGCCCATCATGTTCTTTACACTAAGTAGAATGAAGTAGCTATATACAGTGGTGGATCCAGGGGTGGTTCCATATATGGGCTCCATGGAACCCCCCTTTGTGAAGCCCATCATATTCTTTACGCTAAGTAGAATGAAGTAGCTATATACAGTGGTGGATCCAGGAGTGGTTCCATATATGGATTCCATGGAACCCCCCTTTGTGAAGCCGATCATGTTCTTTACGCTAAGTAGAATGAAGTTGAAATTATGGTTTGTCCTTAAAATGCAGGAAGCAGCGTTTCTGCAGGAACCCCCTTTTTAAAATCGTCCTGGATCCTCCACTGATATATAGTATATCCATATCTTTCATCTCGTTCTTCCAATCACTTCGTAGTTTTGGAGCTTTGTTCTGGGAGTGCCTGACCAAACAGCTACCATGGTCTTGGTTGGCCGTCGACAAGTCAGTCACAGCAGCAGTTTGCGATGAAGGCAAGCGTCTCCCATTACTGAAAGAATGGCCGCCATACGTCACAGAAATCCTCCAAAACTGTCTGGGACCCGAAGAAGAGCGACCTACCTTCGTAACAATCAGCGAACACATCTCTTGCATGAAGACTTGTGGATGGAACATCAAGACTGATGCCTTGGACAACGCTTTTGACATGTGGTTTCACGGGAAGCGCAAAGTGTCGTTCCCTCGGAGAAGTATCAGTGGCCCTTTAGCGTCCAAGATCTCGGCACAACTGTCTAATTTTAGTGTTGACAGTGTGGGAAACGAGGAAGATTCAAAGGTTCGTGTGTTGCAGTCACGAAGAAGGTCAATGACGCACGCACAAGTAAAACATCACAGGAGAAAAACAATCGATGCCGGTAAGGACTGGGAAAAAAACCCCACGCTCCTCAGACCTCGCAAAGTTTTTGGAAATTCCGTGGAAATTCATTAGAAATTTATTGGAAATTCATTGGAAATTTATTAGAAATTTATTGGAAATTCATTGGACTAGATTCATTGGAAATTCATTATAAATTTATTGAAAATTTATTGGAAATTCATTGGAAATTCATTGGAAATTCATTGGAAATTCATTGGAAATTCATTGGAAATTCATTGGAAATTCATTGGAAATTCATTGGAAATTCATTGGAAATTCATTGGAAATTCATTGGAAATTCATTGGAAATTCATTGGAAATTCAATATAAATTTATTGGAAATTCATTGGAAATTCATTGGAAATTCATTAGAAATTCATTGGAAATTTATTGGAAATTCATTGGAAATTCATTGGAAATTCATTGGAAATTCATTCGAAATTTCAGTTATTAGAAATTTCTTGGAAATTCATTAGAATTTCTTTGGTGATTCGGTGGAAATTAAATTTCCAATAAATAATCAGCGCTAGACACGTATGCACCCGGAAAGTTTTCAATTCGATTCATTTTACAATCTATTTTTGAGCTTTACTGGAGACTTTCCGCGTACGCCAGGCCTGGGAATTTTGGTACTCAGTGTGGATTGGACTGCATGGACTGGACCGCCATCAAAATCAGCCGATAAATCGGGGTCGTTTCGATCAAATTGACAGTACACATGGGGCCGCACTAAGACTATCATCTCATGATTGCTGTTATTTTTCTAGGAATAGCTGGGGTTATGACTGCTTTCAATCATCATAATTATAAACAAGATATCCGTAAAGAACGGGACATAGAGAAGTATGGCTGCGAAGTTGCTGAGCAGCTCTCGTTTGTTCGTAGTGTTTGGAGCGTAGCAAAGTATCACTCGAGGCACAGATGGGCCAAGGACACCGCAATGAGACGAAAGATAGAGGGAGATATCGATAGGTTAAGCATGCAAGCGAAATCCCGAGAAGTGGTGCAAAAGGTAGGCGCCGATGAACAATTAAATTTATGTGTTTGAGGGGGGATTTGGTGGTGAACGATATGGAGTGTGCATACCCCTTCCCCCCCCCCCTCTACCCCCCCCCCCCCCCCCCCCATGGAAAATATCCTGGCTACGCCCTGGAGTCTTCCATAAAGGTCTGCAATGTTGGTTGTTGAGTGCCACATTGCAAACAACATTGACAATGACAAACACTGATTACATAATAAATATTAGCAGAGAAAGTCGAACATTCCTCCTTTTAACGTTGTTTTGTCTCTAGGAATGCATGACCAATGTATATACTAGATTAAGATTGAGCAGATTTCGTATGGACCTTTTCGTAGTTTCCCAGAATGCTTTGAACATGATTCTGCGAGCGCAAGCGAGGTCAGGGGGAAAAATAGATCAAAAATATTAAGAGAGAATGAAGAAATTCAGTAGAAAACTTAGACTTTTAAGTTAAAAGTGCGTAAGAAGAATTACAAAGATAGATGCAAATTCTCAAGCAAAGAAAACAGTTTTTTCTTGTTCTTGATTATAGTTACAGTAGTCATTTTTCCTCAAAACACGATCAATTCTAAATATTTTTTCCCTTGATCAATTCTAAATATTTTTTCCCTTGACCTCGCTTGCGCGCGCAGAATCCTGCAGCATTCTGGGAAACTACGAAAAGTTCCATGACTGTGCAAACTTAAGCCTGGTCCTCATAAGCATAGGCAACATACGCAGACTCAGGACACCGTTTATGCAATATATAGGTGTGACAAAAGACAAGCACCGTTAATGAGCAACGTATCAATGAGTCTGCGTATGTTGCTTGTGCTTGTACTTATGTCGCTAGTGAGGACCAGGCTTTAAAATTACGGCACGGAAGAACTTTTTCAGACAAAACAGCGCAACAACAGTTGGAACTCGTTCTTGCTCAATTTAGGTCACTAACTTAACATGAAATTCAAGAAAGGCTGATACTACGTAGAAATAAAAAGCTTAACACAACACCAACATGATAGAGCAAGAGAGAGCCAGGATTGGCAACCGTAGACAGTTGTTTCGTCCTTTTTGGGACTCCTCAGTACGGTGTAGCGAGAGCAACAAAAGCCAACTTAGAAAGCCAATGTATGTTACTTGCGCATCGACTCTGAAACTCAAACAGCTCAAAATTAGAAACCCGCCGATTGGCTCACACCACAACACGTGCGGTAATATGGTCCAAAGGGCAAGAATCCAAAATGTTCTGGCTCTCTCTTGCTCTATCATGTTGGTGTTGTGTTAAACTTTTTATTTCTACGTAGTAACAGCCTTTCTTGAATTTCATGTTTGCCATATGTATAGCTGATTAGATCTTTTACAGATCCTCGTATACCTACAGCATTTTCGTTCACGGTTCCTTCTTTTCTAGTTTATACTAACTTAACGTCGACTTACTCAATCAACAGAACAAAAAGTCAAAACGCGGCAGGCGCATCCGTCGCTTGAGTCACGGCGCTGAAAGCATCGCTAAATTACGCACGACCGCCTGTAAATACAGCAAATGGGACTGGGCACGGTACACTACTGGGCATGCGTACACGCTCCCTGAATACAAATACGAAGAGTTGTCTGACGAGGAGTATGACGAAGACGAGGTGGTGCAAGTTCCCATGGAAACGGCCGGCACGTTTGTCCAATACCAAGGCGACAGCACAGAGGTTGATCAAATCGTTCCAAAGCAATGCCAAGCGATGAGTTTGGAATTGATTGACGAAATAATGTCGAGCGACGAAGAAGTTATCGAGAAAGGTTTTGACTTCGTAGAGGAACACTGGCAAAAAGAGGGCGTCGAAGTTGGAAATGATAATGAGACGGAAGAAGAGGATGAGAAAGCTGAAGACGAAGAAGAAGACGACGAAGAGGAAGTCAACAAAAAGCATAATGATGACCGAGATGACCGAGATGGCGGCCAAGATGGCGGCCAAGATGGCGGCCAAGATGGCGGTCAAGATGGCGGTCAAGATGGCGGCCAAGATGGCGGCCAAGATGGCGGCCAAGATGGCGGCCAAGATGGCGGCCAAGATGGCGGTCAAGATGGCGGCCAAGATGGCGGCCAAGATGGCGGCCAAGATGGCGGCCAAAATGAAGATGGCCGCCAAGAACGCGGCCAAGATGGCCGCCAAGAACGCGGCCAAGATGGCCGCCAAGAACGCGGCCAAGATGGCCGCCAAGAACGCGGCCAAGATGGCCGCCAAGATGGTGGACAAGAAGGCGGCCAAGATGGCGGCCAAGATGGCGGCCAAAATGGCGGCCAAGATGGCCGCCAAGAACGCGGCCAAGATGGACGCCAAGATGACCGCCAAGATGACCGCCAAGATGACCGCCAAGATGACCGCCAAGATGGCCGCCAAGATGGCCGCCAAGATGGATGGCATGGTGGAAGTATAGAACCTCGTGATAAAAACGCAAGAGAAACAAATACAAGGGAAAGTGATGAACTTATAAAAAGAGAAGAAAGTGAGAAATCTGTGGTTTTAGACGGAAATATTGAAACTATGCATTTAAATAGAAATAATGAAGCCCATGTAACCCATGGCACCAACCTGAATGAATGCTCTTCGGGTGGTAACGAGACAGAAGACATGCCTGGTTCTCCTGACATGTCCTTCAGTAGCGATGCTACAGGCATTCTAGATGAGTTCACGCAGTGGCTCGACGACTACACCCAGCAAAACAGTCTTAGCTCTAGTGTAAACTCGAGCAGCATGGCGCCTCACAGCATCAGCAATAAGTCCTCCTTAGAAGAATTATTGGAAAAATACGACCCTGAATTGAAGGACCTTGAGTTTCCAGCCAGAAAGTCGGGAACGCCAGACGAAAAGGAAGGTCTATCAAGCGAGACAGAAGAAGAACGAGAAGATACTAGGTGTTTTGCGACAAATAGGACAGTTGGCGCAGAAGCTGAAATCAGTCAATCGCGAAGGACAACTTGGAGGATGCGGCTTTGACCGATAATGTTGTCTTAATCTTCCAAACATCGTGTCGGCATGTAATACTATAAAGTGTACGCATGATTATATTTCTAGACTCAGTAGTAAACAATGGATAATAAAAGAAATTCCAAAATTAAAAAAAAAACCTGGGACGATTTTACCGAGACGCGCTTACTAAAAGCTGAGACATCGAATGGACTTACAAAGATTTCGTCTGCATTATGTTCCGCGCTCTCACGATGTTACACAAAACTTGGGGTACGCATGCTTACCATATACACGGACGGAAAAACCGGAAATTCCGGTTGGAAAAACAAAGGGCTTGTAACACCCGCCACGTGACTTTTTAAATTTTCACCGCAGACAAACGAAAATACCATAACTGGAAAGAGCATACTAAAGTTAGTAAAAGTGGAAAGTTTGAAGGGAAATACGTAAATAGGGCAATAGTTACAGGCATTCAAACTTTGCCTTTTTTGTATGGAAATGTATGTTGGAAGGCAACGCTTGCCCTCCAAGCGAAAACTCATACAAATCCTTGTCAAAGCGGGAAACTTTGAAAGCCGTTGACTTTTTTCTTATTTGCTTGATTCTTTTGAAATTTTCAACTTTTACTAATTTTAGTATGCTCTTTCAAGTTATGTTATTTTCGTTTGTCTTCGGTGAAAATTTAAAAAGTCACGTGGCGGGTGTTACAAGCCCAATGATATGCATGTGTCTTTCAGATCAGAAAGTAACGGAAAACTCGATCGGAATGACACACACCTTTTTTATTTTCAAACCGGAATTTCTGGTTTTTTCCGGGTAAATTAAGGTAAGCACTCCTGGTCCTCACCAGGTTCAGCGACCGAGCAGGCTGGCGGTGTCCATGCAGAACAGATCGTTTACTTTGCGTTTACTTTGCGTTTGCTTTGCACGCGCGCACATGCATACATACAAACTTTATTTTACGTGAGTTTACAAATTCAGTAATTTAATTAAATATAGCAAAACTGGTTTCCAACTGTCCGAGCGCGTAACTCGAAAAGCGCTTAACTCGAAACGCGTAACTCGAAGAAAACCATACCTTAATTTTTAACAGATCAACATTTACAAACGACACACAGGTAGCCCAACCATTGCTTTTGAAGCTACTTAAATAATAAATAAAGTATGCGCGTGTCTTTTTTTGATGGGTTTCCTGTGGTAGAGCGCGCGCAATAGCACAGGAAACCCATCAAAAAAGACAAGCTCATACTTTGCTTAATACTTGACTTTGCTGATCAGCTTTAGTTGAGTTTCTTAGTTCGTTCTCTCCCTTGCTTCCATGTAGGGGTTTTTCACCGTGGTACTCCCTCGGTAAAAACGAACAATATATTCCGATCTGAGCTGTGCTCCGTGGTCAGACATGGGTCGTATGGTGGCAGCATAGTGCGCCTTAATATAGCTAATTGCATAATCGTTGTCGGGTTGAAAATCATGAAAGCTATGACCAAAAGGAATTCTACGAAATTAAAACTCTCAAATAACACCGTCAAATCATCGACCTTTTTATGCAGACTTGTAGGATCTTAGTTAAATAGCTCATATACCTTCAAAACTACGAGAACATTGAATATATCTGCATGTAATATGGCTCATGAACTGATTTCCCATCCATCCTTGCGGTCTCAGCTTCTATGATTTATGATTTTAAACCCGACAACGATTATGCAATTAGCTATATATGATCAATCCTTCATATATGGTACATTTTTTTTTACTATGTATGCCTCGTTCTACCATATGGTACATTTTTATTACACGTTCGTATTTTGAACGAGCTTTTGCTCCTAGACGTTAACGTTATCAAACTTGAAATTCTTTTAACCGTGGCTGATTGAATATAAAGCTCTCCCAACCTAACAGGTTTTGGCCAATGAAATCGACGCCTAGCCTAGCTGTTTTAATTAGTCACCAGCTCGTTGTATTTCGTGTACTTCGTTGACGACCTCACCGCGGTTTGTATGAACGTTCTCCACGTGCATGTGCTCAGTTCTATCTTCAAACTGTCAAGTAAACTATTATGGGTAGTTGTGTTTCTACAGTGTCTACCGTCCACCCTGTAATTATTAACCCGATGAATACCGGTGGAATTTCACATCTAACGGTCG